>OX459052.1:11565887-12042479 GCA_949775005.1 Orthosia gothica
CTCTCAGTACCGCAACCACTGTCACTAACCACTTGATTCTGTCCCGGACACACGAAACTCACTGTGTCCGCTCGCGAACTTTTTCTGCACGTTTTCGGGTTTTACATAGCTGAACCAACGATTCCAAGCTCTGGAAAGTTGACACATCCTCCCGGTTGAAATTCTTACATTTGGTAATCTCGATAGCTTCCCTTACCAGTCTAGGTATATGGTGGCGTTCTGTTGAAATGACCTGAGGGTTATGTAACTCAATCCAGTGGTTCAAACCTGATTCCAAAAGATGTTTAGGTATGGCCGATTTTTGGGTGTCATTGTTCTTTACCACCCTGATAAATATGATGAACTCACTTTCAGACGCTCAAATTTAAGTCAGCTAAGATTTCGCCATTGTTCTTTGTAACTGGAAGCTACCTCGAGTTTTACCAAAATCTCCGATGAATGGTTTATGATGGTAGGCACATGCTTGAACTATCATTTTCACATGTATTTACACTACTTACCATCGGGTGACCACAACAAGTGTGTTCATCTGCGACATTCGCTGCAGCAGGTGCAGCATCCTGTCGCCCGCGTGTGCCTCGCCGTCATCATTGCAGTCTTGCAGTGTGCCCGTGCTCCGTTCTATTCTATATGCATATATATTGTGAGTGGCGTTGCCGATTTTTTGTTCTGTCTCAGCTTTTTAAGGACAGCGCTGAAAAGTGTTTAAGAGGTATTTTAGCAAGTTGTTGGTGAATAAATTCTCATTATAATAATCCATCATTATGTCATCCTGAGAGAGAAGAGAAAATGATCATTCTGGTTGTTAAATTGTTCCATCCTTTTTACATCCTACATACGTACAAGCATAAAGAAAACAAGATAATTCACTTTAGTCCAGTTAGCTGTCTTTCGTTCTATTATGAATGCGAACATGTTGTGGGTGACGTTCATTATTTCCTTGCATTTTTAAAGATTTTTAAGTACGGCGCTGTAGTTTAGTCGCTTTAGTCCAGGACATCAACATTGCTGATCGCTGTCGTAGTTTTAGGCTGCAGTAACCTAATCATAACAACTTTGTTTTTGTAATTTCGGGAAACAAGAATTTTTCACCAGTGTCTTTTTTGAGGACTTTATTTTATGGTTTGGTTGCATTGGCATAGGTCGCTACAGATTGTCGTTTTCTCGTTACAAAGCATATTGATTTATTTGTTTACACTTACCTGACGTCTTCCAAACAATGCTCTGCTGCCGCATGGCCTTGTAATGACGACTTCCTGTCTGCGATAACTCCGCCGTGAGTGGTCGCAGTTGATTTCTAACTAGAAATTGTATAAAAAAAAATATAAGATAATGGTCATGTGTTATCTTACTACTGTGAAAATACAAAAACGAAAACAATAAAATATAAAACTTTAAGTTTAACAAAAAAATAAAGCCTTTCTTATTATTATTATTATTAGGTTTATTTACTTATTTATGAAATTTTACGCATGTAGCTTTATTAAGAAGCCCGCTTCCTCAAACACTTGCCGTGCCGCGTTGTAAGTGTTCCAGAAGTGCCAACTCTAATGAATGGTTGATGTTGGCAGGTACTTGCTAGAGCTATCTTTCTTGCATATATTTACATTACTTACCATCGGGTGACCACAACAAGCGTATTGACTTGCGACATTCTCAGCAGCAGGGGCAGCATCCCGCCACCCGCGTATGCTTCACCGTCATCATTGCAGTCTTGCAGTGTGCCCGTGCTCCGTTCTATTCTATATGCATAGATATTGTGAGTGGCGTTGCCGATTTTTTTGTTCTGTCTCAGCTTTTTAAGGACAGCGCTGAAAAGTGTTTAAGAGGTGTTTAGTAAGTTGTTTGTGAATAAATTCTCATTATATTATATCTTTAATTATGTCATCATGAGAGAGAAGAGAAAATTATCATTCTGGTTGTTTAATTGTTCCATCATTTTTACATCCTACAGGCATAAATAAAACACGATAGTTCACTTTAGGCCGAGTTTCTCATCTCTAAATTATCGTAGAATGAATGTGACAAATTGTCAATCACGCGTTATCTGCTTCGATTGGCTGTTGACAATTCATTCAACCAATCACAGCAGATAACGCGTGCTTGACAATTTGTCAATTATTGTTTTTCAGTTTCGGTAAACAAAAATGAAGAGGCCTTCTCAATCAGTGGAAAATTTTGACGATTTTATTTTATGGTTGTCTATGTTTATATCTTTTGTGGGGGCGCAATAGCATAGTTCGCTACAGGTAGTCGTGTTGTTATTAAAAAGCATATTAATTTATTTGTTTACACTTACTTGACGTCTTCCAAACAATGCTCTGCTGCCGCATGGCCTTGTAATGACGACTTCCTGTCTGCGATAACTCCGCCGTGAGTGATCGCTGGGCTAATTTCTGACTGGAAATTGTATAAAAAAATGTTATTAAATAATAAAGGTCATGTGTTATCTTACTTCTATAATAGGATATATATAATAGGAGATTGATAAGAAAACAAAATAAATTATGAAGAGATTTTTGTTGATCGTCGTCGTCGTCGCAAACTTGTACCGTGCTCGTGTCCTTAGCTGTCTTTGGTTCTATTATGTACGCGAACATGTTGTGGGTGACGTTCATTATTTTCTTCTTTTGTTTTAATTTTGCAGGGACAGCAATGTAAAGCGTGGAGAGGTATTTTGTTAGGTTGTTTGTAAATAAATTATCATCAAGACAGGAGCAATAAAGTCATTAAATATATTCTGATAGAGAAGAGAAAATGATTATTCTGGACCCGATAATTCGCTTAAGTTCAGTACATCGACATTGCTGAGTTTTGGGCTGCAGTAACTAACTTTTGATTGGAAATGGTAGTTAGTTGCTAAATCATTTGGATATGGTAGTTAGTTGCTGAATCATAACAACATAGTTTTTAATTTCCAGAAATAAGAATTTTCCACCAGTGGATTTTTAAGGAATTTATTTTATGGTTTCCTATGTTTACATCAAAAATGTTTTGTGTGCGCATTGGCACAGGTCGCTACAGATTGTCGTTTTCTCGTTACAAAGCATATTGATTTATTTGTTTACACTTACTTGACGTCTTCCAAACAATGCTCTGCTGCCGCATGGCCTTGTAATGACGACTTCCTGTCTGCGATAACTCCGCCTTGAGTGGTCGCACTTGATTTCTAACTAGAAGTTATATAAAAAATGTTATAAGATAATATAGGTCATGTGTTATCTTACTACTGTGAAAATACAAAAACGAAAACAAAAAAATATAAAACTTTAAGTTTAACAAAAAAATAAAGCCTTTCTTATTATTATTATTAGGTTTATTTACTTATTTATGAAATTTTACGCATGTAGCTTTATTAAGAAGCCCGCTTCCTCAAACACTTGCCGTGCCGCGTTGTAAGTGTTCCGGAAGTGCCAACTCTAATGAATGGTTGATGTTGGCAGGTACATGCTAGAGCTATCTTTCTTGCATATATTTACATTACTTACCATCGGGTGACCACAACAAGCGTATTGACTTACTACATTCTCAGCAGCAGGGGCAACATCCTGCCGCCCGCGTGTGCCTCGCCGTCATCATCACTATCTTGCAGCGTGCTCATGCCCTTAGCTGTCTTCCGTTGTATTCTAAACGCGTACATTTTGTGAGTGGCATTGATAATATTTTTGTTCGTTTGCAAATTTGTAAGGACAGCGCTGAAAAGTGTTTAAGAGGTATTTTAGTAAGTTGTTTGTGAATAAATTCCCATTATATTATATCTTTAATTATGTCATCCTGAGAGAGAAGAGAAAATTATCTGGTTGTTTAATTGTTCCATCGTTTTTACATCCTACAGGCATAAATAAAACACGATAGTTCACTTTAGGCCGAGTTTCTCATCTCTAAATTATCGCGGAATCAATGTGACAAATTGTCAATCACGCGTTATCTGCTGTGATTGGCTGTTGACAATTCATTCAACCAATCACAGCAGATAACGCTAGCTTGACAATTTGTCAATTATTGATTTTCAATTTCAGTAAACAAATAATGAGGAGGCCTTCTCAATCAGTGGAAAATTTTGACGATTTTATTTTATGGTTGGCTATGTTTATATTTTTTGTGGGGGCGCAATGTCATAGTTCGCTACAGGTAGTTGTTTTCTTATTAAAAAGCATATTAATTTATTTGTTTGCACTTACTTGACGTCTTCTAACGAATGCACTGCTGCTGCATGTCCTTGATATGACGACTTCCTGTCGGCAATCACTCCGCCGTGAGTGATCGCTGTGCTAATTTCTGACTGGAAATTATATAAAAAAAAATTTATTAAATAATAAAGGTCATATGTTATCTTACTTCTGTAATAGGAGATAAGATTGATAAGAAAACAAAATAAATTATGAAGGGATTTTTGTTGTGCATAGGTTTTAATAGATTGATTAGATGTGATCTTGATTAATTTCACATAATTTGCACTGCAGCACTGCAGCGTCTTATATATCCCCCAAAGAGTATGGTTAGTGTCACACACCCTCATTTAGCCAGTTATGTTTAAGTTGTATTTAATAGCAGGCTAGTCTTTAGCAATCGACTGGGTACAAATCCAGGCTCCGGGCTACTACTTATAAAGTTCAGATGGATAGAACCCAATAACTCTTTATTTACACAACAAGCGTGTTTATTTGCGACATCCGATGCAGCAGGTGCAGCAACCTGCCGCCTGCGTGTTCCTCGTCGTCGTCGTCGCAGTCTTGTACCTTGCTCGTACCCTTAGCTGTCTTTGGTTCTATTATGTACGCGGACATGTTGTGGGTGGCTTTCATTATTTTCTTCTTTTGTTTTAATTTTGCAGGGACAGCAATGTAAAGCGTGGAGAGGTATTTTATTAAGTTGTTTGAAAATAAATTATCATCAAGACAGGAGCAATAAAGTCATTAAATATATTCTGATAGAGAAGAGAAAATGATTATTCTGTTTGTTAAATTGTTCCATCCTTTTTACATCTTAAAGAAGAGGCAGTATAGCAAACCCGATAATTCACTTGAGTTCAGTACATCGACATTGCTGAGTTTTGGGCTGCCGTAACTAACTTTTGTTTGGAAATGGTAGTTAGTTGCTAAATCATTTGGGTATGGTAGTTAGTTGCTGAATCATAACAACATAGTTTTTAATTTCCAGAAATAAGAATTTTCCACCAGTGGATTTTTAAGGAATTTATTTTATGGTTTCCTATGTTTACATCAAAAATGTTTTGTGTGCGCATTGGCACAGGTCGCTACAGATTGTCGTTTTCTTGTTACAAAGCATATTGATTTATTTGTTTACACTTACTTGACGTCTTCCAAACAATGCTCTGCTGCCGCATGGCCTTGTAATGACGACTTCCTGTCTGCGATAACTCCGCCGTGAGTGGTCGCACTTGATTTCTAACTAGAAATTATATAAAACATGTTATAAGATAATATAGGTCATGTGTTATCTTACTACTGTGAAAATACAAAAACGAAATCAAAAAAATATAAAACTTTAAGTTTAACCAAAAAAATAAAGCCTTTCTTATTATTATTATTAGGTTTATTTACTTATTTATGAAATTTTACGCATGTAGCTTTATTAAGAAGCCCGCTTCCTCAAACACTTGCCGTGCCGCGTTGTAAGTGTTCCGGAAGTGCCAACTCTAATGAATGGTTGATGTTGGCAGGTACATGCTAGAGCTATCTTTTTTGCATATATTTACACTACTTACCATCGGGTGACCACAACAAGCGTATTGACTTGCTACATTCTCAGCAGCAGGGGCAGCATCCTGCCGCCCGCGTTTGCCTCACCGTCATCATCACTATCTAGCAGCGTGCTCATGCTCTGAGCTGTCTTCCGTTGTATTCTACACGCGTACATTTTGTGAGTGGCATTGATAATTTTTTTGTTCGTTTGCAAATTTGTAAGGACAGCGCTGAAAAGTGTTTAAGAGGTATTTTAGTAAGTTGTTTGTGAATAAATTCTCATTATATTATATCTTTAATTATGTCATCCTGAGAGAGAAGAGAAAATTATCTGGTTGTTTAAATTGTTCCATCGTTTTTACATCCTACAGGCATAAATAAACACGATAGTTCACTTTAGGCCGAGTTTCTCATCTCTAAATTCTCGTAGAATGAATGTGATAAATTGTCAATCACGCGTTATCTGCTGTGATTGGCTGTTGACAGTTCATTCAACCAATCACAGCAGATAACGCTAGCTTGACAATTTGTCAATTATTGATTTTCAATTTCAGTAAATAAATAATGACGAGGCCTTCTCAATCAGTGGAAAATTTTGACGATTTTATTTTATGGTTGCATATGTTTATATTTTTTGTGGGGGCGCAATGGCATAGTTTGCTGCAGGTAGTTGTTTTCTTATTAAAAAGCATATTAATTTATTTGTTTACACTTACTTGACGTCTTCTAACGAATGCACTGCTGCTGCATGTCCTTGAAATGACGACTTCCTGTCGGCAATCACTCCGCCGTGAGTGATCGCTGGGCTAATTTCTGACTGGAAATTGTATAAAACAAAAATTAAATAATAAAGGTCATATGTTATCTTACTTCTGTAATAGGAGATAAGATTGATAAGAAAACAAAACAAATTATGAAGGGATTTTTGTTGTGCATAGGTTTAGTAGATTGATTAGATGTGATCTTGATTAATTTCACATAATTTGCACTGCAGCACTGCAGCGTCTTATAAATCCCCCAAAGAGTATGGTAAGTGTCACACACCCTAATTTAGCCAGTTATGTTTAAGTTGTATTTAATAGCAGGCTAGTCTTTAGCAATCGACTGGGTAAAAATCCAGGCTCCGGGCTACTACTTATAAAGTTCAGATGGATAGAACCCAATAACACTTTATTTACACAACAAGCGTGTTTATTTGCGACATCCGATGCAGCAGGTGCAGCAACCTGCCGCCTGCGTGTTCCTCGTCGTCGTCGTCGCAATCTTGTACCTTGCTCGTGTCCTTAGCTGTCTTTGGTTCTATTATGTACGCGAACATGTTGTGGGTGGCGTGCATTATTTTCTTCTTTTGTTTTAATTTTGCAGGGTCAGCAATGTAAAGCGTGGAGAGGTATTTTGTTAGGTTGTTTGTAAATAAATTGTCATCAAGGCAGGAGCAATAAAGTCATTAAATATATTCTGATAGAGAAGAGAAAATGATTATTCTGGTTGTTAAATTGTGCCATCCTTTTTACATCTTAGAGAAGAGGCATGTATAGCAAACCCGATAATTCGCTTAAGTTCAGTACATCGACATTGCTGAGTTTTGGGCTGCATTATCTAACTTTTGTTTGGAAATGGTAGTTAGTTGCTAAATCATTTGGGTATGGTAGTTAGTTGCTGAATCATAACAACATAGTTTTTAATTTCCAGAAATAAGAATTTTCCACCAGTGGATTTTTAAGGAATTTATTTTATGGTTTCCTATGTTTACATCAAAAATGTTTTGTGTGCGCATTGGCACAGGTCGCTACAGATTGTCGTTTTCTCGTTACAAAGCATATTGATTTATTTGTTTACACTTACTTGACGTCTTCCAAACAATGCTCTGCTGCCGCATGGCCTTGAAATGACGTTTTTCTGTCTGCGATAACTCCGCCGTGAGTGGTCCCAGTTGATTTCTAACTAGAAATTATATTAAAAAATGTTATAAGATAATATAGGTCATGTGTTATCTTACTACTGTGAAAATACAAAAACGAAAACAAAAAAATATAAAACTTTAAGTTTAACAAAAAAATAAAGCCTTTCTTATTATTATTATTAGGTTTATTTACTTATTTATGAAATTTTACGCATGTAGCTTTATTAAGAAGCCCGCTTCCTCAAACACTTGCCGTGCCGCGTTGTTAGTGTCCCAGAAGTGCCATCTCTAATGAATGGTTGATGTTGGCAGGTACATGCTAGAGCTATCTTTTTTGCATATATTTACACTACTTACCATCGGGTGACCACAACAAGCGTATTGACTTGCGACATTCTCAGCAGCAGGGGCAGCATCCCGCCACCCGCGTGTGCCTCGCCGTCATCATTGCAGTCTTGCAGTGTGCCCGTGCTCCGTTCTATTCTATATGCATAGATATTGTGAGTGGTGTTGCCGATTTTTTTGTTCTGTCTCAGCTTTTTAAGGACAGCGCTGATAAGTGTTTAAGAGGTGTTTAGTAAGTTGTTTTTGAATAAATTCTCATTATATTATATCTTTAATTATGTCATCATGAGAGAGAATAGAAAATTATCAATCTGGTTGTCTAATTGTTCCATCGTTTTTACATCCTACAGGCATAAATAAAACACGATAGTTCACGTTAGGCCGAGTTTCTCATCACTAAATTATCGCAGAATCAATGTGACAAATTGTCAATCACGCGTTATCTGCTGTGATTGGCTGTTGACAATTCATTCAACCAATCACAGCAGATAACGCGTGCTTGACAATTTGTCAATTATTGAATTTCAATTTCAGTAAACAAATAATGAGGAGGCCTTCTCAATCAGTGCAAAATTTTGACGATTTTATTTTATGGTTGCCTATGTTTATATTTTTTGTGGGGGCGCAATGTCATAGTTCGCTACAGGTAGTTGTTTTCTTATTAAAAAGCATATTAATTTATTTGTGTACACTTACTTGACGTCTTCTAACGAATACACTGCTGCTGCATGTCCTTGAAATGACGACTTCCTGTCGGTAATCACTCCGCCGTGAGTGATCGCTGGGCTAATTTCTGACTGGAAATTATATAAAAAAAATTTATTAAATAATAAAGGTCATATGTTATCTTACTTCTGTAATAGGAGATAAGATTGATAAGAGAACAAAACAAATTATGAAGGGATTTTAGTTGTGCATAGGTTTTAATAGATTGATGAGATGTGTTCTTGAATAATTTCTTATAATTTGCACTGCAGCACTATATCCCCCAAAGAGTATGGTAAGTGTCACACACCCTCATTTAGCCAGTTATGTTTAAGTTGTATTTAATAGCAGGCGAGCCTTTAGCAATCGACTGGGTACAAATCCAGGCTCCGGGCTACTACTCATAAACTTCAGATGGATAGAACCCAATAACACTTTATTTATACAACAAGCGTGTTTATTTGCGACATCCGATGCAGCAGGTGCAGCAACCTGCCGCCTGCGTGTTCCTCGTCGTCGTCGTCACAGTCTTGTACCTTGCTCGTGTCCTTAGCTGTCTTTTGTTCTATTATGTACGCGAACATGTTGTGGGTGACGTTCATTATTTTCTTCTTTTGTTTTAATTTTGCCAGGACAGCAATGTAAAGCGTGGAGAGGTATTTTGTTAGGTTGTTTGTAAATAAATTATCATCAAGACAGGAGCAATAAAGTCATTAAATATATTCTGATAGAGAAGAGAAAATTATTATTCTGGTTGTTAAATTGTGCCATCCTTTTTACATCTTAGAGAAGAGGCATGTATAGCAATCCCGATAATTCGCTTAAGTTCAGTACATCGACATTGCTGAGTTTTGAGCTGCAGTAACTAACTTTCGTTTTCATTGCAGATCTATATCCCCCAAACAGTATGGTAAATTTCAGACACCCTCATTTAACCAGTTATGTTTTCTTGATATGAACCTTGAATCTACAAGATTCCTAGCCGCAATTTTGTAATGTTTGATTGGGTTGTGTCGCTCAGGCACTAGGAGGCTCACTGTTACAGATAAACACTGTTTATTTTTAATCCACAACACCTGAGTAAATCAGAAGTCTTCATATACATAAGGTAATGTTGTACAAAACTCACCATGGGTAAAGCTTCCACAGCACGTTGTGGTTTCACTGTTGACTTCTTTTGTTTTGTTTTAAATAATAATTCTTTGATTGTTTTTACCCACAGAAAAACAAGGCTTTTTCGTACGTTTTCTCTGAAACATAAATAAATAATTAGTAAAATGCCCGAGTTAAAATATTTGTAATTTTTACAACAATTGCTACAACTTTCAGAAATCCAGATTAATGAACAAGATTTTACTCAGCTGTAGAACATGTGTCAACAAGTAAGATAAAAAAAAACTTTAACAGCCCCTTAATCGTCTTTTAGGAGTAGTTTTGAAAAACTAATGAAGAAAACCTTTACTTTTTATTTAGGTTAGTATTTATGCCAAGTTTATGTTTGTGTCAAATATTTGTGCCCAACAAGTTTCCACCTTATAGGGAATCCTTTCGACCTTTTTCCTCGTAGGGTTGAATATCCAAAAACCAATAAATACATGAATTCTTTTTATCAACCTAAAGCGTAAATCTTTAATTTCACGTATCATACTTAAAAGCGAAGAAAGTTTAAAATTTCATTTGTCCAATTTACACAAAGTAAAAATTTCATACAAACTTTCAACCCTTTTTTTACCCCATTAGGGGTTGGAATTTCTAAAAACCAATAAATAAATAAATAATTTTTATCAACTAACAGCGTAAATCTAAAATTTCACGAGTCCAACTTACAAACTGTAGAAATTTCATACAAACTTTCAAACACCTTTTTTTTTGGGTTTTTGTAAGAACATCCGTAAGGGGGTAAACCCTTACGGATGTTCTTCCAAAAACCATTAAATACATGAATTATTTTTATCAATGAAGAGCGTAAATGTAAAGTTTCACGTGTCCAATTTACAAACGGTAGAAATTTCATACAAACTTCCAACCCCCCAATTACACTAAAATATTTATTTGTGACCCGTACAGGAAACACGAGATAAGCAAAACACAAACAACGATAAAAAATAAAAATTATAAACCCCGTGCGAGACCAAAAAGGCTCCTTCTCAGCATGTGCAACGATATTATAAATATAATAACGCTGCGCTGATATTCTGATAGGGCCCACATAGGGCGTTGGTGCCACGGACACATTCACGGAAACGGAGAATACAATATTTAAAGGAATAAAATATAATAAGATAAATAATAACAAAATAGTATAAACACAGAAGGTGTGAGTCACAGTATGTATGTGTATAACGTAGACAAATATATAAATAAAACAATAAATATGTGACCAAAATCCCGACGGCTCAATGATCATTTGTTGTACCGTAGACAAACGACAGAGCGAGCCAATCTTTATCTATGGTCGGCGTCGGCTGTCAAAATGAAAAAAGCACACTTTGTAAACAAGCATATTACAAATAAGATGATTATATTCAAGATGAGAATGCTTGGAAACATGCCGTCGACAAAATCAAACTGGTTAATCTATATTATATTCATAATTATAGTGATGCTTTATTTTTATTTTTTTTCTTTTATTTTCTTTTTTTATATTATTCTCTTTTTGTTTAAGAAGTTGACTCGAACACTGTTCCGTTGTTGTTGAATTAGGTAATTTACCTATGTTTGCAATATTTGTAAGTATGTGAGAACCATGATCCTATTTATCAAATGGAGGAATTTACTTATTAGTGCTTTAAATACTTTATACCTATACGTTGTTTAGTAGTGCTGCGTGCATCGTCCTCACGTATATGAATTTATGTATGTTTGTAAATGTTGTAAAACACTTTTGTACAAGAGGAAGTGTGGAGCTTCTTTTCCATCCTTCTCCATAACAAGCTACTTTTCCGAATTGAGTATTTGCGAATGGAATTGTAGAATCATTTATTATTAATTTTTAATTTATATTTTTACTTTCAAAAGTGTCGCTTAATGGCCTAGTTGAAAAAAGAATTTTCGTATTTTGTTTTTAATCATAAATTCAAATACATGTTGTTTTGTTTTTTCTGGAAAGTGGCCATTTTTGTGACCAGCCCCTCTTTCAACTTTTTGTTCTTTTCGGAAACGGAACGGAGCGCTGTTTTTTTATATATTGTTTTAAATATTTAGGAATTTTAATTGTTTGTTTAATTTTAATGTTTTTATTTCTATATGTCAATGTTATCTAATTAATGTAATTGTTAACTCTCTGCACGTTTTAGGGGATACTGTAAGTGCAGAGAGTTTTTATTTTATTATAATAGATAGGCTCGTGCTTGACCACTATTTCACCTGATGGTGTGGTGTGTGTGTGATTGTAATAATAAATTAATGTGTTACTTTTTTGTCAAGATTTTTATGTGAAATGATTTTAATAAAGACGATGGATATATCAACTTTATTTTATTTTATGAAATGTTGAGATTGTGTTGGGTCTTCTCTCTTCTTTGTAACACAGTGTTAAATGTTAAAGAATAAATAAAATAAAATGACTGACTTACATGTTTAGTTAGATTGTCTGAATTCATGGTTCTTGATTTGGTTTTAATTCTTGTAAGCTGTTGTTTTTAGGGTTCCGTAGCCAAATGGCATAAAACGGAACCCTTATAGATTCGTCATGTCTGTCTGTCTGTCTGTCCGTCCGTATGTCACAGCCACTTTTTTCCGAAACTATAAGAACTTTGCTGTTGAAACTTGGTGAGTAGATGTATTCTGTAAACCGCATTAAGATTTTCACTCAAAAATAGAAAAAAAGCAATAAATTTTGGGGGTCCCCATACTTGAAACTGAAACTAAATTTATTTTTTTCCATCAAACCCATACGTGTGGGGTAACCAATATCTATGGATAGGTCTTCAAAAATGATATTGAAGTTTCTAATATCATTTTTTTCTAAACTGAATAGTTTGCGCGAGAGACACTTCCAAAGTGGTAAAATGTGTGTCCCCCCTGTAACTTCTAAAATAAGAGAATGATAAAACTAAAAAATAAATATGATGTACATTACTATGTAAACTACCACCGAAAATTGGTTTGAACGAGATCTAGTAAGTAGTTTTTTTTTAATACGTCATAAATCGTTAACCGCAATTTACCAAGTACGGAACCCTTCATGCGCGAGTAGTTTGTTATTAATTACCATCAAAAACATAACATGTAAAAAACACAAGTCTCGCGGCGCAGTTCTTCTACCGAAAAATGTAGTGATTTTTAATGTAGGACCAAGTCGTATGATTTATTCAGTAGATACCTTAATAATAATGTTACAAACAAACACATTAACCGACTTGGTTTTACTTTTACATAAGGGTCGACATTATTGTGTTCTTGTAATTTTAAACCAAGTCGGTTAATTTGTTTGTTTGTAACCTAATTATTAAAGTAGTTTCTTACGAAAGTTTGGATGGATGTTACTCAATCATGCCAGAACGGCTAAAGGGATCTGGATGAAATTTGGCACCGAGATAGATTATATTCTGGAATGGAATATAATGCTCGACTTGTCAGGAGTACTGCCTTGCCCCCAGATTTAAGGTCGATATACAGGTACACTTAATTTTATCGATAGATAATTAAAAGTTAAAATCTTTTTTGAACACTTATAATGGACTAAAAAGTATGGCATGAAATATCACTTTTCAATACATTTCCAATAAGCCTAAACACGATGATGCTATGTTATCTGGTTGAGTAGTTGTATCGCAAACTTCCAGCTCCATCATGAGACCAGTTCCATTGCACCATATTATTTCAGTGATTCGAAAGTTACATAAGTAGGTGCACCAAATTTCGGCTTAATTGGATGCCAAGAAGTTCTTGGAAAATGGATTACTACTACAAAAACAAGGTAATATAAAAAATCCCAACATCCTTAAAGAAAGAGTAGTTTTAGTAACTTACTTGCTTATTTCGTTATCCCCACAATTTAACAACAGTTATTTTGGAAGCCTTAAAAGGTTATTATTACGCATCATAGCATCCATAAAAATATACAACTAATGCACAAAAGCCAAGATACTTTAGTATTGAGCCATATAAGTTCATTTCAAACGAAAGTTCATATCTTGAAATTTTGAAAACATTTCAGGGATTAACACATGTATTTTATAGGTTTTTGTTAGTCTTTGAAAAGTTCTACACAGTGGCAAAATAATCTTAATGATAGCTATGAGTAGTTATAATTTTATTGTTGCCTTAAATTGAGCGTCTAATAAAATATTCAACTAATAAAAAAGAAAAGATACTTTTGTATTGAGACATAAAAGTTAATTTCAAACGTAATTTCATATCTTGAAATTTTGAAAACATTTCAGGGATTAACACATGTATTTTATAGGTTTTTGTTAGTCTTTGAAAAGTTCTACACAGTGGCAAAATAATCTTAATGATAGCTATGAGTAGTTATAATTTTATTGTTGCCTTAAATTGAGCGTCTAATAAAATATTCAATTAATAAAAAAGAAAAGATACATTTGTATTGAGACATAAAAGTTAATTTCAAACGTAATTTCATATCTTGAAATTTTGAAAACATTTCAGGGATTAACACATGTATTTTATAGGTTTTTGTTAGTCTTTGAAAAGTTCTACACAGTGGCAAAATAATCTTAATGATAGCTATGAGTAGTTATAATTTTATTGTTGCCTTAAATTGAGCGTCTAATAAAATACTCAATTAATAAAAAAGAAAAGATACATTTGTATTGAGACATAAAAGTTAATTTTCAAACGTAATTTAATTTCGTGAAATTTTGAAAACATTTCAGGGACTCATGTCTTTTATGCGTTTTTGTCAGTCTTTGAATTGTTCTATACAGTAATAACAGAATCTTAATTATAGCTCTGATTAGTTTTAATTTTATTGTTACCTTAAATTGAGCATCTAATAAAATATCCAACTAATACACAAAAGAAAAGATACTTTTATATTGAGACATAAAAGTAAATTTTTAGGGTTCCGTTTCTCAAAAGATGAGAATTTTCTCTAGAACGCCTGGAGATATAAAATTTATATGAAATACTTAGGTCTGCAATAAACAAAAAAAAAACAAACTTCTAAATCAACACGATCCAAAGATATATAGCCATTTATGTCGCATTTTTGAGGAACTGTAAGGTACCTAATTCAAATCTAAAGGTACCTAAAATGAAGAAATTTACCAAGAAGCGATGTCTTATAGCAGAAATAACTCTGAAAACTATGAATTTGTATCTACAGCAATAATAAAAGATGATTAACTTAATTGCAGTTAAACTGACCGCTACCTACCTATTTTGATGTATGGAGAAAACAGTTTTTGGACGGCGAAGTTAATTTTGTACCTTCGTAACAGTATGAGCGCCCACGACCAACAACAATGTCACATCGTTTTACGGTCAAAACCGTATATAATCGCTAGATTAGATGAATCTGAACCCGGTTAAGTTGTCAGTACCGATTAAAAACATCACAGTGTCAGGATTGCTGGACTAAATGAGATATGTACATGAGACCTTGCCCTCAGTTTCCCAGCTCAAAATGATCGGAGAATGAATGTGACAAATTGTCAAGCACGCGTTATTTGCTGTGATTGGCTGTTGAAAATTCATTCAACCAATCACAGCAGATAACGCGTGCTTGACAATTTGTCACATTAATTCTCCGATAATTTTAAGCTGGGAAACCGGGGGCAAGTGTATTGTTTAATATCTATTTGCTAATATTTACTACCTATAATGAAATATTTGCCTTTGCGTTAAGAAATATATCAAAGAATTATAGTAGTCAGCCTTTGTGACGTCACCGACGTAACCGAGTTGTTAGTGTAAATATTGACTGCCTGTTTGTTACCTTCACATACATTTTTACAGAACTTTAAGAAGCTCCTTTAATAAGTTGTTCATAAATAACATATAGCGTTTATGGAGTGTATGCCGTTCCAGTGCGAGGGTAAACAAGTAAATAAATAATACCGTTATTTTTTACTTCAAGGCAAGCTTGCTTCACCGTAGACCACATCACCGCTTATCATTAGGCGAGATAGTGGTCAAACGCGAGCCTAACGTTAAATAAAAAATAAAGAAGCCATTAAAACGCCTGTAGGTACATCAATTATTTTCGTCTGAGAATAATTGCTAACAATGTTATTGGAGGCGCTTAGTGGCTTATGAACAACTTGTGGCTGGATATCCATATTAAAGTTTTATTCATTTATAAAATTACATAAATATTTACTTATTGCATTTATTCTAAGGAATATAAATATGTATGTACTTGGGGATTTATTAAATTATTCTTGATCAAATTATGATAATCATTCATTGACATACCAGATTATTTTTATTTAAAACTACCCACAATATTCACAACTGTGATGATAAATTGTTGTGTACAACATTACTTATGTCCCCTCTCCCCTGGCACCACTCCTATGAAAAAGTAACGCACCGTTCTTGAGACAAACTAAATATTGTAACCTAACCTCAAAACACTTTAAAATTGCTTCTGCATCGTCTCCAGGTATTCCGCTGCGGGATATGCAAGCCCTTCGTCCTTAAATAACAAAGGATAAGCACACATGTTTTTGGGGTAAATTAGGGTCCCTTTCCCTTCGCGCCAACGGTTTGTATAAAAAATCTAGTAAGGGGTAGCAGCTTAGACTGCGTGATGTCGGGATGACCCGATTCGCTTTTGGAATAGTTTTTTTTTTTTTCTCGAAAGCTATGAACAATGGCTTCACGATTTGAAACTTTGTGAAAGTGTTCTCCAAGAAGAGTTCTGTTTATAAAACAACTAGCTGACCCCCGCGGCTTCGCTCCCGTCTACTGGCTACCTACCTACCTACCACCTGCCTGCCTACCCTACCCACCTACCCTATTCACCCTACTCTACCCTACCGTACCTACCATACCCTACACTACCTACCATACCCTACCCTATCTAGCCTACCCTACCTACCTACCAATTTGTTGAACTTAGAAATAATATATACTACTATACGAATGTAACCAACTTTTGTTTCTACCGGCGGCGGCGATCTAATTAAAATTTAGAACATAAAAGCTGCTATTGTGAGTTAATCTTAAAAGATAGACATATGCTGTCGCGGACTTTTTTTTAGAATTTTAAAGAGGAACAATTTCATTATTTATTTATTTAATACTAGGAGAACCAACAGCTATAACAGATGGATAACAATTGTATATGAGACATAGAGCCAATTACAGGTATTCACGGATAGAAACAGAAAAAGTAGTAGAAAACTTAGGATCACTAACAAGCACGATTTATATGATTAAATAAAAAACAACAAGAACTAAACACTTTAAAAAAAGTCAGCATTCAGCCGAGTGCGTGCCGAATAGGATTTAGTGGTAAATGGGTCAAATGAGAACTCTTTACAAAGAATATTTAAGTCCGTACTCGCGGGCACCATGTATGAATTTCGCCTGTAGTTGGAATAAGAAAATGGAATGGAGATAGGCGGATTTAATCTAACCGATCTCCTGGGAACATTGAAGCGCAGTTTATGCAGGAGATCAGGACAATCAATCTCGTTAGAAATAATTTTCAAAAGAAAGGTGATTATACACGATATTTGCGTAACTTAAACCGTTTACGCAGCGCACGCAACGGAAGGTCTCAAAAAGGAATATCTTTTCTCGTTTTTGCAACATTTTTCATTTATACTCGGCTCCTATTGGTTTTAGCGTGATTTTATATAGCCTATAACCTTTCTCGATAAATGGACTATCCAAAACAAAAACTAATTTTTCAATTCCAACCAGTAGTTCCTGAGATTAACGCATTCAAACAAACAAACAAACTGTTGAGCTTTATAATATTAATATATTAGTATTAGTATAGATAAGAAGCTTAGCAGCCCGGTTACGCATCTCAGTTGAGCCGACAAGAATACAGTGATTACAACAACCCCAACTTCTAACTGCAAAACATTTGATTTTTACATAGATTATATCAGTGGCAGAATATAAAACCTATCGGACAAAGACTCTCATTATTCGATTAAGGATGACGATTGCGTTCCCGGCTTAGGGTATATATGTTCTGTGGTTATATGCATTGGAGCTTTCAAGCAGTATCGAGCGGTAATTTAATAAATTATCAACTAGCCAACTGATAAAATTGCTAAATGTATTTGTAAGATACGCAATTATATAATTATATATAATGAATGTTCACATAATTTAATTAGAAAGATAAAACTTTCTCCTTTTCATAAATTTGCTAATGATTTAAAATATGAGTCTGCTATTGTAGTCAAGAATAAAATAGCAAATACTGTGATGAATGTAAAGGAGTTTTCAATAAGAAAGAAAGAAAGAAAGAAAGGAAGAAAATGAGTTTAAACTTTCTCCTTTTCATAAATTTGCTAATGATTTAAAATATGAGTCTGCTATTGTAGTCAAGAATAAAATAGCAAATACTGTGATGAATGTAAAGGAGTTTTCAATAAGAAAGAAAGAAAGAAAGAAAATGAGTTTATTTGCATTAAAACAAAAACACCAAAAAAAATAAGGGCGGGTAGATGTTGAAATGCAATAAAATAAGATGTGTGTGAGGTATTAACACATTATCACAACCAATTTTCAATGACTCCTCTGCATAGATCCGGCTGAATTTAAGCGATGGCCTGTGTTATGTTCACCCGTAGGGCATCGGTCGATTGTGGTTTGTTTGCATAGAGCTGCGACTTGGTGGCCAATTCACATCACCCCTGCGAGAGATGACCTTACCCTCAAATCGCTCATGCAGAATGTCAATCGTGGCGTCCGCTGTGTGACACGTAGCGCCGTCCTGCTGCATCCACATGTCGTCTAAGTCCATATGGTTCAATGTGGGCCATACAAAATAGGTTATCATCATTCTGTAGCGCTCCTCATTGACGGCGACCGCCTCATCAGCGTCGTTTTCAAAAAAGTACGGACCAATGACGCCGCTGGCCCAAAATCCACACTAAACGGTAACTTTTTGAGAATGCATTATCACCTGATGAACCTCGCGTATCGCATATACGGCAATTCCCATATTCGGCTACGTTGAAGAGTCGACTGTGAAGGGCCACCACGTCTACCGTAAAATGGGCGCAATGCGCGCAACGTTTGTACTAGCGAACACTCATTTTGATATTAAAATTTTATAGTTAGAAGACAGGGAACCAACCCATTTACCTACTGTCGGTTGCCTACGACAAATAAAGAACAAAAACTGAAAAAACTCTTACCATGATTCTAATGCAATGCAATGCTTGCTTAACTATAATATAATATACTAACTATATAAAGACATAATAAAACTCGTATCGCTTTTGCGTTTAAACGTGTATTATTGCTCACTAGTGCAAGATGGATGAATATTATAAAGATTATGCATTGATGCTACTGGTAGCATTTTCAAACCAGTTGGAGTGGTAAATTTAAATTTATCAAAGCAGATATTCTTCTCTTCATGTGGGATGCAGTCTTGTAACGATGAAAGCAGTGTTCAAGTAGCTCAACTTATTTCTTACAGTCCTACATTACACACAATATACCTACAAATAGCTGGATACTTGGGGTAGAATCTACCCCAGAAAATGCTACATTTGCTTCGATACGAGTAATTTTTTAACCCCCGACGGAAAAAGGGGGTGTCATAAGTTTGAATTATGTACCTTTGTATTTGTGTATCTGAATGAGACCTCAGCTACTAAACGGATGAACCGATTTTGATTCTTTTTTTGTTTGGATGATGACATTATCAGGAGTAACTCAGTGTTATCTATGTTTAATGAAAATCGGTTCAGCCGTTCAAAAGTTATGGGCGTTTTACTGTTTGAATCGGGGTATTTCTCAAGATATCGTGTCATAATTACGTGTTCGATAAATTGTTGATCGCAGCGTGCACTATTGATACATTATGTAGTTTTAGAATAAGAAATAAAAAAAATTGTCGGGATTTCAAAAAATTTTATTTTTTATTTTATTTAATCTGCCTTGTTTTAAACATATTGATACGGCTAAAGTTTTTTACATAAAATGTCTGCTAGAACTAAAGCAATGCGATGATTATGACAAATTAAACAAATTGTCATAGATATAATATGATCACATTGTCTATAAATAAATATGATAATGTAGACAGTAAAGGTAACAAAACAAGATGTGAAGAAGCAATAATTAGGCTGAAAAAAATAGGATCTTTTACACTGACTGTGGATTCTCAAATTGGAATCGAAGATGGTAATAAAATAATAAGCTTCGAATTAAAATAAAATAATAACAGTAGACAATGAACCGTTACAATACTTAAAATAATACATTAATAGAGGAAAACAAAAATGGAATTTACTTAACAGAAATAACAATGATCTAGAAATAGAGAAGAGAGTAAAAAAAAAATATTAACAAAAAATATAAACCGACTTCCAAAAATGAAAAACAATAAGTAACAAGGCACCGAATTCGAAGTCGGTTTATTTTTTTTGATAAAAAGATTTTTTCTGTTTTTATAGGTACCTCAAATTACTATGAAAATCATTTATTGTAAAAGTGCATCACACGACGATTCCAGTATGCCCTTACGACTAGGGCTTCGTCATCAGATCAGTTCGATGTTACCACTTCACCTGTACCAATTATTTCTATACTGATGAAAATGATGATAATGATGAAGCCGGAATGTAGGCGCTGGAACTCCGAAATAAAAGAATGGATCCTAGTCGTATTTAGGCTTTGTGGAATCGTCATGAGATTTACTTTGGCTATAAATGATTTTCATGTTATTTGGAGGTACCTACCAAAACTAAAAAGAGATAATAAAAACTTTTTAACAAAGAAATCAAACCGACTTCCAAAACAAAACACTACAAAGCGAAAAATAACTTTATTTTCGCTAAACACTAGATACAAAAGACACCGACTTCAGAAAGGAAAGTTATTTTTCGCTTTATAGTGTTTTGTTTTGGAGTGTCTTTGTTTTTTTTTTGTTAAAACGTTTTTAAGCCCGCTTCTTCTATCACCTGCCGCGCCGCGCTATTAATATGGCGGAAGAGGTCGGGGCCTAGCTGTGTGCCTCCTTTCCTGAGAAGAGAGAAAAGTGGAGATAAGTAATGTGAATTGTAGAATAGGTTTCAAGCTGCTGTAAGTCAGACAGCCCATGGCAAACTAGCGAATTCATAAAAAACAGTATCTACCCCTAAATACCTACGACACAACGAACATTTTTATATAAAAAAAAATCACAATAAGTCATGAGTTAAAGAGACATCATCTAATTGTTAAGATATGTAAGTTTCTCATGTAAGTGAATGCCATTGCTTCTTTTGAGAAATAAAGATTCTTAACCATATATTTACATAAAACTTGATAAATACTCATTCAACCACATAGGAATAAACTGAAGTTTTGTATGTAAGCGACTTCCAAAAACGTTAAAATGCAAACTAGAAAAACTGATTAGAATGCCAGTGGCTGAAGCCCATACATTGTTTTAGGTGAGATTAAATTCTTACGTCTTTAAATACAAAATACCTGGTTTAACTCAGGGTCATGTTCTGAATTAGTTTGTGCAAGATTTTTTGTTCGAGAACGCCGAGAATAATAAATATTCAGTCATGAACTTTTGTTGGTTGTGTCTGGGTATTTTTTAATAATGTGTTTAATAGCTAATATTATTCAATTTCGTGGAAGTAAAGGGCTATATCGCATTTGTATTTCCCGTACCTAGTTATATTTTGGAATGAAATATAAAATATACTCTTTGAAAAGAGAGATACTAAGTGACTTTGACGTGTATCAAAAGGTCGTCGTCGACAACAAAGTAAACTTAACTAAAATTAACTCGGCACTGGTGCTGGCTGGGATACTGCCCCTTGATCTCAAAGTGCAAGAGACAGCTGCCCTGTACGAGTCGAGGAGGGGGACGTCGATCAACGCTAGGAGATGGGGACGTCAAGTGACGTACCACATTTGCCTCCACACCCCACCCGGCAGAGCATATGAGCCTGCAGTTCATTTGCCTGGCAGACCAAGAATCACTCAGTGACCACTGCGCACAAGCAGTGCAGATCTACACGGACGGCAGTAAAATCGAAGGCAAGATAGGGGCAGCATTGTTTACTGGAGCAATGACACCGAAACCAAAAGCCTGAAGTTGAAGCTGTCGTCCCACTGCACGGTCTACCAGGCCGAACTGTTGGCCATATGTAAAGACACGAGAGAGATACTTAAGAGGGCTAAAGAGACCTTTGGCATCTTTGGAGAGAGCCGACCAGTTGGCTAAGGATGCGGCGCTGAACTTGAAGAGGAGGCCGGATTACGACCAGTGCACGCTGTCATTCGTCAAGTGGCAAATCTGAAAGGATTCGCTTGACGAATGGAGCCGGCGTTACAGAATGGGCGACACAGCCGCGACCACTAAGCTCCGTCCGTCCGTTCTTTCCGGACGCGATCGACGCATACAGAACGGTCAAGAAGTTGACGCCGACAGGTTTAATCACGTAAATATTGACAGAGCATGGTGGGTTTTCCGAATACTTGAACAGATTCAAGTGTAAGGAAAGCCCATCGCGTATATGTGACCCAGACATTGACGAGACGGTGACACAATTGTTGACTGATTGCCCGGCCTATGGCCTGGAGAGGTACGAGATTGAACAAAGACTAGGAACAGAGATAAAGATAGAAAATTTAAGTAAATGACGCTCGGTGTAGCCAATTAGAGGAGTTGGGTCGAGACAGCTGTTCCACTGCATGCAGACCAGCCTGACGCGCACTGGTATGGATGTGTCGGGAGACTGGTCGCGGAGGGTAGCGGGATCCGAGGCACGGTGCGCCGCTGGCCGACCGCAGGTAGTTGGGGGCCCAAGTAGTGTGCCAGCCACATACGAAAGGCTGCCCCGCCAACTGTCGAAAAATCCCGGAATGCACCGTCGTGCTGGTTGGCGACCAGATGGTAGGGCCCGATGGACATTTCGGGGGGGCTCGGGCGTCCCCGCAGTCTCCAGACTAGTGCCCCAATGATGGCGTCCTATCAGTGCGTGTCTGTAGGTTAACAGCGTGGAACCTCGTCTCACTTCCTTCTCCTCATCTCACCCTTCACTCTTATACATACATGACAAGGAAAAATCAAACTAGAGTTCAACAGCGGCTGCACCCCCTCCCAATCAAAGTGCACCTTACAAATATCAGAGGACTGCACTCCAATCTCGTAGCAGTCCATCATCATCTCGAGACTGATAAGCCGGCTCTCTTTTTCCTTTCGGAGACGCAGATCAGATGTCCGTCAGACATATCGTACCTTACATACCCAGGGTTTACCCTGGAGCACAATTTTAAGCTTCGCGCTGGTGTATGCATGTACGCCCGAGACGACATCTGTTATCGGCGTCTCCGAAACCTTGAGGACTCTAGGTTTTCTGTGCTGTGGGCTTTGGTGGACACAGGCCACGATAAAATTATCTACGCCTGTGTCTACCGTTCGCACAACGGTGATCAGGAGACAACCAGGCTCACAGAGTACCTTGGTGAGGCGGCTGATATAGCGCAGCAACGGTATCCTTCCGCCCAATTGGTGTTACTGAGGGACTTCAATGCCCACCATCAGGAGTGGCTCTTCCCGTACCAGAGCACTGATCACGCTGGGCGGGAGATGAGAAAGCTTGCGCTTGCTTTGAATCTCGCCCAGCTGGTCCAGGGGGCAACGAGGGTGCCGGATGTTGATTCGCACACAGCCAATTGCTTGGACCTTCTGCTGACAACAGATCCAGACCGATACTCGGTGTCGGTATCTTCACCTTTGGGTAGTTCCGACCATTGTCTGGTGAAGTCTGTATCCGTCCACTCCCCGCCCGATCCCAGCCCAAGAGGCGCACGGCGGGTTTGGCGGTACAAGTCAGCAGATTGGGATGGGATGCGTTCTTTCTTCGCATCTTATCCTTGGCAGCCCACTTGCTTCGCTTCGGCTGATGCTTCGTCGTGCGCGGACGCCGTGACGGAAGTGTTGCGTCAGGGAATTTAGTAGTACATTCCGTTCTCTGACGTAGCAATGTCTAGCGCTGACCGGCCATGGTTTGGCGCCGAGTGTAAACGCGCTGACTCGCTTAAACATGAGGCGTACCTGGCATGGGTCGACGCTCGGACGCGCAAAGCAAGCGACGTGAGTCAGCTGAAGAGAGCCTTCAATAGGGCTGCCAAGTCCTGCAAGAAGGTGATGCGAAGAGCCCGGTTTGACCACATAAGCCGTATTGGGACCAAACTTGCCTCACACCCGGCTGGTAGTAAAGCGTTTTGGTCCCTGGCTAAGTCGGTTGAATCGAACTTCTGCCGTCCCTCACTACCACCACTGCTGAAACCCGACGGGTCACTAGCCCACACCGCAGAGGAGAAAGCAAACTTGTTTGCCTCGCTTTTTGCGGAATCTTCACGTCTGGATTCTGGTGATGCACGGCCCCCTCCTTCTCCTGATGGATGCGAGACGAGTATGTCGGACATTCGCATCCATCAAAAGGACGTTCGTAGGGTACTGCGCAACCTCGACGTGAACAAAGCTAGTGGCCCCGACGGGATTCCAGCAATTGTTCTGAGAACCTGTGCGCCTGAACTGTCTCCGATCCTAACACGCCTGTTTCGCCTTTCGTATGAGACTCGAAAAGTGCCGAATGCTTGGAGGCAAGCTAACGTTCAGCCTGTGCCCAAGAAGGGCAGTCGAGCTGACCCGGCCAACTACAGACCCATTTCGATTACGTACATCCTCTGCAAGAGTATGGAACGGGTACTCAACTCTAAACTCCTGGCATACCTAGAAGCTAATGACATCCTCAGTGACCGCCAATATGGCTTCCGCCAAAATCGGTCAACTGGGGATCTTCTAGCGTATGCCATTCACATCTGGAGTGAGGCCATCGAGAGGCATGGGGAAGCGCTTGCCGTGTCCCTGGACATCTCGAAGGCTTTTGACAGGGTCTGGCATGAAAGCCTTATTGGTAAGCTTCCTTCACTCGGTCTGCCCAGTGGTCTGTGCGAATGGATTGCAGATTGCCTGAGGGACCGGTCCATCCGAGTAGTTATTGATGGCCGCTCGTCTGACCAATTGGATATTGATGCCGGGGTTCCTCAGGGATCGGTGCTCTCAGCAACATTGTTCTTGCTTCACATAAACGATCTGCTAAAACCCGGCACCTTTGGGTATGCGGACGACAGCACTGTTGCTGAGAGATACGTCTCCGACGCGCGCGCTACTGGGCCTCAAGTCCAGTCTCTGCGAGAGGCCATGGTTGGGCGCTTGAATCTGTCCTTGAAGGCAGTCTCCGAATGGGGCGATGCCAATCTGGTCAGTTTCAATGCTGCTAAGACCCAGGCGTGTCTTTTTTCCGCTAAAAGGAGCCAGTTCCACCCGGCTCCTTCTTTCCGGGATGTGACCGTGCCGATAACGGACCGACTTGAGCTTCTTGGCGTTACGTTGACATCGACCCTCAATTTTGGTCCATTCATTGAGGCAAAAGCTCAGCTGGCTGCCAAAAAGTTGGGGATTCTTGCGAAGGTGAGACGGTACTTCACCCCAAAGCAGTTGCTTAACTTGTATCAAGCGCAAGTTAGATCATGCATGGAGTACTGTTCTCATCTCTGGGACGGATCTGCCAGATACCAGCTGGATGCACTCGAGTCGATCGAAAAACGAGCCAAGAAGCTTATCGGCAATGAGATACTGGTCGAGTCTAGGCTCCAGAGCCTTGAACATCGGCGCCGAGTTGCCAGCCTGTCGGTTTTTTATCGGTTACATTTTGGGGAGTGTGCGTTGGAGTTGCATGAACTGATTCCTCCTAGCCCGTTCCATCATCGGACTACAAGACGTACGGCAATGCGTCATCGATACATGGTGGACATCCCACCCATACGCACCAAACGTTTTGGGAACACTTTTATTATACGAACAGCAAAAGAGTGGAATTCCCTGCCTGAGTCTGTGTTTCCCGATAGCTACAACCTGGGAGTCTTTAAGTCAAGAGTGAATAGGTTACTTCTAGGCAAGCGTGCTCCATCGTCGACCACATCATCGCTTACCATCAGGTGAGATAGTGGTCAAACGCAAGCCTATTTCATATATAAAAAAAAATAATTGAGATTAAAAAACACAGAACAGAATTTTTTAAATATTGTAAGAAAATAGCCGAAAAACGATGAACACGTAATTATAACACAATATCTTGCGAAAAAAGCCCGATTCAAACAGTAAAACGCCTATTACTTTTTTACGGCTGAACTGATTTTCATCAAACATAGAAGAACTAATAGTTCTCTCACTCATAGTTCAAAGAACACTCTCGATAAAGTTACCATTCAAACAAAAAAAGAAATCAACTTCGATTCATCCGTTTAGGAGCTATGATGCCACAGACAGATACACAAAAACACAACTACACACGTCAAACTTAATAATACCCCTCTTTTTCCGCTGGGGGTTAATGTTTATAGTTATTTGCTACATTCCGTTTTTTTTTAAAAATTCTGTTTTTGGTTTCCGAAGGGTCCAAAGACTTGAGTTCTTCTTCGTCGAACTTGGCGCCTTTTTCATATTTATGTTTTCTGTCGAGTTTGGTGCCTTTTCACATCTTTATGTTTTTGGTGGGATCATTATTACTCCATTGTTACGTCTTGTTACCATCCAATCTTCGTCGTACCTAAGTAAAAAGTCGTGATCTTTAATGGATATTTGATGATCTGTCTACCCTCTAAGGCATGATAATATGATGTAGATATGTTTTGACGAATCAATGTATTTGTTTCTGTAATTTATACTATTTTTTCAGGGTTCCGTAGCCAAATGGCAAAAAACGGAAGCCTTATAGATTCGTCATGTCTGTCTGTCTGTCTGTCCGTCCGTATGTCACAGATACTTTTTTCCGAAACTATAAGAACTACGCTGTTTAAACTTGGTAAGTAGATGTATTCTGTGAACCGCATTAAGATTTTCACACAAAAATAGAAAAAAAACAATAAATTTTGGGGGTTCCCATACTTGAATCTGAAACTAAAAATTTTTTTTTCGTCAAACCCATACGTGTGGGTTATCTATGGATAGGTCTTCAAAAATGATAGTGAGGTTTCTAATTTTTTTTTTTTTCTAAACTGAATAGTTTGCGCGAGAGACATTTCTAAAGTGGTAAAATATGTCCCCCCCCCTGTAACTTCTAAAATAAGAGAATGATAAAACTAAAAAAATATATGATGTACATTACCATGTAAACTGCCACTGAAAATTTGTTTGAACGAGATCTAGTAAGTAGTTTTTTTTTAATACGTCATAATCGTAAATTGCTATTTACCAAGTATGGAACCCTTCGTGCGCGAGTCCGACTCGCACTTGGCCGGTTTTTAAATTCAGAATCATTAAAGTATCAACTAGTGAATCTGTCAAGTTTAGATGTAAATTTGTGAAACAGCGGGGCCCTTCTGTATGCTTTCTATTTTGTGCTAATACCTACTTACTTTGTTAGATACACATTATTGTTTAGCAAAACATAAAATAAACAATATACCATGACAAAGATATAAATAACATAACGTATCATAAGTATTTATTTCTCTTCCACAAAGGTGTCTTACAAACTATTACATAAAGTGCAACATTATTTAATCCTTTGTGGGAGACTGGTATCTGCACTAGGAAATCCTGTCACACAGATTACCAGGCCCCCCCTATAAATCATCAATTTTTAATCAATTCATTTACAAATAATGACCTTTGGTAAAAGACGAGAAAAGGGAAGGAATACAGTAACTAAAATACTTAAAAAACAATTATTATAAAAAATATTATTAAATTATTATTGAATTATTAAATAGCTCAGTACCTACTACAGGGGCGTTGATTAAATATAACAATTATATTTTATAATTTACAAGTGAAGTTCAATTTTACAATTTATACATTAAGAACCACCCGAAAGCTATCACCAGGTTCACGAATAGTTCGTCCATCCATAATTATATATTGATACCTTCAATTTACTCTTTTTTATTAAAACTCTTACTATGCTTTGCGATTATCCTATAAAACGAACAAAAACACTACCAATAATTATAGTGAATTGAAGATAAAGATAATTTATATGTCCAAACATGAGTTCACATACAGTAGGCATACAGAATGTATTTTTTTTTTTCGAACTGTCATGTTAGACCTAGCGACGCGTATCTAGTTACAAATATATATTTTACAATATTTGTTAATTAAATCATAATTTGGTAAAAAAAATCAACGAGCGAGATACAAATCAATAAGCAAAAACACTAGTGATCATAAAAACAAACCAGTGTTATAAAATAAATAATGTCAAAACCGTAAAAAAAAATATGTCAGAAATAAAACAATCATAAATTGTGATAACCGATTTAATAAAACAAACCAAAGTTTAAACCAGACTTTCTATTATTTTGTTATTCTTTTAATAACAAAAAAATAGAAAGATTGTATGATAAAAATAGAATAATATGAGATTCAAGTAAACAAAAAACACAAAGGATCATAAACAAAAACATAATCCATAAGTTAAAAGAATGCCAAAAACATAAAAATAAAATGTCAGAAATATATAAATATAAATATATAAATGTACGCGCGGACAAGCGAACCAAGTTTTGTATCAGATAGCGGAACGGCTGGCCTGCCGAGCGCGCAATTGTGTGGCTGGCTAGCATCATTGTTTCCGGCGCGAGAAGAGGGCACCCCTCCGCCGCGCTTGTTACCGTTAGCGCACCTGTTACCCACCACTTCCCCTTTTTCGTCAGATTGTCCTCGCTATCAGTGCCTTACTTGCTTCGCTGACGCGCTAACCTTAACCATCACGCGATTATCTAAAGTCTAAATCTACATTGTTTCATCTGTGTCTTCTGTCTGACCACTCCTTCATACTTCAAGCTGTCAGTATTCTCTCTACTGTGTCTGTGAACTTCATCTTGCAACAAACTATTCTTCATCTACCGTGCAAGTGTAAAAACTTTTATTCATTCACCTACCGCACAACGAGAATCATCGCTAAATTGGTGACCCCGATCAAGAACAAGAAGATGACGGATAAGAAATAAATCACGTGAACGTGCGGGTACCGCCGTTCTACCCCGAAAAACCGTAACTATGGTTTTCGCTAGTGGAAGTGCAATTCACGCTCTTAAATATCAGGGCGGACGAAACAAATTTATCTTACGTCACATAGAGCTTGGACCCGCAATCTGTATCTAAGATAGAGGATATCATCAATCATTGACCTAACCACAAGTACGGAAAAATCAAGGCAGAATCAAAGAATTGATCAGGAGAACGCCAGCGTCGAGGGAGAAGAAGATCAAGCGATTGTTGATGCATGAGGAGCTTGGCGATAGGAAGCCTTCACAATTCTATCGCCACCTTTTGAATCTCGCCGGACCGGGCGTGCCTGAAGAGTTCCTGCGCACCATGTGGTCGAGCCCACTACCGAGAGGGACGCAGACCACTATCGCTTCGCAGTCCAAAGCCGACATAGAGGAGCTGTCGGAGCTGGTGGACCGCATCGCGGACGTCGTCGGCGTTCCAGTGACATACAATTTCGAAAACCAGTGTCGTTAATTGGTTTTGTATCAACGGGTAAAACTTTTTCTCATATTTTATAAAAACTGCGGTGATTTCAGACACAATAGACGATAGCAAAGCTGAGATGTTTTAACTTGTGGGTAAAAAAACTATCATTTAACTATTTTTCATTCAGTTCAGCCCCTTCAATGTGTCGCCAAATTATTTGTGTAAGGTTTTTTTAACAACATGTATTCTTTGCGCTGCAAAATACACGGTTACAGCATAGCATTAATTGCCGCTTTCTCAAAATCGGTTATTATGACTTGCAGCAGATTTTTTTATTAAATCTGGTATGGTCGGTCACCGCAGTAACCCGATTTAAATTATCTGAAGAAATGATTAAACTGTAGAAAGATTTGTGACTGGTTATAATTAAAAACATAATTGATTTATTATTTATGTTTTTATTTCGTATCTTAAACCATAAAGCGAAATTCAATTATTATTGTCACATTTCAGAGCAGTATTATAAAGCATACCTTCGACATGCTTTGTCGAAATAAAGATCCGCCGAACAAGTGCATATCAAAGAAGGGTTTTTTCGAACTAGTGTTTTTCGAAGGTGTGTGTTGTCGAAGTATGATATGTCGGACTAATGCTAGTCGAATTTATGTTCTGTCGAAGCAATGAGTAGTCGAACAATTGTTTTTCGAAATTGGGACCGTGTCGAAATAATTAACTTTCGAAATTCAGTATGACACTCCTAATGAAGACACAATTTATTAATGGTTTTAACATTAGTGTTTTAGTCTGTACAATTTTGTCAGTGCGTGTAATTATGATTGTGTATTACATACATACTTAATTATCATTATACAATATGTCCGGGCTTATAGTAATACAATATTTCACACTTAATTGTATCGATAAATACAGCCCACATATGGGGTGCAATCTCCAACCCTAAAGATAGATACATTTTAGTATAAGGATTGTTTTTTGTTTTTTTTTTAATGGGTGTTTTTAGTGATAACATTTAGTGTATATACCGGCCTTTAAGTTTTATTACTACAAACTCTTATGTATAATATAATTTAATTTACAAAGGTTTATAAATTATAATTCAATCTATATTGTTGACCCATGTGGTTAAAATTCTGTTAATTAATCTGGTGGATAATGCTTTATTAATTATTAATCTGGATTTCTGAAAGTGTTGGAACAGACCATAAAATTACAAATATTTTCACTCGGGAGAGTTTAATAATTATTTATTTATGTTTCAGAGAAAACGTAGGGGAAAGCGTTGTTTTTCAGTGGGTGAAAACAATTAGAGATTTTTTATTTAAAATGAAACCACCCAATAAATCAACAGAGAAACCACAACGTGCTGTGGAAGCTTTACCCACGCTTGGTAAGTTTTGTACAACATTACCTTATGTATCTGAAGACTTCTGATTTAATCAGGTATCGTAGATCTGGAACAGGAAAGCGAGCAAGTCCTAGAGCCTGAGCTCCACACAACCCAAACAAATTAACAAACACTACACAATTGTGGCTTGGAATCTTGTAGATCCAAGGTTCATATCAAAGAGTATTTTGGACTGCAATCATTCATTTCATCACTACACTCCTGCCCTTAATCTCTTTCTTTCCTATTCAATAGATTACACTTTTTTTTTACTGCTGAGCATGAGGTGGGATCCTGGGTTTGATTCCCAGGTCCGCTAAAGTGTTATTGGGTTCTGTCTATCTGAACTTTATGCCCGGAGCCTGGATTTGTACCCAGTCGATTGCTAAAGGCTCGCCTGCTATTAAATACAACTTAAACATAACTGGCTAAATGACGGTGTGTGACACTTACCATACTCTTTGGGGGATATAGTGCTGCAGTGCTAATTATGTGAGATTAATCAAGATCACATCTAATCAATCTATTAAAACCTATGCACAACTAAAATCTCTTCTTAATTTGTTTTTTCTTATCAATCTTATCTCCTATTACAGAAGTAAGATAACACGTGACCTTTATTATCTAATAATATTTTTTTTATAAAATTTCCAGTCAGAAATCTGCCCAGCAATCACTCATGGCGGAGTGATCGCCGACAGGAAGTCGTCCTTTCAAGGACATGCAGCAGCAGTGCATTTGTTGGAAGACGTCAAGTAAGTGTAAACAAATAAATTAATATGCTTTTTAATAAGAAAACAACAACCTGTAGCGAACTATGCCATTGCGCACACAAGAATATGATATAAACATAGGAAACCATAAAATTAAATCGTCAAAATATTCCACTGATTGAGAAGGCCTCCATTCTTGTTTACCGAAATTGGAAAACAATATTGTTATGATTTAGCAACCAACTGCCATTTCCAAACAAAAGTTAGTTGCAGCAGCACAAAACTACGGCAGCAATGTTGATGTAGGTACTGGACTGAAGTGTATTATCGTAGTTACTTATGCCTGTAGGTCTGTAGGATGTAAAAAGGATGAAACGATTTAACAACTAGAATGATCATATTCTCTTCTCTCTCAGGATGACATAGTGAATGATATAATATAAAGAGTATTTATTCAAAAACAACTTCCTAAAATTCCTCGTTAACATTTTTCAGCGCTGTCCTAACAAAATTGATAGAACAAAAAAAAAAGAAACGCCACTCACAAAATGTACGCATATAGAATAGAACGAAGGATTGCTAAGGACACGAGCACACTGCAAGACTGCGAGGAGTGAGGCACTCGCGGGCGGCAGGATGCTGCACCTGCTGCAGCGAATATCGCAGATGAACACACTTGTTGTGGTCACCCGATGGTAAGTAGTGTAAATATTATGTGAAAATGATAGTTCAAACATGTGCCTACCATCATCAACCATTCATATGAGATTTTGGTAAAATGCGAGGAAGCTTCCAGTTACAAAGAACAATGGCGAAATCTTAGCTGACTTAAATTTGAGCGTCTGGAACTGATTTGTATATGAAAGAAATTGCATTAATTGTCTACGTTTTTTCAAAGTATAACATTAACAGGTTCACCACGGATAAAAAAAATACATTGTAAATTAAAGTTTTTTGATTTTTTCGTTAACTTTCATTAGCTTAGTGTTGTCATCTAATACTTATTCTTCCAAGTGACTGTAGTAAGTTTATCACTATTGTATTTGTCATTAAAATAAAATGAATTAACATTACAGTTTATGTCAAAGTGTTGGTGTTCCTTGCAGTATATAGTAGAAATAAATGAATTACCGTAGAAATAAATGGTTTCCTCAGGATGTTTTCCGTCACCGTTTTTAGAGCAGTGGTGATGACATAATTTACACAAAGTAAAGCGCCTGCCAGGGTTCGAACCCACGAACCACAACTTTTAAGCCCCGCCGTGCGTTTAACGAGGTAAGGGATATACTAATGCGATATAGCCCTTTACTTCCACGAAACTGAATAATATTAACCATTAAAAATAATATTAAAAGTTACCCAGACATAACCAACAAAAATTCATGACTATTGTTAATTAGTTAATTTATCTTATATTAAGTTAATTTATTATTCTCGGTGTCTTCGAACAAAAATTCTTGCACAAAATAATTCAGAACATGACCCTGAGTTAAACCAGATATTTTCCATTTAATGACGTAGGAATTTAATCTCAGTTAAAACAATGTATGGGGTTCTGTCATTGTCCTTTGCTTTCTAATCAGTTTTTCTAGCAAGCTTGCATTTTAATGTTTTTGGAAGTCGCTTACATCCAAAACTTCAGTCCACTCCAATGTGGTTGAGTTGAGTGAGTATTCATCCAAAAGTATTCCACGTCAAGTTTTATTTTATCGAATTACAAAAAAATCGTGTAAATTGATATAAACGCACTGCCTTCCAGTTCTAATACCTAGAGCTAGACTTTTATTCCAGATTAGATCCATTTCCACGGGGAGATACTAGAAAGTAGTGGAAGACTAGTTTGCTTTCAATTTCTGAATCCTACTACCGACACAATAGAAAATAAATACAGTATGGCGCAACAGTTATCACCCGATGTTAAACATTCGGGCCCGTTTATGGCAATTGCCATCATTCTTGCCAGAATTGCCGGCGGATATTTCAAGAGTCTGAGGCTTGTTGACTTAGACTCGTGACTTAAAAAACCCGCAGAAAGAAGTCTGGAACAGTTACATCAGACGATCGTACTGGCCAGAGCAAGTCCGGGTAATGCCGCCCTTAAAATTTCAGTTTTTCACTTTTTAGTTGTACCTACCAAATAGGCAAGTAGTTACGTAAGGTACCTATAATGCCAGAATAGATTACCCGAACATCATGAAACTGAACATAACCGGTGAAATGATAGTGTACCAAGGTGAACTGTACACATTTGCGTACCCTTTTAGAGCGTACTGGCGTGATGTTATGTTATGAAATGTTATAAATAATGAACACTCATGCGATTGCAGCAATCATGAGAGATTTGCCGTTATTTATTGTATGGTTCTGTTGTATATCTTCGAAGTTCTTCATCAGATCTTCACTAAATTACAAGTAAAATTTCAAAATTTAAAAAATCCCCGACCCATTTATCTTGCGAAAACACCCCGATTCAAACAGTAAAACGCCCATAACTTTTGAACGGCTGAACCGATTTTATTCAAACATAGCTAAGAACACTCTCGACAAAATTACCTTTCAAACAAAAAAAACTAAATTGAAATCGGTTCATCCGTTTAGGCGCTATGATGCCACAGACAGACACACAGATACACAGATACACAGACACACAGATACACAGCAACACACGTGAAACTTATAACACCCCTCTTTTTCCGGCGGGGGTTAAAAATGGGACCAATTTCGGAATATATTCTTTCAAATAAAAAAAAGAATTTTCAAAATCGATCATCAATTGACGGAGTTATCGGTGAAAATACATAAAAAATAACGTACAAGAAGTCGAACATAGAACCTCCTCCTTTTTGCTAACTCGGTTAAAAAAGGATGGAAAAGACAAAAGACAAAAGACAAAAGATATTTATTTCAACTGGGCCACCAAGCGGCACTTTTGAATGTCACAATTTAAATTTAAATGGAATACAAGTTGATTCTACCGTGCATTCGGAAAGTAGCTAGTTATGGAGAAGAATGCACAAGAAACGCCATACTTTTTAAATTTACATGGAATAAAAGTTGATTCTACCGTGCATTCGGAAAGTAGCTTGTTATGGAGAAGAATGCACAAGAAACTCCATACTTACTCTTTTAAAAAAAAAATGATTCTACCGTGCATTCGGAAAGTAGCTTGTTATGGAGAAGAATGCACAAGAAACTCCATACTTACTCTTTTAAAAAAAAATGATTTTTACAATATTTAGGTACATGAGTACATACATTAAATAAATTCACATATGTGAGGACAATGCACCCAGAATAGCACTACACACTATACTATGTAAAGGTATAAAGTATTAAAAGTACTCACACATGTACTGTGCAGTTATACAATAGGTACTAGAAAAACATCAACATCCGAAGCAGTTGAGTTATGACCAATCCCAACTGACGGCGCCCGTTCACGAACATGACGCATGAATCGGCACCACCCAGCTCAACCATCATGAAGGGAACCGAATGATCCAACACACGCGCCACCATCAGAGAGACATTTGAGAGAGCATGACACACTCAACTGCCAGGGCACACACAAGTCAACGAACGACACATAGGTATAGCAAATGGTAGATTTACAGTTGGGTACATAGTACCCACACACGTGCTGTGCAGCTATACAATACTAAAAGAAATCGAGTCTATACAACACAAGCATAAACATATCATTTGTTTTTGCGCCCTAGTGGTTGTGGAGCAGGACTAGCATTGAGCCAAGCATTTTTATCAGTGATATAATCCCCCAACTTATAATATGCCTGCCTGCATAGTGTGCGTTTTATACAATTTTTAAATTTCGTCTCATTCAGTTCTAGAATATGGGGAGGAATTTTATTGTAACATTTCGTACAGTACCCCATGAAAGATGAGGCCACTTTTGCCAGTCTGAAACCTGGTTGAACTAATTGGTCCCTATTTCTAGTAATGTAATTATGTCTGTCTCCGTTTTTACTAAAAAGATGTAAATTCTTTCTCACGTACATGATGTTTTCATAAATATATTGACAAGGAACCGTCATGATGTTAATGTCCTTAAACAGTTCCCTTAGAGAATCACGGCGGCGAAGATTGTAAATCGCTCTGATGGCTCGTTTTTGCAGAATAAAAATAGACTCAATGTCTGCAGCCCTTCCCCATAGTAAGATACCGTAAGACATTATACTATGAAAGTAACTAAAATAGACTAGCCTAGCGGTATCCACATCAGTAAATTGACGAATCTTTCTGACAGCATAAGCTGCCGAACTCAGCCGCCCCGCAAGTGATACTAAATGAGGACCCCATTGTAACCTTGAGTCTAGCGTGATCCCCAGGAAAACCGTTTTATCGACGAATTCGAGCTTCTCCTTGTTTAATATAATGTCACAATCAGTACTTTTGACATTTGGCAACGAAAATTTTACGCATTTGGTTTTTTTACCATTTAATACTAAATTATTGGCAGTGAACCAATCCTGAACCTGCCGTAGCGCGTTATTTACGTCGTCAACCTGACAAGTACGTCTATTTACTTTAAAAACTAAAGATGTGTCATCAGCAAATAACACCATATTTAGTTTGCCTTCGAATAAATGGGGTAAATCGTTTATGTATATTAAAAATAAGAAAGGACCTAAAATTGAGCCCTGGGGTACCCCCATTTTCACATTTAACCCCGACGAATTCACACCGTTTATTTGAACTAATTGTTGTCTATCACTCAAATAAGATTTAATCAAACTTAACGCTGATTGACCTAGCCCGTAATGCTCAAGTTTCAGAAGTAATGTTTCATGATTAACGCAATCAAACGCCTTCGACAGGTCGCAGAAGATACCTATGGCATCCTGCGACTCTTCCCACGCATTAAATATGTGTTTTAATAGGGTGACACCAGCGTCAGTTGTACAACGTCCTTTGGTGAAACCATACTGTTTATCATGTAAGATGTTATTCGTATTAAAATGAATGAGCATTTGATTTAGCATTATCTTCTCAAATACCTTGCTGAAAACCGGCAACACGGATACTGGTCTATAATTATTTGTGTCTTTACTGTCCCCGGATTTAAAAAGTGGTATAACCTTACTATATTTCATTAGATCCGGAAAGACTCCTTGATCTACACACAAATTAAAAATCAAAGCTAAGTACGGCGCTATAGTCTGAATAATGGAGGTACAAACTTTGATGGACATGCCCCATAGATCTTCGGTCAGTTTTACCTTTATTTGCTTAAAAGCCTTTATTACTGTTATTGGGTTTATATGTGAAAAGTGAAATTCATTGGGGCAGGCTGAAACGTTAGCGTGTAATAAACCAGAAGCGAGCGACGGCGAAGAATTTAAGGGTTCAGTAGTTTTAATTGGGATGCTGGTAAAGAAATTTACAAATTCTTGAGCAACTTCTTTGTTATCTCTAATAAGTCCACGTGTAGTCTCAAGCGTGTAATCAGTATTATTTCTTTTGTTCCTGTTTGTTTCATCGTTTATAATTTTCCAAACCGTCTTAATTTTATTTTCTGCGAATTTAACCTTATTGCTAATGTATATAGCCTTAGCTAGTTTACACGTATTTTTAAAAATTCTTGAGTAAGTAGCAACATATTTACTAAAAGTTTCAGTGTTAATATAAGGCTTAAGGCCATACAGCTCGTAAAGTCTTTCCCTACTTTTCCTGATTCCTTTTGTCGCCCAGTCACTGAATAAAAACTTAGGGCATATAGTTTTAGTTTTCTTCTTAAAAGTATTATTGAATTCTGTTTGAACAACTGAGAAAACATTCTTGTACAAAATATTACCATCATTCACTGTGAGGTCCTGATAACTTAACTTACCAATTAAAGTGCTGTTAAATTTATTTAATTTACCGGATGTTATTGGTCTGGATTGAATCTGCACTTGTTGTATTGGTATGCTGGACTCAAATGTTACCAGTAGCCCACTATGATCCGAAGGCAGACAATTCATAATGGCTTTGTTTAAGTATTCGCAGCAACAAAAAACATTATCAATACATGTAGCAGTAGTCACAGTTGTTCGGGTTGGTTCCTCAAACACATGCGACAAATTAAATGATTTGAAGAGATTTAATAGTCTACTACTATCTGAATTATTTTCTAAAATATTTATATTAAAGTCACCACAGATTATGACTAGTTTATTACCAGTTGCAAGTTTTGCCAGAACATCTTCCATCACTGACTCAAATATACAGTAGTTTTTATAATCGGGGGGTCTGTAAACGCACACTATAACATGCTTATCCAGCTCAACACAGGACAGTTCAACACTATGTTCAACTGATAGATCTACAATATCTTTACGAGGTTTTGATTTAATACCATTTTTGATTAATATAAGTGAACCTCCACGCAACATAACATTTCTGTTAAAACAGCTACCCACAGTATAATTTTCAAAATTAATAAGCATTGAATATTCCTTCAGCCAATGCTCAGTAAAACAAATAATTTCAAACATTGTCTTTTCTAAAAACAGTTCTATTTCCAATTGCTTTGCAGAAAAACCTTGAATATTTTGATGGAATAATTTCAAAGAATTCTGCTTAGCCCCTTTTTTTAAATTAACTATGTGAGAGCAAGAAGGTACCTTCTTGTTGGTGGATTTACTCCTAACTATTTCGTTATTGGTACCCTCCGTTGTCCTACAAACTAGTTTAAATTATAAATATTAATAGCAGAATTGCTAACGTTATTAATGTTATTGACCTGTAAATTAGTATTACTACTAATATCAACTACAGTACATGACTTCGACATACTATTTATGTCTGAGTTTAAAGTAAATGATAATAGCCTCGCTATTTGACGTCTTAACCTAAGAGGCAGATACACTGTATTGCCTGTCGACTTTAATTTATCAACAAAAATGTTGATGTCAAAAAAAACTAATTTGTCACTGTAATGGCTGACAAGGAAATGAACATGTTTATTCAACATATGAATATAATTATTTTGTCTACTAGTAGATTTTTCCAAATATGGAAAAGCACACAATATGATTTTATTGCAATTCAATTTTATCAACTCAGTTACACACTCAGTGATGTCATCTTTTTTTACATCCAAACTGTTACCTATAAAGACAGTTAAATTGGTATCTGATTTATATACACTCTTTGTTACAGATTTCATGATATGCTTGTAAGATGACCCAGGCATACAATAATTCAAAGTCAAATGATTCTGATTGCTATTTAATAATTTTCCTAAACCTCTTCCAACACCATCTGTAAACATAACCGAATGAGACCCATGATTACTATCACTAGATGCAAAGGAAGCAGTCTCAGGCTGGTCTACTTGAGACATTTCCTGTGAAATATCAGTTATGTCTTGGTCTTGGTCAAAGACACCGACCTGAGACACCCTCTCAGCCTGGGCCGGGCCCTCCGTTGCCTCAGGCTGGACAGCCTTCAGGTTTGAGACTATCTGACAATTACATTGACACATCACCAACTCATTTGCGGCCAGAATGTGTTCTTTAATTTGTAACTGGGAGCTAACATATTTATTGTAAAGGGAGCCCAGTTTGTCCTCAAGTACCTGAATATCATTTTGTAAACGCTGTGTGTCAATTTCATATATTTTTATGCTGTCTTCTAATTTTATCTGGTAATTGTTTAATTTATTAAGCAGGTCAACACGTTCTTTTCTGAGTGGAATGTTTTTTATGAAAAGTTTGTGTTGTTTCCTGTATTGGGTATAATTTCTAATTATTTTATTAAATTTCGCATACTTTTTCAGTTTTTTATGACTAACTTTATACCTATTTGTCTCATTTAATAAGGAATCTTCAGTCAGGTCAATAGTGGTTATGGAATGAGGTTTACTATTTGATTTTATTAGTTCACTATATAAATGGCATGTTTCCTGTACCTGAGTACATGACTGTTCTTTTTGCAAATTCTCAATTTGACAATTAGCATGAGCCAATTCATCTTCTAGGTCCCTAACTTTACCTAAAGCCTCCTCATACAAATCACTACAACTATGGAAACCATCCGTGACTACCCGCAGTTGGTCGCATTCATCAACAACATTTTGATATTGCTGACTCAGCACCACTAGCTCCCGCTTAAGGCTTGTGTTTTTAGAGATGACATTCTGCACTTCTACTTCACAATCATCTCTCTCCTGCAACATTGCCTGACATTGATGTTGCGATTCTTTCAGCTCTTTGAGTGCTGTTCTTAGTTTCAATTCCAAGTCCTGAGCAGTAGCCTTACGTGTCATCATAGGCATGGTTTCGGGATAGCTTACTGAAAATAGAATTAAAGAACAGGTGAGAACCCAATGAATAGATAAAAGACAGAAAAACTTGGAAATGGAGGGAAGTAACAAATACAAAAAAAAAAATATAAAAAAAATAGGTAATAATAAAATGAAAAAAAAGTTAGTTTAATGCTGAAGCGAAATAAGGTAGGCTGCTGAATTGGCTTGAAAAGTTTTTTGCTTTTGATTGCCTTTCAGCATTACTTTTATTTAATGTGGGTAGCGTGCCCAAAATAAGAATGTATGATTTATTGCAGTTTAATAGTTTAACTATGCAATAATCATAAGCGTTTGGTAAAAGTAGAGGATAAGAATCAGTTAATAAAACTAATTAAATGGACCTAATGTTGATTTTGTTTCGTTTTCTACGCTGTCAACGAAACGATTTACAAACACTACAGAGTGCTAAATTAGCAAAATTGTTTCGTTAAAAACTAAGGGAGAGCGTATTACAAAGTTAATTAATATTGTGTGCTATAATTATAAAAACTTAAGTAAACAATACTCCCCGTGTAATGCCGTAGTTCGGTCGTCAGCTGTTCGATAGGTTACCGGTCGACATCCGGAGCAAAAACTCTTATTTAACTTGATAGTTCGCCAGGAAAACAATAATCCTAAGTATTTATGCCGTTTTATTATGTTTTTACTTGTAATTACACACTAATTTCACTTAAATAATAATTAAATCTAATTTTAAAATACGGAGAACAAATTTGACATGTCACTTCGCTCAGTGTTGCCAGTCTGTCCCAATTTAACAACCAGAATGATCATTTTCTCTTCTCTCTCAGGATGACATAATGATGGATTATTATAAAGAGAATTTATTCACAAACCACTTGCTAAAATTCCTCTTAAACACTTTTCAGCGCTGTCCTTAAAAATTAAAGGAAAATAAAAAAAATCAAAACGCCACTCACAATATGTACGCGTTTAGAATAGAAAGGAGGACTGCCAAAGGTATAAGCACGCTACAAGACTGCGAAGATGACGGCGAGGCACACGAGGGCGGCAGGATGCTGCAACTGCTGCAGCGAATGTCGCAGATGAACACACTTGTTGTGGTCACCCGATGGTAAGTAGTGTAAATATATGTAATAATGATAGTTCAAGCATGTGCCTACCATCATCAACCATTCATATGAAATTTTGGTAAAATGCGAGGAAGCTTCCAGTTACAAAGAACAATGGCGAAATCTTAGCTGACTTAAATTTGAGCGTCTGAAACTGAATTGTATATGAAAGAAATTGCATTAAATGTCTACGTTTTTTTAAAGTATAACATTAACAGGTTCACCACGGATAAAAAAAAACATTATAAATTAAAGTTTTTTGATTTTTTCGTTAACTTTCATTAGCTTAGTGTTGTCATCGTACACTTATTCTTCCAAGTGACTGTAGTAAATTTATCACTATTGTATTTGTCATTATAATCAATAATCCAATGAATTAATAATACAGTTTATGTCAAAGTTTAGGTTTTCCTTGCAGGGATGTAAGAATACAGCAGTGTAGTACAAATAAATGAATTACCGTACAAATAAATGGTTTCCTCACGATGTTTTCCTTCACCGTTTTTAGAGCAGTGGTAACGAAATAATTTACACAAAGTAAAGCGCCTCCCAGGGTTCGAACCCACGACCCACAACTTTTAACTGACTAACACGCGCCTCTGGGCCATCCCTGCTTTTTCTCAAAATGACTAGTACCCAAGTAAACAAAAATATAGCTTAGTTGTTGACTACGACCTTTTGATACCCGTCATAGTCACTTAGTATCTCACTATTCAAAGAGTATATTTTATATTTCATGCCGAAAGAAAAAGTTAAGGAAAATATTAATGCGATATAGCCCTTTAGTTCCACGACATTGAATAATATTAGCTATTAAACACATTATTAAAAGTAACCCAGACATAACCAACAAAAGTTCATGACTGAATATTTATTATTCTCGGCGTTCTCGAACAAAAATTCTTGCACAAACTAATAATAAATTTAATGAAGTAGGAATTTAATCTCAGCTAAAACAATGTATGGGCTTCTGCCACTGTCCTTTGCTTTCTAATCAGTTTTTCTAGCTTGCATTTTAATGTTTTTTGAAGTTGCTTACATCTAAAACTTCAGTTTACTCCAATGTGGTTGAATGAGTGTTCATCCATAAGTATGGCACATAGAGTTTTATATAAAAATATCGTTAAGAATCTTTATTATTCAAAATAATGTGGTATTTATTAAAGATCTACTTACGTTTCATAACACTCCACAATCCATCTTCACATCTTTTGATATCGCATCAATTTGTGTAACTCATTTTTATATATATTCTTTGTATTATTATACCTGTAAAGCATATTTTTAGTTATTTCTGATTGTTTCTTTAACTTAATTTGTATTGATTATTTGCAAAATTATGGAATTTTTTATACTCTGACATTTTCATCTGACATGACATGTCTGTCTTTTTTATTTTCTTAAAGCCATAGACATACCATGGACTATAATACCTAGACCTTTCCTTAAGCTAGTTGTACATTATTGTAAGGTCAGAGCAGACTGACCCGCCTTTGTAAAGCCGTTTTTATTCGCTTTGGTCTTACTGAGATTTGAATTTGAAATTTAGAAAGGTTTGCAAATCGAATGAAAAACGGGTTTCAGTTCTTTTAGTCTAGAATCTGGTCTGAACGCTGACAGTGGGTGATACTGAGTACTATATTACGAAGTGTATTTTTCTATTCTTAAAACTCTTTAAAAGCCTTAAACCTTTGAAACTTTTATGTAAATTTACTATTTTCTGAAGTGCTTTAAAATATATACTGTGAGTGATATATCGTGTATGATTTACCCACGTATCTGGCCACTAGCTGTTTCACTGCTGACTTGCCTGCCTTTCCTGACCGTATGCCTGCTACTCCGTCGTGGTGCCTGCTCACGTGTCTCTCTCGACGATACCACGACGGTTTGAAGAGTTCCAGTCCGTCCAGCTGTCTGCCTTACCTGCCCGATTGCCTGCTTGTCCGTCGTGGTGTCTGCTTACCTATCTACCTCGGACATTCTACGACTTCCTGCCCGACCTACTGCCTGAATACCTCCCCACGTTGGGCGCCAAACTGTAGCGTTACAAAAAAATAACGTTATTAAAATCAAGATAAAAATTAAATTTTGTGCGCCCAATTATCTGAATCCACCCCATCACCCACACTATACCTACTTTTCACTCTATCTTTTTTAACGTGGGCTCGACTTTTCATCATTTTCTCAAAATTCTTAAAACATACTTGCACAAGTAAATAAGCTATCTTTTGGTTTCCCATAAAGGCCTCATCTCATCATCATTTTTCTTTTCACTTTTGATAGCAACTTAACCTATTTCTCAAAATTCTAAAACATACTTGCACAAGTACATAAGCTTACTTTTGGTTTCTCATACAGGCCCTCATATCATCATCTTTCACTTTTGCTAGAACTTTTATTCTTTCACCTTGTACTAAACCTATTAGGCAACTTCTTTTTCCCTCCTTATGTTTTCTCTTTGTTTTATTTTTAGAGCGGTATTCCTCTAGAGCGGTCTGCACAACTCAGAAAGCCTTATGTGCAAAGAGCGGTCCCGTAACTCTTTAAAAATAAGCCAAATGCGTGGAGTCTTCTTAAACTTCTTAAATCCCTTGAATCTTATTCTTAAAGAATGAGGTGTTATTTTAGAGCGGTTTGCATAACTCGGAAAGCCTTATATGCAAAGAGCGGTCCCGTAACTCTTTAAAAATAAGCCAAATGCGTGGAGTCTTCTTTAATATTTTTTTTTTTCCCTCTTGTATCCTTCCCTCTTGTATCCTTCCCTCTTGTATCCTTCCCTCTTGTATCCTTCCCTCTCAAACCTAGTTCCCTCTTATAGACTTGAGAGTTCCCTCTTATAGACTTGAGAGTTCCCTCTTATAGAATTGAGACTTCCCTCTTATAGACTTCAGTCCTCCTCCTCTTTGAGTTCCTCTTGTTTAAATAAATAGTTTCTTAAAGGGTTTTCAAACAGGTGCGGGTAACGACACCTATTAAAAATAAATAAGCCTTCGTTATATCTTAATAAATATTTCCTTGTGGAGTATACGTCATTGAATGTGAACTATATCCCCTAACGTGTGATTGAATGAGAGTGTTTGACGAAAGTATGAAAGATGTTGTGTGATAGAGCAAGGATTATATTTAAACCTCAAAATTTTCTTCTAGTTGAAATTTTTTCTGGGGTCATCGGGGAAATGTGGTATTTATTAAAGATCTACTTACGTTTCATAACACTCCACAATCCATCTTCACATCTTTTGATATCGCATCAATTTGTGTAACTCATTTTTATATATATTCTTTGTATTATTATACCTGTAAAGCATATTTTTAGTTATTTCTGATTGTTTCTTTATTTCTTTAACTTAATTTGTATTGATTATTTGCAAAATTATGGAATTTTTTATACTCTGACATTTTCATCTGACATGACATGTCTGTCTTTTTTATTTTCTTAAAGCCATAGACATACCATGGACTATAATACCTAGACCTTTCCTTAAGCTAGTTGTACATTATTGTAAGGTCAGAGCAGACTGACCCGCCTTTGTAAAGCCGTTTTTATTCGCTTTGGTCTTACTGAGATTTGAATTTGAAATTTAGAAAGGTTTGCAAATCGAATGAAAAACGGGTTTCAGTTCTTTTAGTCTAGAATCTGGTCTGAACGCTGACAGTGGGTGATACTGAGTACTATATTACGAAGTGTATTTTTCTATTCTTAAAACTCTTTAAAAGCCTTAAACCTGTGAAACTTTTATGTAAATTTACTATTTTCTGAAGTGCTTTAAAATATATACTGTGAGTGATATATCGTGTATGATTTACCCACGTATCTGGCCACTAGCTGTTTCACTGCTGACCTGCCTGCCTTTCCTGACCGTATGCCTGCTACTCCGTCGTGGTGGCTGCTCACGTGTCTCTCTCGACCATACCACGACGGTTTGAAGAGTTCCAGTCCGTCCAGCTGTCTGCCTTACCTGCCCGATTGCCTGCTTGTCCGTCGTGGTGTCTGCTTACCTATCTACCTCGGACATTCTACGACTTCCTGCCCGACCTACTGCCTGAATACCTGCCCACGTCGCGCGAAGCCGGCCCTTTAGTTTTATACTTCTTTATCCTTTATTTTTATAGCTTTAATTTAATTTTTATCTTGATTTTAATAACGTGGCTTACGTATAGCTCCACTGAGCTATACGTAACGCTACAATAACTACAATGGCAATGGCATTCACTTATATGAGAAACTTACATATCTAAACAATTAGATGATGTCTCTTTAACTCATGCCTTTGTGTGTTTTTTTTTAATATAAAACTGCTCGTTGTGTCGTAGGTATTTAGGGCTAGATACTGTTTTTATGAATTCGCTAGTTTGTCTTGGGCTGGCTGACTTTCAGCAGCTTGAAACCTATTACTCAACCTGAACCTTATCTTACCTGAACCTGACGATTATCTTTAATATTTCCTTGTCTACTCTACAACTCACATTACTCATCTCCCATTTTCTCTCTTCTCAGGAAAGGTGGAACACAGCTAGGCCCCGACCGCTTCCGCCATATCAATAACGCGGCGTGCCAGGTGATAGAGGCGGCGGGCTTAAAAACTTTTTAACAAAAAAATCAAAAAGACTTCCAAAACAAAACACTATAAAGCGAAAAATAACTTTCCTTTCCGAAGTCGGTGTCTTTGGTACCTATTGTTTACCGTTTTCCGACACCGACTACGGAAAAGAAAGCTATTTTTCGCTTAGTAGTGTCTTGTTTTGGAAGTCGGTTCGGTCGGTTTGTAAAAGTTATTTACCGAAGTTTTTAACTTTCTTTTCCGAAGTCGGTGTCTTTGGTACCTATTGTTAACCATTTTTCGACACCGACTTCGGCAAAGAAAGTTATTTTTCGCTTTGTAGTGTCTTGTTTTGGAAGTTGGTTTGATTTTTTTGTTAAAAAGTTTTTATAATCTCTTTTTAGTTTTGGTAGGTACCTCCAAATGATATGAAAAATCATTTATAGCCAAAGTTAATCTCATGACGATTCCACTAAGCCTAAACACGACTAGGATCCATTTTTTCATTTCGGAGTTCCACCGCCTACATTCCGGCTTCATCATTATCATCATTTTCATCAGTGTAGAAATAATTGGTACAGATGAAGTGGTAACATCGAACTGATCTGATGACGAAGCCCTAGTCGTAATTGGGCATAATAGAATCGTCGTGTGATGCACTTTTACAATAAATGATTTTCATAGTAATTTGAGGTACCTATAAAAACAGAAAAAAAACCTTTTAACAAAAAAAATAAACCGACTTCGAAGTCGGTGTCTTTGTTACTTATTGTTTTTCATTTTTGGAAATCTGTTTTTTATTTTTGTTAATAAGTTTTTTTACTCTTTCCTCTATTTCTAGATCATTGTTATTTCTGTTAAGTAAATTCAATTTGTTTTCTTATATTAATGTATTATTTTACGTATTGTAACGGTTCATTGTCTACTGTTATTATTTTATTTTAATTCAAAGCTAATTATTTTATTACTATCTTCGATTTCAATTTGAGAATCCACAGTCCGTGTAAAATATCATATTTTTTTCAGCCTAATTATTGCTTCTTCACATCTTGTACCTTGTTACCTTCACTGTCTACATTATCATATTTATTTATAGACAATGTGATCATATTTTATCGATTACATTTTTTTTAATTTGTTTTTTATTTGTGTATTTTTGTTTGTTTGCTTTAGTTCTTGCAGACATTATATTATGTAAAAAAACATCACCCGTATCAATATGTTTAAAACAAGGTAGATTAAATAAAATAGGTATATACAAGAATAAATTAAAAAAATTCGAATCCCCGGCAATTATATTTTATTTCGTAATTTAAAACTACATAACTTATCAAGTAGTAGACACGCTTCGATCAACAATTTATCGAACACGTAATTATGACACGATATCTTGGGAAATACCCCGATTCAAACAGATAACTTTTGAACGGCTGAACCGATTTTCATTAAACATACATAAGTCACTCCAAAATTGGTTCATCCGTTTAGGAGCTATGAGGCCACATTCTAATACACTAACACAAAAGTACATACTTCAAACTTATGACACCCCCTTTTTCCGTCGGAGGTTAAAAATTACTCGTAACAAAAGCAGTATTTTTCAGGGGTAGATTCTGGCTCAAGTATCCAGCTATTTGTAGGTATATTGTGTGTAATGTACGACTGTAAGAAATAAGTTGAGCTACTTGAACATTGCTTTTGTCGTTACAAGACTGCATCACACATGAAGAGAAGAATATCTGCTTTATTAAATTTAAATCTACCACTCCAACTGGTTTGAAAAAGCTACCAGCAGCATCATTGCTTAAATCAGTCTACGCTTTTTTACTATAATCTTTATACTATTCATCTTGCGCAGGTAAATAATAATACAAGTTTAAAAGCTAAAGCGATACGACTTTTATTATATATTTTTAGTGTCCGACCGAAATTTCGGTTTCGGTCGAGTTTCGGCAAAAAGCAATTTTCGGTTTCGGCGGCAAACCTGCCGAAACTACGACCGAAACCGAAACTGCATTCGGGAGTTCTTGCGCTGTAATCGGACATGTTCGGCGCGTTAAATACCATCCAAGCGAGTAAGCGACGAAGACATTTTGCCGCGTCCACGTGCCTAATCATGTCGTGACTGGCTTTTGTTTGCCACTTCTTTCGTTCGTTTTGATTGTTGTGAGATTTCGTGTTATTTATTTTAAATTCGGTAAGTTTTTAACTGGGTTAAAAAAGGAGGAGGTTTCTCAATTCGACCGTATATATGTTTTTGTTTTTAAGTGTGTTCGCGGATAGCTTCGTCGTTTATGAACCGATTTTGATTATTCTTTTTTTGTTGGAAAGGAGATATTCCAAGGGTAGTGCCATGATAAGGAAACTAGGATCTGATGTTGGAATCCTAGAGAAATCGAGGTAACTCCTCAAATATTATAGGCATACATGTAGCGATTTTGGTATTTATTTCAACAATGCAATCATTTACACTCAGAAAGTGAATTTTGGTGAAATGGAACTTATGAAGAAGATCACTGATGGCCACTGAAACTCCTTAATTCTAAGTATGTCACGGGTATAATAATAATAATATAAGCCTTTATTCAGACACTACTTTTTTTTCCAATAATTAAAACTCATCTTAACGACTCTAGCGAGTCGGTGACACCGACAACTCGGTCTGTTTGCCCAACTTTGGCAAAGGCCTCCTCCATTTCTTTCTACTCTGTTCTGTTTAGCGCTTTCCTGGTACATATTTTCCCTGCTATGATCTTTATTTCGTCTTCCCACCTTCGAAACTGTCCACCTCGTTTTCTTTTCCTATTTCTTGGGTACCAAAATACTAATTGTTTGTTCCACTTTTCTATGCCTTTTATTAAATGGCTAGTCCATTTCCACTTTAGTTTTCTTATTCTGGTTATTACGTCTTAAATTTTTGTGCGTTTTCGGATGGTATTGTTGCGTATTCTGTCGGACTTCCTTATATTTAGCATGCTTCTCTCCATTGCTATCTGACAGTTTTCCAGTTTCCTGATTTGTGCTTTGGTGAGTGCCCATGTTTGGCAGCCATATGTTAAGACAGGGAGTATACAGGTGTTATACAACTTTGTTTCCCGATTATTGCATCTATTTCCTTGGACATTATATTGGTGGTAGAGATTTGTTGGCCTATGTAGGTATACTCTTTAACAAACTCAATTGGCCCGCCGTTTATAATGATAGGGTGGTCTGTCACATTTGTCATGGCTTTAGTTTTAGAGGTGTTCATCGTTAGGCCTACCTTCTGGCTTTCTCTTTCCAGGTCTATGAGCTTGCTTTGTAGGTGCTCTTTTGTTGTAGCGAATAATATAATGTCTGCGAATCGTAAGTGTGATAGTTGTTCCCCGTTTACGTTTAGTCCATAGTGGTCCCATTTTAATTTTCGAAAGATTTTTTCCAATATCGCTGTGAAGAGCTTAGGTGAAAGCGAGACTCCCTGACGTACACCTCTATTTATTTGTATTTCTTTTCCCTCTTTTTCTAGTTTTATACTATTAGAGTAGATATTTTTTAAGATTCTTATGTACTTGTGTTCGACCCCTTGGTTCTTCAGACAATGCCAGATATTTTCATGCTCTATTGAGTCGAACGCCTTGTTGTAGTCGATGAAGCGGCAGTAGAATGGCACATTAAATTCTTTATTTTTCTCGAAGATTTGTCTAACAGTAAGTATATGGTCTAATGTTGAGTAGCCTGCCCTGAAGCCAGCCTGTTCTTTGGGTTGGTTTTCATCAAGAGTTTTAGTTATTCGCCATAGAATTACTTTCGCAAAGATTTTATAAATATTGGACATTAAGCTAATCGGTCTATGTTCGGGCGCTTTCTACGGCCGGCGGCGCAGGCGACGGTTGGAGGAGGCGGGGGGCGCGGGCGCGCGGGACGCGGTGCCTAGGGGCCCGCCACTTCACTACCGAGCTCCGACGAAGACACACGTGCATTTCATTTATTTATAATATAGTACCTACAATACATCAGTTTATACAGTCCACTGATCTTTAATTTAAAGTGTCCTAGAAAGGTCCCTAAAATTTTGGTCCATCGAGCCTCTTCAAAGTCGCGTTTTGGGATATCATATTCCTAGTACGTTGGCTACTGGCAGTACGACAACTTAAATTTGAAATCGCCCAGTCATCGGAGAAACGGTTTTTTTTTGAAGTCACGAAGAACTACGACAACTTCACTGAAGTCTTGAAATACGACGCCGTGCATACCAGATCTGCTGGATTAGTAGATTGTTGCCGAGTCATCGCTTCGAGTGATAAAAATCAGTTCACCCTAAGGATAAGGATCAGGATATTTTGTGAGTTTGTTCCAATTATTTCCCTTCTAGATCCTTTGCCAACATTTCTTAAGTGTTATTTTCCGTAAAATATTATAATCATACTATTTTTCACCTTACATTTGAGCCAACACGTGTTTCATCGCAGTAGCTATTCTCTTCACACTTGTATTGCGCTTACGCACTGCTTATCTTGCCAATACCGTTAGTAACGGTCACATCAGCTGAGCGCATAAGTACCTACCCACAACAGCTGGCCGTCGCCGCTAGTGACTTCAAGGTCACGCGTATTCATCGCCGTTATCTTTTTCCTTTGTTCAAATTTAACGACTTATAACGTCTTTATACTTTGCTAACTTTTTAACAGTATATATTTATCTTGCTACTAGCTTTCATTATGGCCACAGAAGAACTTCTTATTAGAAAGCGTAGTGCTTTGAAAGCCAAGTTAACAAATTTCGCCAACTATCAGAATGTACTTCAAAGTTGTAAATCGATTTCAGACTTACAACGCATCGAGTTGGAGAGCCGTTTTAATAAATTTGAGGCTATATACGATCAATTTGATGACTTACAGATGGAAATCGAGGTGCTTTTGGACAAGCCGGACGAGGCGTATGCCGAGCGGGCCAAGTTTGAGGAGCGTTTCCACTCCCTCGTAGCGCAGGCGCGCAGCTTGCTAGCTGTCACGGTCGGCGCCAGTGACTATGGGTCTGTAGCGGGTTCAGTGAACAAGCAAACAGGTGAATCGTGCCAACAACGTAATTTTATACGCTTACCCAAGATTAATTTGCCTAATTTCGATGGTGGTTATCAGTACTGGCTTGAGTTTAGAGATACGTATTTATCACTAATACATAATAGTAGTTGCATAGACGAAATTAGTAAGTTCCACTACCTTCGTGCATCACTTAAAGGTGATGCACTAGAAGTAATTAAAAATATCGACTTTAGAGGTGATAACTATGAGATGGCGTGGAAGTTACTATGTGATCGCTTTGATAACAGTAGGCTTTTAGTAGATAATCACTTGAAGGCATTGTTCGATGTTGAACACATTTTGAGGGAATCGTGCAGTGCTCTGCGTCGATTAGTTGACCTTATTAATAAAAATATGAGAGCCCTTAAAACATTGAACGAGCCTACGGAGAGCTGGGATACGCTGATTGTTTATATGATGTCCATTAAATTAGATCCTATCACCAGTAGAGATTGGGAAGCCCATCGTAACACCTTATCACAGAAACCCACAGTATCACAATTTTGTTCATTCATGAGTAAAAAGGCTGATCTATTAGAAACATTAGAATATAATAAAAATACATGTAATCCAGAGAATAAAAATAACAAGATAGAAAATAAACATAAAGCATTAATAGTAGAAACAAATCATAGTAGTAATCAAAATCAGGATAAGTATAATAAATTAATGTGTCCATTATGCAACAAAAATCATCTTTTGTATACGTGCGAAGAATTTCGTAATCTGACTGTAGACAATCGTATATCTAAAGCAAAACAGTTTAAAGTTTGCTTTAATTGTTTGCGTACTGGACATTTAACAAAGCAATGTAGATTAGCGCGTTGTAAATATTGTAAAGGCAAGCATAACACTCTTTTACATGTTGAAGACTCTAAGCCAACCCAATTTCAAGATCCTATGCCCAGTAGTGTTGCCTTACCTACTGACCTTTCTGGAAGTGGCTCTTCTGAAAAAGACACACTAGATAATGTTGCCTTAACACAGTATACTACTTCCAATGTTTTACTGTCCACAGCGCTGGTGCGAGTGGTGAACAACCGCGGTGTGAAGGTCGCCGCCAGGATACTCCTCGATAATGGTAGCACAGCCAACTTTATTACGCAGACACTATGCGATAAGCTAGGATTGCCTCGACGTAGCACGAGTTCCACGGTTACAGGTATCAATAGTCAGATTACATCTAGTACACAGTCTTGCATTTTAACTATCGAATCCTACAGCGGTAGCTATAAAACAAATGTAAATTGTTTTGTATTACCGACAATCACAAACATGCTACCGTCTGTTTTGATTGACATACGCAAAGTACCGATACCATCGAATTTGCAACTGGCCGATCCGTCGTTCAATGTTCCGTCAGAAATAGACATACTTGTCGGTGCAGAAGTATTTTGGAATGTCCTATGTGCTGCATCTATCAATTTAGGAAAAAATCAGCCCAAGTTACAGGAGACTAAATTCGGGTGGATTGTATCAGGCTCTGTGGCTCTTCCATTATATCCACCAACGAAGGTACAGTCACATTTTTGTAATGTATCAATTGACGAATTAAATAATAGTTTACATAAATTTTGGGAATTTGATTCCGTGTCTTCTAAGCACTCCTTGTCACAAGAAGAACGAGCTTGTGAAGAGAGCTTTCGCCGTAACACGACGCGTGATAAACATGGCCGTTTTGTTGTTACGATACCTCTTAAGAATGACCCTAGTGTGTTAGGTGAATCTTATGAAATGGCCAAGCGTCGGTTCCTATCATTGGAGCGTCGTTTCCAACGTGATCCTGCTTTCAAGGAGAGGTATGTCGCCTTTATGCAGGAATATGAGAGTTTGGGCCATATGACAATGAATAAATCGCAGAAGAAACCTCATTCAGGTGACCACAATGAGTACTTTTTGCCACATCATGGGGTCATCAGGGAATCCAGTGCAACAACAAAGCTCCGGGCAGTCTTTGATGCATCAGCTGCAACTACATCTGGAATATCGCTGAACGATATCCAAATGGTAGGTCCCACTGTCCAGGATGATCTTTTTTCTATATTGCTACGTTTTCGTCAGCATAAATATGTCATTTCTGGAGACGTAGAAAAAATGTATAGGGCTATTTCTGTGACGCCTTCGCAACGCCATTTGCAACAAATAATCTTTCGCGCAGATTCCAAATTACCTCTTCAGACGTACAGTCTCAACACCGTCACTTATGGTACGGCCTCCGCTCCTTATTTAGCTACGAAGTGCCTGGTCAGTCTGGCAGCAGACGCTACTAATAATATTGTCAAGTCTTCCATTGAACGTGATTTTTACGTCGACGACTACATTAGTGGGGGTGACTCCATTCCAGAAGTAGTAGAGATGGGTAAGGAAGTCGTTTCCATTTTAGCTTCTGCTAGTTTTCACTTGCGTAAATGGCAGTCTAACAGTGAAACCATTTTAACGGAAATCGCAGGTATTTCAGGGCATTCTAAAAGGTTGGACTTATCAGAGAATAGAAACGTGTCTTCTAAAACGTTAGGCCTATATTGGCTATGTGAATCTGATTCTCTGGCGTTTTCAATATGCATCGACACCAACAAACAAATCACAAAACGTCAGATTCTATCGGTGATTAGTCAGATATTTGACCCATTGGGTCTTGTTGGTCCTTGTGTTGTCGAGGCTAAAATAGTCATCCAGAAACTATGGTTGGCTAAATGTGACTGGGACGAGATGGTGCCTGATGACATTCATAGTTTTTGGGTATCCTTTGTAAATGGTCTTTCATGTTTAAACACCCTTAAAATACCTCGATGGGTTTCATGCAACAACCTTACAATTAATGAAATTCACGTGTTTACAGATGCGTCCGAAAAGGCGTATGGTGCTTGTGTGTACATTAGGTCTATGGACAAGGATGGGTTAGTAAGAGTTCAACTGCTAGTCTCTAAAAATCGTGTGGCACCTATCAGGCCAACAACTATCCCAAGGCTAGAGCTATGTGGAGCCTTATTGGGAGCAAGACTGTGTACTAATGTACTGAAATCCTTCACCAAGCCCGTTAGTAGATGCCGGTTTTGGTGCGATTCGACAATAGTGTTAAGCTGGCTTGCCATGGCACCAAATACATTAAAGCCTTTTGTTCGTAATCGCATCGATGAAATTCAGGAAAGCACTACAGAGCATACGTGGAGCTACGTGCCGTCTAAGGAAAATCCGGCAGATCTTGTTTCTCGCGGGCTGAAGGCTGACCTTATCAGCGAGTGTTCCTTATGGTGGTCAGGTCCTAAATTTTTGTTGGAAGATGAAATATATTGGCCAAAAATGCCCAATGAGAACGTGAAACAGGATCTACCTGAAGTAGTATCATCACATTTCAATGATCATACTTCTCATAATCACTCATATAATAATATAATTTCGGGAAATCAATCATTCATTAAATCATTAATTCACAAATATTCTAAATTTAATCATTTACATAGAGTAGTTGCTTATATACACAGATTTATATACAATTTAAAACATAAATATAATCGTTCTCGTGATCCCCTTTCCATTCAAGAACTTAGCAGCTCCTTCAACTTCATTATGCGTCATGCCCAAATGGATATGTTTCCTGAAGAGTACGCCTTATTGCAATCAGGAAAACCGTTGCGTAGTAAAAATAGGCTAATTTCCCTAAGTCCCTTTATAGACACGGACGGTCTCGTTCGCGTAGGCGGGAGGCTTGATAATTCGCCATATGACTACAACGTCAAACATCCTATCTTGTTATGTGGTAAGCATCACATTACTAAAATAATATTTTGTAAGTATCATTACGATTTCTTACACGCTGGACCTCAGTTATTGTTGGCTAACATTCGGCAAACGTATTGGCCTCTTGGCGGCAGAAACCTTTCAAAGTCCACTGTTAAAAATTGTATAAAATGTTTTAAATATAGATGTCAAATCGTGCAACCCTCAATGGGTCAACTGCCCTCCTCAAGGACACATTTAGAATACCCGTTTTTAAAGTGCAGCGTTGATTATGCCGGGCCAGTATTGATAGCTGATCGCAAAGGTCGAGGGTGTAGGCTTATAAAGGCGTATATTTGTATTTTTGTTTGCCTTGGTGTCAAAGCTGTTCACATCGAACTCGTTACAGATCTGACGAAGGAAGCTTATATGGCTGCCTTAAGTCGTTTTGTGGCTCGTCGTGGTAAACCCGAAAGCATCCTGTCAGATAACGGCACCAATTTCGTAGGTGCAAATAACGAGCTCCGTAAATTCCTACAAGATTCCAACCTTGTCTTCGAAGTTGCTCAACAAGGTATCAAGTTTACTTTCACGCCTCCATACTCCCCTCACTTTAACGGCATTGCCGAAGCTGCCGTCCGATCCACAAAGCATCACCTAAAGAGGCTTTTAGGTTTGACTCATTTTACGTATGAAGAGATGGCCTCGTGCTTGACTCAAATAGAGGCCATTTTAAATTCTCGTCCTCTTACCCCTCTTTCCTCTGATCCCTTAGACTTCTCTGCCCTCACTCCTTCACACTTTCTAATTGGGCGACCACTTATGTCCGTTCCGCATCCACAGGTGACTGATTTCACCATCGGGCGACTGGAGCGCTACCACAGAATGGAGCACATTAAACAGCATTTTTGGAAGCGGTTTCACTTAGAGTATGTTTCTCTGCTTCAGCAAAAAACAAAATGGTCAACCTCGACAGGGCAGCTATCTGTGGGAGCACTCGTTCTCATCAAAGAGAAGGGACTTCCGCCACTGATGTGGCCACTGGGGCGAGTCATCCAGGTCTTTCCTGGGAGCGACGGGACCACGCGGGTGGTGGAGCTGAAGACGAAGAAGGGGACGATGGTGCGGGCCTACAACAATGTCTGCCCACTCCCTCTTACTTGAAGCCTTCAACCCGGGGAGGATGTTCGGGCGCTTTCTACGGCCGGCGGCGCAGGCGACGGTTGGAGGAGGCGGGGGGCGCGGGCGCGCGGGACGCGGTGCCTAGGGGCCCGCCACTTCACTACCGAGCTCCGACGAAGACACACGTGCATTTCATTTATTTATAATATAGTACCTACAATACATCAGTTTATACAGTCCACTGATCTTTAATTTAAAGTGTCCTAGAAAGGTCCCTAACAGTCTATAATTGTTAATTTCGTTTCTATCGCCCTTTTTGTGAAGTAAGATGATCGTTGATGTGGTCCATTGTGTTGGAATTATTTCGGTGTATAGTATAGCGTTGAAAATGTATTTTAGTAATGGTGCAATGTCGTTGTTGCAGTCTGAAAGCAGTTCATTGGTGATCTCGTCGGGACCGGGAGCTTTATCTTTCTTCTGTGTGTCTATTGCCTTTTCTATTTCTACAACTAGTATAGGTGGTACATTATCGTTGTTGTTTTAGTCAGTGTTGTCTATTTGGTTCTTGCTGGAATAAAGGTTTCCGTAGGAGTTTGTAGCGATTGATAGTATATCAGATCTTTTAATCTTTGCCTTGAAAGATAGTTCTTTCATATTAGGTATCCAGTTTGTTTTGTCAGATAAAAACTTAAGGGTCTTTTTTATACCTCCAGTCCTGTGTATGTGTTTTTCAAAAGTCTCGAGTCTAACATGTTCTCTGTCTTTTCTCATTTGGCTTTTAATTTCATCTTTGCTTATTTGTGCTATTTGGTACTGTAAGGGGTAGACAGGGTGAGCTACTTAAATGAAACTCAGGAATCACTGTTCTACTTATATTTCAGCAGCAAGGTGCCTATCCTCAGGCACCTTCTATCGAACTAATACATCAATGCTCAGAGGAGCCTTTATATACCCGAAAAAAGTCTAGCGATGACAACTTCATTTATTTTATATTCGAAATTCAGTTCCCTTTCAAGACGTTATTTGTTGCCAGTCTTAATATAGGCAAGTAGGTTGCCTTCTCAAATGGTAAGTCCTTACATGAGCTACGCCCCTACGAATAGACGCACAGAATCATATGAAGTGCTTCTATTCTAAGTCTTGAAAGGTTACATGAATCCTACCTAATCCTAACCCGAACATTTACCTAACAGAGGAATCAAAGTACAATTGAGGTACGACCCTTAAAAGGGGAAGGCTTAATCATGACAAACGAGTTATCGGATACTCCGATATGTGCTTTTAACTTCAGCTGACGTGCACATAAGCACTAACAAATCAACGCAGTCATGCTTGAACCTCCTTGGCCAAAACCTCTGAAAAAGGTACAAGGCGTCCTCCCAACACTAATAAGAATGATGCGTCAACTCACATCGACCCGGATGGGATACAATATTTCGATCTCGTGCGTTTATCAGGCCAGAGAAGGAAAGGCTGGATCGCATCGAATTTAAATTCTACTCATCAAACTTACACCAGGGCATAATATCATAAATATATTTACTTTTTTAAATAACAGTCATCAACTGGACCGATGATGTCAATTCGACATCCTTTGCAAAGGCTATGCCCCGTTAGCAAAGTCGGATTCAGTTACAACTATTCCTCATCTATTGTATTTTATCACTAGGAGGGCCTGGTGGAAGTTTCGCACCTACAAACTTGCTCATTATATAAATAGTCGTTTCTTCGATGCATAGTTAATGTTGCCAGCCTCTTCTTCGCCCAGCAGCATACAACCCATCAGCACATCAACAGCTCATGCAACGGAAAGAAATAATTTTATTATATATATCGATACTATTTGAATATTAACTATCGATACATTTTTCCTACTTTTCCATCCCTATTAACTTCCATATGTCAAATTTCATAGTTGTCATTCATATACTTTTTTTTTTAATTGACAACGGGCCTTATCCTATATGGAAACCTTAATAACCATAATCTATATGTATCTATTCTATTCTAATATTAAAAGGTTTTAATCTATTTACATGTATCTATTATAGGCCTAACTCTCATATTTGCCAATATCTTTCTATCTATAATGGACCCTATATCTCTAAATAACTATTCCTATCTATGGTCCGGCCTAACTAATCTGTGGCTAATACGGCGCAAAGAGTATTATTTAATTATTATGGTGTGAACACTGTGCTTTATTATGTTGTTTATGGCACTATATGTCAACCAATTTTTATAATGATAACTATGCTTTACTTTCGACAAGGTTTTGACACTGTCCTTTTTTGTAATATCTGTGGGACTACGTGTCAAACCATTTCTTAAAATGACACCTAGTATCTATGCTTTCATAGCATTTAATTTACCTTAGGGGCTTAGAAGACTTTTGTGACTGTATCAGACTTAGTCCTTATGGATTTGTATTTGGACTTTGTCTGCAATTTCAAAAGCTAATCCTATTCAGTAAATATAGACAAGACAGGAGATTATTTAATTTCATCATAACATATACAGATAAAACATTCAAATCATTGTTTCTTTCGATGCCCAGCGCGCACCGCAAATTCCTTTTAGGTTGGACCGTATGCATTTGCACGACATGAAAAGAAAACATTAGTTAATAAAGCACAAAATAAAATCAGTTTACATAATAAATTATTTACAAAACTCTATTATACCTAAACTTCTTTCTAAAAAACTTCCAAAATTTGCATTTTACGAGATCAAATTCTTTTATGTGATCACAATGCAAATATCTTTGAACAATATTGCAACTAAGGCAAATATTATGGGAATTCTTTCTTGCCACAATCCTAGTAATATTCTTTATACCAAACATAGCATTCCAAGAAGTTTTATCATAAATTCTCTTGTATTTAAATCGGATTATAATCTTCTTATTGATCGCCTTCTTTAAATTTATGTTGGCGCAATAAGAAACCTTACTAAATACTCCTTTAATTTTCCTATGGATCTCTTTTGGTTTAGTTCGAGAAAAACTTTTCTTAATGGCTGTCAATTTATTCTTTCTTTTCAAAGTGACATTAATAAAATTTCGTTTTATGTCAGATTGAGAAAATTCAATATTATTTTCAATATTATGTTTGAAATCAATGGGATTCTGGTGTATGTTAACAACAAGATCATTTTGGTGTTCAGATGGAACAACAACTAGTTGTTCTAACGAAATCTCATCATTGGTCTCTGCAAGATAAATGGAATTAGTAGAGTCAATTGGACTGGACCGATACATTACAATACTCTCGTCCGCGCACTCGCTGTTGGAGAGGGACTCCAACTCGTCGTCACCGCCGTCGTCGTGCTCGCCCAGGAACATAGCTTCTGCCTCCAACTTGACATCGACGAGGCCGTCATCTCCGCTGGTCTGGTCAACATCGTCCTCGAAGATGCAGCTCTCTTCGTCGGTGTGATCGCCATCGCCATCAACTGCGTCGCCTTCTCCGTCAACGTGGTCAACGATTTTCTCACTGCACTGAATATTGTTTTGTGTTTGTTCGTCCTTAATCACCATACTAGAAAATAAATGAGCATTAACATCTTCACTCAATACATCAGGTTGTTTTTTATCTGCTTTTATTTCAGCGATAATTATGCGCTGTTCGCAATATCGACATCTGCGGTGAAATATTGAGAATTCACTCCTCAAGCGATCACATAACACTGCAAAGTCCATATCATATTTAAAAATCATACGGTAGAAGTGATATGCAGCCCCACGTAAAAAAGCTCCTAATATCAGGCTATAGTCACTCTTTCTCCAATCGTTTATTTCAGCCACTGACTCGAATTCGGTTAAGAATTCTTCCAAGCAGTATTTGTCTGTGCCTGAATAAAAATTATCCATCATGCTTTCCATAAGTACATTTATACTAAATAATAAAACCACTTAGCTTTTATTTCGTTTTTTCCTTATATTTCCATCCGCTTATGGGAGGGAATGAGAGGTAACAGCACTCTGTCCTCAATTATCTCGCCTTACGTACGCCGGTAGGGCTTCGTGCACTGTATATCGCCGTGCACAACGCGAATTTCCGTCTTTAAACACTTTCTTCGTTTTTTATTTACTTAAACGTATACTGTACGCTGTATACACGCGAAATATATTTTATAATTTTTCTTCTTCTTGGATTTCGTACCCGGCATGCTCCACCAATATGTGAGGGGTAGACAGGGTGAGCTACTTAAATGAAACTCAGGAATCACTGTTCTACTTATATTTCAGCAGCAAGGTGCCTATCCTCAGGCACCTTCTATCGAACTAATACATCAATGCTCAGAGGAGCCTTTATATACCCGAAAAAAGTCTAGCGATGACAACTTCATTTATTTTATATTCGAAATTCAGTTACCTTTCAAGACGTTATTTGTTGCCAGTCTTAATATAGGCAAGTAGGTTGCCTTCTCAAATGGTAAGTCCTTACAGTACCGAATAGCTTTTGTTTTATAAGCCATATTTATTAATTTGAGCCTTTTTTCTAGGAGAATGTTCGCTTTTTCTGATATGTAACTTTTTTCCTGTGCTTTCCCTTTATTGTTGGTTTCGAATCTTGCTGTTAGAATTTCGGTATTGTGTTGTATTTCTGTTGAGTGTTTAAGTGCTGAAGCGATGACTCCGACACAGAGTTAAGATTTCCTTTGATGCTGGCTATTCTTGCTTTGATGCACTTTATTGATGTTTTAACTTTGGACGGCCGGCTTAACTTTAGACAGGATGATGTGTTCAGAAACGTTCTAATCATTCTATGGTTACTGTTGAAATTTAGATTAGCGATGGTGCCACAATCATCAAATGATTTCGGTCTATTCGTTAGAAAGTAATCTATCTCATTTTTGTATCGTCCATCTGGCGATACCCATGTCCACCTTCTAGAAGTTTTTTTTTTAATAGCAGCCTATTAAAAAAAAAACATTATTTTCATGTTATTTTCAAAAGCCATTTCCATCAGTTTTTGTCCGTTCCTTGTTCTTTTCCCACCACTGTAAGGACCTAGTACAACATCTTCTCCATTCCGCGGCGTTCCAACTCGTGCATTAAAATCATCCATCACAACACAGTTTTTGTGTACGTGTATGTCGATTTCTAAAGTAGTTGTTTGCTCGGTTGGTGTGTATATTTGCACTATATACCATATTTCTTTACCTGGGGGATTTGCAATATTCAAAATAGCGATTCTATCTGATATACCTATTATTTCAACAGTAAAGTTCTTGAGATATTTCTTGATTAAGAATCCTACTCCATTCCTTCGCTTTTTTTAGTTTCGCCTTTATGATACAATATGACTTGCCTGTATTCCTCAATAGCTTCACCATTCCTTCTTACATCTTTCAAGCCGATGATGCCCCACTAAATATCTTCTATAGAGTGTAAAAGTTCTTGTAGGCTCTCTTCAGTCCTTAAAGAAAGTGTGTTGCATGTAGCTATATGTATGTGTTTGGTATTTTGTTGTTTCTTGTTCACAAGAGTTTTCATTTGCGGTAAGCATGTAGTATTTGGAGGGTAGTGGTCGCTTTTCCCCACGGTGACCAGCCATCTTGGGGTGAATGTTTTAAATGTTTCTTTGTATAAGTTATTTTCGATAATTGGGTTGGGTTTCCTGATGTCGGTGTCTATTGGACGTTTTTTGATGTTGAGGTTAGTGGCCGTGACCTAGTTCCCCGTGCCACGTAGTCTAGCATACTTGCATTAATCTTCTTTGGAGCCGGAGTAGGTGGCTGATTTGGAGATTTGTTTGGAGAGTTGATGCAGTCTCTTTTCCTCTTGTCTCTTTTGTCTTCTTTCGGCTCTTTAATGACTATTTTGTCCTTGACAAAATTACAAATTTTGCCCTTTGCACGTTCCTTCTTTAGTTGGGGCAGAAGCTGTTTCCTCTTTTCCAAGGTTTCTTTACTTAAGTCCTCTTTGACATAAATTTCAGAGACCAGTTTCTTTTTGTTCATGAGTACTTCATTTCTTCTCCAGTTTGTAGTAAAATTTACTAGAAAGGGGCGCGGTTTGTTGCCTTTCTTTTCTCCTAGCCGATAAGCGTTATTAATTTCATTTGAGATAATATGAATATTCATGTCTTTGCCAAGTAGTTTTATAATAGCTTGGATTGTGGACTCGCTGCGTTTTATCTTACTCGGCTTTCACGAGGTTCCCGTCTCGCGGGATGTTAATGTCAACAATCATTACAAGCCTCGTGATTTGATCCACCAACACAATATCAGGCACTTAATATTATTAATTCTTGTAGGCCAAAAACATACAGCATGCGGCTTGCTTAGCGCCTCGCGAGTGGCCTGGAAAGTAAAGAAGTTGACCCAATATTTTAAAATGTTGAATAACTCGCGAAAATGCATTAACACACAAAAGAAAAGCTAATTTTGCATTGAGCCACAAAAGTTAATTTTTAAACGTAGCTAATTTGTTAATTCATTTCCTTAAGTTCTTCAAACATTTTATGGATTAACACAATGTGCTTTATGCGTTTTTTGTTAGTCTTTGAATTTTTCTACATACTAATAAAAGAATTAGAAAGGTTTAGAGCTATGAATCTTAGGCCAATGTTCTTTAGGCAATGTTCTTTAGGTTTTAATTTTATTATTAAGTACCTAAGAAGTTAACCTTCCCACAGGAGATTCTTTTGTCAGTATTTAGAAAAACTCAAAGACTAACAAAAAGCCCATAAAAGATATTGTGTTAATCCCTAAAATGTTTGAAGAATTTTAAATATTGACTTTTGTGGATCAATACAAAAGTGTCTTATCTTTTGTGTTTTTGTAGTTGAATATTTTGTTAGATGCTCTATGCTATGCTCGTAAAAATACATTTAATGTACGCCTCTGTGAAACCTAGGTCCAAAGTTATGGTTAGACTGTAGATTTCAAAAAAGTCAGATTCAAAAATGACTTACCTGTTCCATTACTCTCTACCCCTTATGTAGGGTTTATTATCGATGAAATTAAGTTTATCTATGTGTTATGGACCAAGTTTCCGATTTCTGTTTGTATGGTCTAAAATAACCTATCATGAAGACGATCTACTACTTCTACGCTATCTACTACAACGACTACTTCTTCTAACCTAAGCTATCCGTGTCGGGAAGCCCTAATTGTCAAAATTCTGCATTAATTAAGTCATTTTTAATTAATGAAACACTCACCCTCTCAATGATCATCAAAATTCTAAGGTTTTTAGCAGAATGAATTTTAGTTTTTGAACTGCTTTCATATGAAGGAAAAGGGAGTCAGTAATAGCGTAGGACAGAACGGTATTGAAGAGGGAAACGTGTTGCGCCGACCCCAAGCACCATGGGATAAGGGCAGGAAGATGATGATGATGCACTAGAAGAACTGCTTTCTCTTAATTTTACATGTTTTGTTTTTGATAAGATATTTTGTTACTATAAATCCGGATATATTGTCTAATGATAAACGTGTTACACTATCATAATTACCTAAAGACAAAATTGCACAGACTAAAACACTAATGTACCTATATTAAGAAATTGTGTCTTACTTTGAAACCTCTCCGTACTTTAGAAGTGCATTAACAAATGAGTTTTTGATATCACTATATTAGGCTGAGTCACTTTTGGATGGTGATATCCAAAATATATTTTATTTGTAAAGGCCACATAAACTTGCCAGTTATTCCTATGAAGTACCTACATTACAAAGTTTCATAGCAATCGGAGTTAATCCTCTGTCCCCGAATCGACCTTGGATTTTTGGAAAACTATACAAATATTACAGTTTCAAGAAACTTGAAGAAAATAACAAAACAAACTCAAACTCATTTCTGATTAAGTATTGTTAATGCCGATATAAGTAATGTTATAAAACAACGTATTAGTAAGTCACTCTCATGTATTAAAAAAAAAAAACTTAAAGATAAATAATCCACACACACTCTTCTTAATTTGTGTGTTTAATGTTTAATTTGAAAAAAGCTTTTTTGACTCACCCTAATCACTATAGATACCGTACAGTTAATTCAGGGGTTATTATAAGGTACCTATGAAACTTTGGTTTGACTTGGAATTGTAAGTTCAAATAAACTTTATAATTATAACTTTTAAAATAATGTGATGAGTTAATAGCAAATATAAGAGTTAGGAGTTATTAAAGTTTGTTTATTTGGGTTTTGGTTCTTCTGACCATCCGTTTTTGACTCTTCTTAATATGGTCTCAGGTGAAACAACGCATCCGAAAAGGCACGCAATATCAATTAGCTATACGGACATATAACAAACAAACTGTGCGTTATTGGTTTATGGGCTTTTGTTTGGGCACTTTATTATTATTTTTAGCGAAGGAATTTCATTTGTGATGTTATTTTCCCAAACAAAAACGATTGAAACAAAATCACTCAGGTTTCATAACACTACAATTTCATAGGTTAATATCTAATATGTTTTCAAATGCAAAAGCTAAGTTATCGTAAAATATCTTCCATACTTACAAATAAACTTTACCCAATTTATGGCGCAGCTTGCTTTTCGCCTTTCTTACTATTCAAGAAGCAGAAGCCTCGTACTTTGGCGTAGATTCAGTAGGATACTCATTAGGCATTGTCATATACAGCCACATTTCATTTTAATCCACGTATATTCTAACGTTATAAGACCTGTGTGAGTGAGTGAAGCAACGTGCTTCACTCTTAGCAATCCATTTTATGATATTTTATGATTATTAATACCACGAAGGCCACACTTGGCCAGGGATCACCCAAGACTGGTTCGATGTGGGCCAACAAAGAAATAACACCACGATATAATATTGGAAATAATAAACTGTAAAGGATGAATGAATTTTGTACGACATGTCAAGATTATTACAATTTTTATTATTAAGTACTGGCACAAAACCGATCAATAAGGTACAAGTTTGCGATTTAATTATCATAACAAAACAGATTATAGACTGGTGCACTGATTGAAAGTGTTTGTATTCTATTCGAAATGTTCACAATTCCTAATTGCTGAAGTATTTTTGGGCCGCAACTACCTAACTGTTGTATGGAAACGATGTAATGGCAGTTAGTTGCTAAATCATAACAACATTGTTTTTCAATTTCGGATATGTACAATGGCATAGTTCGCAACCGGTTGTTGTTTTATCATCAAAAAGTAAACTTATTTATTTATTTTCACTTGACAACTGATACTGTTTAGAAAGCACTGCGACCTTGGAAGCAACTCTTTTATAACAACAGTAGAAATTGTTATCGCTTTCGCGTATAATCTGCGTTGACTACCTGTGTGAAATGAGCTTTTAAAAGGCAACAATAAAATTAAAACTTCTCGAAACTAAGTTATGATTCTTTTGTCAGTGTGTAGAACAATTCAAAGACTAACAAAAAAACCATAAAAGACATTGTGTTAATTCCTAAAGCATTAACAACATTTCAAGAAATTAAATTAAGTTTCAAAATTAACTATTATGGCTCAATACAAAAGTATCTTGTCTTTTATGTATTAGTTGAATATTATCTTGGATTCTCTATGCTATGGCCGTAATAATAACTTAAATTTACGGCTCTGTGAAACCTAGGTCCAAAGCAATGGTTGTTAGACTATGGAGAATAATGGGGATATCGAAATAGGTATGTAAGTACATGAGTCATGTACTTAAACTGCTTTATCTTTAAGGGTGTAGGGATTGGATTAATTTTGTATGGTTTTAATTGATAAAATTAAGTGCGCCTACATACCGGCCCAAAAACTGGAGGTACGGTGGAGCCTGCGACAAGTCGGTCGAGCAAACAAAAGCACAGCCGTACCATCCTTTTCTTGAAGCCATTCAGGACATATTCGACACCCCTTTAATTTGAACTTGTAGTTAATGGCTCGTCAAAGTTCTTTATTAATTCCGTCATTATTAATTATTGACACACTCACTCAATCACCGATCATTAAAAATTCTAAGGTAGGTACTCTAGCAGAAACACGAGCTTCAAATTTTGAACAAAATTAGTGTTTAGCCATGAAAAAGTAAAACATCCCGCAATTTTATGTATTATAAACTGCATCAGTAACTTTGTAATTCTAAATACACACACATATATGCGATTACAAAGTTACTTATACATTTCATACATACAACTTTTCGTCAGGTAAATAGTAGTTACAGGTAATTACCATTCAACCATTATTAGAAAGAGACGCGTTGATAGAGCCTCTCTTTCGGCTTGCTTACCACTTCCATCTTCGCAGGTCACCTGTGTGTTCGGTCCTGCCTGTCTTACATCAGTTAGTTAGTCGCTAGCATCGGGACTGTGAAGACGTGTTGATTTGTGGTCGTGTTTCGTAAAGTTCATGTGTTAAATTTTGTAGAAAAGAGTGAAATTAATAATTATTAACAGCTTACAAGAATTAAAATCAACAAACCAATCATGAATTCAGACAATTTAACTAAACAGGTAAGTCAGTCATTTCGTTTTATTTATTGTCTCGTGTTAGTTAAAATAATGATAAAAATATCTAGAAATTTATTTATTATTACAATTACTCTTTGCACTTAGGTACAGTTGCACCCAAAACGTGCAGAGAGTTACCAATTACATTAATTAGATAACATTGATACATAGAAAAAAAATATTAAACACACAATTAAAATATTAAAATTCATAAATAATTAAAATAATATCACTACATGTCCCCCGCCGCGTCTATCTGTCTGTCTGTTCGTGATAAACTCAAAAAGTACTGAACGGATTTTCATGCGGTTGATTTAGGTTATGATCCATGTGCAAGACCTAGACCTAAGTGATTAGTAATATTTCAACCAATTTACGGTTGAAATATTACGATAATTGTGAAAATGTCAAGCCGCCAAGGAGCTTTCATCGAAAACGCTGCCCTTTGAGAGATATCAGAATAATGTATGGTGGGATAAATAAAGTGAATATGTGTAATTTAGAAAAAAAATCAGTTCGCAGAAAGCTGGGGCCAGTCGCTAGATAAAACAAATTCAATTGTAAGATAGCCATTCAATAAATAATAAGAGTACATTTAAATCAATCAAATTCCAAAAATTTATTGGAACATTAAACATGTTAACAAGTATTAGTGTACGTTAACAGCTACATTAGTATTAAACTGTGTTGTAGCCATTAGCGCCTAGCACCGAAAGGGCAGACGTCAGCGTTCCAAACAATTATAACAAAAATAAATTTTAATAACAATTAATAGTTATTATAAAAAAATATTGCAATGAACTTTGTATATTATTAAAAAAATAATCAATACAATATTACAAATTTAATATCTATTCAATACAATAAAATATTTTTGAAAGAAAATAGAGTAATTATAAAAATCAAAAAGTCAAAAGTCAGTTCAAGGTCTCCAGTTCCCTTAAAGAGTGTGTGTGTGAGTGTATTTGTTTACATAGAATGAAAAGATTACATTATAAAATTATTTTCTCCTTTGCAGTTTATTCATTCCAATATTGGGTCATTGTATTTTTCTTTGGTAGCCTTCATCGGTCCCACTACTGGGCAAAGCCCACCCCTTTCTCCTTCACAAGCTTTGTCTGGCGTAATCCTTGGCCAAGCTTGCCCCGCGTGGTATTTTATTTTAAATATTTGCCTACACTATCCCACTGCAGGGCAAAAGCCCCTTCTAATACAGAGAAGGCAAGAGCATTAATCACCACGCTTGCATAAGTTTTAAATCGTTCGACCGCGTGGTATTATTTTCCAGGTAGAAAGTAGAAGAATTGAAAACAATCTACGGTGATTACAAGATCACCGAAAATTAATCAAACAAATCTTTTTTGCTTCATATTCACTGTCAATGTTTTCTTTCATCAATATCAGCAATCTAATTTTCTGTTAATTATTTTACCAGGCAGAAGAAGTAGAAGCAATGAGTTCCATCTATGCTGACGACTGGATCACTGAGAGTGAGGTAACGAGATCTTACAGCATTCGAATAAGAGAGAATAAAAACGAAGTTAAGCTGTATGTTGTTATGCCTACGGACTATCCTTCTCAATCGCCGCCGAAATACGAGTTGTCTGCTCCTTGGATGGAAAGAAAAGCAAAAGCACAGCTGCATCAGAAACTGGATAAAGTTAATTTGTGAGTATGAATGACATTTTGCGATAACTTAGCTTTTGCATTTGCCAACTTATTGACTATTTACCTATGAAATTGTCGTCCTATGAAACCTGAGTGTTTTTGTTTCGATCGTTTTCGTTTGGGAAACTTTACCTCACAAATGAACCATCTCTAATCACAAATATGATTCTAACATTTAAAAAAATAAGAACAAAGTGCTCAAACTAAAGCTCATAAACCAAAGTTTGTTCGTTAGTAGTCAAGTGCCTTTAGAGACGCGTTGTTTCATGTTAGATCACATTAAGAAATAACACACATTTCTTAGAATTCCTGGTTATAAAAATGCCGATATTCCAGAAAAAATAAAATCTTTAGAAACTTGTTTTTAAAAAGGTATAAAACTTTTAGAAACTTATTTTTAATAAAAAAACTTAATTCAAAAAATAAAAAAAACCTGACTGCATCAAAAGCGAACTAAAAAGTCGTAAACAAGGAAAAAATCATGCTGTGCAGTTGGAGGATACATATTCGCGGGCTGGCTGACCAAAATCGGGTGTATCCTCCGCCTGCACAGCATGATTTTTTCCTTGTTTACGACTTTTTAGTTCGCTTTTGAAGCAGTCGGGTTTTTTTATTTTTTGAATTTAGTTTTTTAATTTATAACTTTTTAGTTCGTTTTTTTTCGAATAAGATACATTTAAACATATAAGTGTTATATATTTGTGAAATCACTTCTTAAAAACCCTTTATTTTGATACCCCACACGATGGGTATGGAAGAAAAAAAAATTGGGCCCCCACAATATGGCACCCAAAATTCGCCATTTTTCTATTGTCCAATTTTAATGTAGCCTATTACACTCGCAGGGATAAGACGAATCGATTGACGTATGAATCATCAAAATCAGCCAACGCGTTTGGTCTCTGGAACGCCATATAGGAACAAACATACATACTTACATATATACATACTTACATACATACATAGACTGATAAACACATTACCCTCCCTCGGCAGTCGGGTAAAAAGGTATAAAAAGTTTATTAAACCTTCAACTGTCCATTTCCAGACACAATAGAAATTACCATTGTTCTAATCCGATTCGGTCTGGTGGACAGATGACCGGTTAACCGGTCATCTGTCCAAGACTTCCCAAAGGAGGAGGCACTCAATTCGGATGTTTCTATTTTTTTTAATGTTTGTTCGGGCATAAATCCGTCATATACAAACGGTCTCAAATAAGTTTATTCCGAAATGGGCCCATTTAAATTTGGTAAAGATCTGATGAAGAACTCCGGATTTATACAACACAACTCTTCAATATATAACGGCAAATCTCTCGTCTGTTTATTATTCACACCATTTCATGACATACCATGACGCCAGTGTGCACTAAACGTGTACGCAGATATGTACTGTTCACCCAGGTACACTCTCATTCCACCGGTTATGTTCAAGTTACTTGTTATTCGGGTTATCTATTCTAGCATCACTGTGGGCATTATCTTACTAAAGAACTTGTCCAATATTTAACAATAAAAAGTGAAAAAATAAAAAATCCTATTACCAAAAATACAATTGACTGGAAAGAGTGAAAAATAACTTATCATAACACGGAAATTTCATAGTTAGGAAGACCTAAATTTAACCTGTTTAGTGATATAAAAACTCATTTTTAATGCACTACTTACAGTCTGTAGTTCTGTACTTAGTAGAGGTTTCTCTAAGGAAGACAAAATTTATTAATGGTTTGAACATTAGTATTTTAGTCTGTGCAATTTTGTCCGTGCGTGTAATTATGATTGTCTGTTACATACGTACTTAATTATCATTATACAATATGTCCGGGTTTATAGTAATACAATATACAACACTTAATTGTATCGATAAATACACCCCACATAAGGGGCGCAATCTCTAACCCTAAAGATAGATACATTTTAGTATAAGGATCGAACCACTTATGTGGGGTGTTTTTAGTGATAACATTTAGTGTACATACCGGTCTTAAAGTTTTATTACTACAAACATGTATGCATTGTAAAATTTAATTTACAAAGTATTATAAATTATAATTCAATCTATATTTTTGACACATTAGGTTAAAATCCTGTTAATTAGTCTGGTGGATCATGCTTTCAATCCGGATTTCTGATAGTGTTGGAACTTAGAACAGACCTTAAATTACAAATATTTTCACCCGGGCCTGTTTAAAATTTTATTTATTTATGTTTCAGAGAAAACGTCGGCGAATGCGTTGTTTTTCTGTGGGTGGAAGCGATTAGAGAATTTTATTTAAAATCAAACCACCCAAGAAAACAACAGCAATACCACAACGTCCTGTGGAAGCTTTACCCAAAGTGAGTTTTATACAACATTACCTTATGTATCTGAAGACTTGTGATTTACTCAGGTTTCGTAGATTTTAACTTAATAAGTAGTGCCTGGAACAGGAAAGCCTCCTAGTGCCTGAGTTCCACACAACCCAATCAAACAATACAAAATTGTGGCTTGGAATCTTGTAGATCCAAGGTTCATATAAAGAGTATTTTAGACTGCAATAATTTATTTCATCACTACACTCCTGCCCTTAATATATTTTTTTCCTATTCAATAGATTACACTTTTTTACTGCTGAGCACGAGGTCCTGGGTTTGATTCCCAAGTCCGCTAAAGTGTTATTGGCTTCTATCTATTTGAACTTTATGAGTAGTAGCCCGGAGCCTGGATTTGTACCCAGTCGATTGCTAAAGGCTCACCTGCTATTAAATACAACTTAAACATAACTGGCTAAATGACGGTGTGTGACACTTACCTTACTCTTTGGGGATATAGTGCTGCAGTGCAAATTATGTGAAATTAATCCAGATCACATCTAATCAATCTATTAAAACCTATGCACAACAAAAATCTCTTCTTAATTTGTTTTGTTTTCTTATCAATCTTATCTCCTATTAACACATGACCTTTATTATCTAATAACATTTTTTTATATAATTTCCAGCCAGAAATATGCCCAGCGATCACTCACGGCGGAGTGATCGCTGATAGAAAATCGTCTTTTCAAGGACATGCAGCAGAAGTGCATTCCTTGGAAGATGTCAAGTAAGTGTAAACAAATAAATTAATATGCTTTGTTATACGAAAACTACAACCTGTAGCGAACTATGCCATTGCGCACACAAAAAATATGATAGACACATGAGAAACCATAAAATGAAATCGTCAAAAAATGCCACTGATTGATGACAGATGAAAGGCCTCAATTCTTGTGTACCGAAAATGTTTTTTTTTTTATGATGTGTTTGCTCTTGACTTGAATATTGTTATGATTTAGCAACTAACTGCCATTTCCAAACAAAAGTTTGTTGCAGCAGCCCAAAACTACGTCAACAATGTTGATGTACTGGACTAAAGTGAATTATCGTGTTTTCTTTATGCTTGTACGTATGTAGGATGTAAAAAGGATGGAACAATTTAACAACCATAATGATCATTTTCTCTTCTCTCTCAGGATGACATAATGATGGATTATTATAATGAGAATTTATTCACAAAAAACTTGCTAAAATACCTCTTAAACACTTTTCAGCGCTGTCCTTAAAAAGCTGAGACAGATCAAAAAAATCAGCAACGCCACTCACAATATCTATGCATATAGGATAGAACGGAGCACGGGCACACTGCAAGACTGCAATGATGATGGCGAGGCACACGCGGGCGACAGGATGCTGCACCTGCTGCAGCGAATGTCGCAGATGAACACGCTTGTTGTGGTCACCCGATGGTAAGTAGTGTAAATACATGTGAAAATGATAGTTCAAGCATGTGCCTACCATCATAAACCATTCATCGGAGATTTTGGTAAAACTCGAGGTAGCTTTCAGTTACAAAGAACAATGGCGAAATCTTAGCTGACTTAAATTTGAGCGTCTGAAAGTGAGTTGTAAACGAAAGAAATTGCATAGAAATTGCTGTCTAGGTTTTTTCAAAGTATGACATTAACAGGTTCACCACGAATAAAAAAAAACATTATAAATTAAAGTTATTTGATTTTTTCGTTACATTTCGTTAACTTAGTGTTGCTATCTTACACTTATTCTTCCAAGTGACTGTACTAAGTTTAACACTATTTTATTTGTCATTATAATCAAATGCATTAACAATACAGTTTCTTTCAATATTTAGGTGTTTTTTGCAGGGATGTAAAAACACAGCAGTGTAGTAGAAATAAATAGTTTTCTCTCGATGTTTTCCTTCACCATTTTTAGAGTTGCCAGGATTCGAACCCACAACTTTTAAGCCACGCCACTGGGCCAACACTTCTCTTTCTCAAAAAGACAAGTATACAAGTCAAAAAAAAATATAGCATAGTTGTTGACGACGATCTTTTGATACATGTCAAAGTCACTTAGTATCTCTCTTTTCAAAGAGTATATTTTATATTTCATGCCAAAATATTACTAGGTACGGTAAATACTAATGCGATATAGGCCTTTACTTCCACGAAATTGAATAATATTAGCTATTAAACACATTAATAAAAGTTACCCAGACATAACCAACAAAAGTTCATGACTGAATGTTTATTATTCTCGGCGTTCTCGAACAAAATTAATGAATGAATTTAATCTCAGCTAAAACAATGTATGGGCTTCTGCCATTGTCCTTTGCTTTCTAATCAGTTTTTCTAGCTTGCATTTTAATGTTTTTAGAAGTTGCTTACATCCAAAACTTCAGTTTACTCCAAGTGGTTGAATGACTGTTCATCCATAAGTATGGCACATAAAGTTTTATATAAAGATATCGTTAAGAATCTTTATTATTCAAAAGAACTACAAAGGCAATGGCATTCACTTACATGAGAAACTTTCATATCTAAACAATTAGATGATGTCTCTTTAACTTATGCCTTTGTGTGTTTTTTTTAATATTAACTGCTCGTTGTGTCGTAGGTATTTAGGGCTAGATACTGTTTTTATGAATTCGCTAGTTTGTCTTGGGCTGGCTGACTTTCAGCAGCTTGAAACCTATTACTCAACCTCCTGACGATTATCTATAATATTTCCTTGTCTATTCTACAACTCACATTACTCATCTCCGATTTTCTCTCTTCTCAGGAAAGGTGGAACACAGCTAGGCCCCGATCGCTTCCGCCACATCAATAACGCGGCGTGCCAGGTGATAGAGGCGGCGGGCTTAAAAACTTTTTAACAAAAAAATCAAAAAGACTTCCAAAACAAAACACTACAAAGCGAAAAATAACTTTCCTTTCCGAAGTCGGTGTCTTTGGTACCTATTGTTTACCGTTTTCCGACACCGACTACGGAAAAGAAAGTTATTTTTCGCTTAGTAGTGTCTTGTTTTGGAAGTCGGTTTCGGTCGGTTTGTAAAAGTTATTTACCGAAGTTTTTAACTTTCTTTTCCGAAGTCGGTGTCTTTGGTACCTATTGTATACCATTTTTCGACACCGACTTCGGCAAAGAAAGTTATTTTTCGCTTTGTAGTGTCTTGTTTTGGAAGTTGGTTTGATTTTTTTGTTGAAAAGTTTTTATAATCTCTTTTTAGTTTTGGTAGGTACCTCGAAATTATATGAAAAATCATTTATAGCCAAAGTAAATCTCATGACGATTCCACTAAGCCTAAACACGACTAGGATCCATTCTTTTATTTCGGACTTCCAGTGCCTACATTCCGGCTTCATTATTATCATCATTTTCATCAGTATAGAAATAATTGGTACTGATGAAGTGGTAACATCGAACTGATCTGATGACGAAGCCCTAGTCGTAATTGGGCATAATAGAATCGTCGCGTGATGCACTTTTACAATAAATGATTTTCATGGTAATTTGAGGTACCTATAAAAACAGAAAAAAAAACCTTTTAACAAAAAAATTAAACCGACTTCGAAGTCGGTGTCTTTGTTACTTATTGTTTTTCATTTTTGGAAGTCTGTTTTTTATTTTTGTTAATAAGTTTATTTTTTTCTCTTCTCTATGTTATTTCTGTTAAGTAAATTCAATTTGTTTTCTTATATTAATGTATTATTTTACATATTGTAACGGTTCATTGTCTACTGTTATTATTTTATTTTAATTCGAAGCTAATTATTTTATTACGATCTTCGATTTCAATTTGAGAATCCACAGTCAGTGTAAAATATCCTAATTTTTTCAGCCTAATTATTGCTTCTTCACATCTTGTATTGTTACCTTCACTGTCTACATTATCATATTTATTTATAGACAATGTGATCATATTTTATAGATTACAATTTGTTTTTTATTTCTGTATTTTTGTTTGTTTGCTTTAGTTCTTGCAAACATTTTATGTAAAAAAACATCACCCGTATCAATATGTTTAAAACAAGGTAGATAAATAAAATAGGTATATACAAGTATAAATTAAAAAATTTCGAAACCCCGACAATTTTATTTTATTTCGTAATTTAAAACTACATAACTTATCTAGTACTAGACACGCTTCGATCAACAATTTATCGAACACGTAATTATGACACGATATCTTGGGGAATACCTCGATTCAAACAGTAAAATGCCCATAACTTTTGAACGGCTGAACCGATTTTCATTAAACATACATAAGTCACTCCAAAATTGGTTCATCCGTTTAGGAGCTATGAGGCCACATTTAAATACACTAACACAAAAGTACATACTTCAAACTTATGACACCCCCTTTTCCGTCGGAGGTTAAAAATTACTCGTAACAAAAGCAGTATTTTTCAGGGGTAGATTCTAGCTCAAGTATCCAGCTATTTGTAGGTATATTGTGTGTAATGTACGACTGTAAGAAATAAGTTGAGCTACTTGAACATTGCTTTTGTCGTTACAAGACTGCATCACACATGTAGAGAAGAATATCTGCTTTATTAAATTTAAATCTACCACTCCAACTGGTTTGAAAAAGCTACCAGCAGCATCATTGCTTAAATCAGTCTTCGCTTTTTTACTATAATCTTTATACTATTCATCTTGCGCAGGTAAACAATAATACAAGTTTAAAAGCTAAAGCGATACGAGTTTTATTATATCTTTTTAGTGTCCGACCGAAATTTCGGTATCGGTCAAGTTTCGGCAAAAATCTATTTTCGGTTTCGGCGGCAAACCTGCCGAAACTACGACCGAAACCGAAACTGCATTCGGGAGTTCTCGTGCTGTAATCGGGCATGTTCGGCGCGTTAAATACCATCCAAGCGAGTAAGCGACGAAGACATTTTGCCGCGTCCACGTGCCTAATCATGTCGTGACTGGCTTGTGTTTGCCACTTCTTTCGTTCGTTTTGATTATTGTGAGATTTCGTGTAATTTATTTTAAATTCGGTAAGTTTTTAACTGACTTTAAAAAAGGAGGAGGTTTCTCAATTCGACCGTATATATGTTTTTGTTTTTAAGTGTGTTCGCGGATAGCTTCGTCGTTTATGAACCGATTTTGATTATTCTTTTTTTGTTGGAAAGGAGATATTCCAAGGGTAGTGCCATGATAAGGAAACTAGGATCTGATGTTGGAATCCTAGAGAAATCGAGGTAACTCCTCAAATATTAAAGCCATACATGTAGCGATTTTGGTATTTATATCAACAATGCAACCATTTACACTCAGAAAGTGAATTTTGGTGAAATGGAACTTATGAAGAAGATCACTGATGGCCACTGAAACTCCTTAATTCTAAGTATGTCACGGGTATAATAATAATAATATAAGCCTTTATTCAGACACTACTTTTTTTTTTACAATAATTAAAACTTATCTTAACGACTCTAGCGAGTCGGTGACACCGACAACTCGGTTTGTTTGCCCAACTTTGGCAAAGGCCTCCTCCATTTCTTTTAACTCTGTTCTGTTTAGCGCTTTCCTGGTCCATATTTTCCCTGCTATGATCTTTATTTCGTCTTCCCACCTTCGAAACTGTCCACCTCGTTTTCTTTTCCTATTTCTTGGGTACCAAAATACTAATTGTTTGTTCCACTTTTCTATGCCTTTTATTAAATGGCTAGTCCATTTCCACTTTAGTTTCCTTATTCTGGTTATGAAGTCTTAAATTTTCGTGCGTTTTCGGATGGTATTGTTCCTTATATTTAGCATGCTTCTCTCCATTGCTCTCTGACAGTTTTCCAGTTTCCTGGTTTGTGCTTTGGTGAGTGCCCATGTTTGGCAGCCATATGTTAAGACAGGGAGTATGCAGGTGTTATACAACTTTGTTTCCCGATTCTTGCATCTATTTCCTTGGACATTATATTGGTGGTAGAGATTTGTTGGCCTATGTAGGTATACTCTTTAACATACTCAATTGGCCCGCCGTTTATAATGATAGGGTGTTCTGTCACATTTGTCATGGCTTTAGTTTTAGAGGTGTTCATCGTTAGGCCTACCTTCTGGCTTTCTCTTTCCAGGTCTATGAGCTTGCTTTGTAGGTGCTGTTTTGTTGTAGCGAATAATATAATGTCGTCTGCGAATCGTAAGTGTGATAGTTGTTCCCCGTTTACGTTTAGTCCATAGTGGTCCCATTTTAATTTTCGAAAGATTTTTTCCAATACCGCTGTGAAGAGCTTAGGTGATAGCGAGTCTCCCTGACGTACACCTCTATTTATTTGTATTTCTTTTCCCTCTTTTTCTAGTTTTATACTATTAGTGTAGATATTTTTTAAGATTCTTAAGTACTTGTGTTCGACCCCTTGGTTCTTTAGACAATGCCAGATATTTTCATGCTCTATTGAGTCGAACGCCTTGTTGTAGTCGATGAAGCGGCAGTAGAATGGCACATTAAATTCTTTATTTTTCTCGAAGATTTGTCTAACAGTAAGTATATGATAAATGATAAATGATTTTATTTCTGTAAGTTGGTTTGTACAAACGCTTTTACATGTCTAACATATATTTTTTTTTAACTAGATGAGGTCGGCGTTTCATATCTGACTACTCTGAGAAGAAAGGCCGAAACAAACTCAGAGGTCACAGTCTCTTTTAAAGTCCTGACAAAATCTTGGTTCGATCATGTGAAGACCATGTAGACTGATGTCTGAAATGGTCTTTTGAGGAAAGAACCAGCCAGATTGAGTGGACCTGTCCAGTCAGTGCACGCATTTGTCAATAACCGAGCAGCTCAACTCAGAATTTAAGGAGTTCAACGATTCGACGAACAATACCAAAGAAAGGACATTCGGGTAGGCCGCATAAACTACTCAAACTGCCAGACCATGATTAAAAACTAAGATAAATTAAAAAACAAAATAATGATCCACATAGTCTTCACATTCACAATAATTAAAATAAAATAATATAATACTTTAAAAAGTAAATATTCTTGTCATTGCAAGAAAACAAATAAAAAAAACTTTTAAAAAATAACAAAATTCATGGTGCAAAATATTTAAACAAACCAAAAAAAAAACTAAATTAATTTTATTGGAGCAGCTCACTCCCAAGCCGTTTTATCCTCAACGTAATCTTTAATACTATAAAACGCTTTTTGGCACAACTTACGTTTAATGAATGATTTAAATTTATTAAGACTTAGATTTTGTACGTGGCTTGGAAGCATATTATAAAAGCGCACACATTGACATCTAAACGAGCCACCTATTTTCTTGAGCCTTGTTGTAGGTATTACAAATTTGTGTTTGTTGGAATTTGTATGGTCTAATGTTGAGTAGCCTGCCCTGAAGCCAGCCTGTTCTTTGGGTTGGTTTTCATCAAGAGTTTTAGTTATTCGCCATAGAATTACTTTCGCAAAGATTTTATAAATATTGGACATTAAGCTAATCGGTCTATAATTGTTAATTTCGTTTCTATCGCCCTTTTTGTGGAGTAAGATGATCGTTGATGTGGTCCATTGTGTTGGAATTATTTCGGTGTATAGTATAGCGTTGAAAATGTATTTTAGTAATGGTGCAATGTCGTTGTTGCAGTTCGAAAGCAATTCGTTGGTGATCTCGTCGGGACCGGGAGCTTTATCTTTCTTCTGTGTGTCTATTGCCTTTTCTATTGCTACAACTAGTATAGGTGGTACATTATCGTTGTTGTTTAAGTCAGTGTTGTCTATTTGGTTCTTGCTGGAATAACGGTTTCCGTAGGAGTTTGTAGTGATTGATAGTATATCAGATCTTTTAGTCTTTGCCTTGAAAGATAGTTCTTTCATATTAGGTATCCAGTTTGTTTTGTCAGATAAAAACTTCGGGGTCTTTTTAGGGTTCCGTAGCCAAATGGCAAAAACGGAACCCTTATAGATTCGTCATGTCTGTCTGTCTGTCTGTCTGTCCGTCCGTATGTCACAGCCACTTTTTTCCGAAACTATAAGAACTATGCTGTTGAAACTTGGTAAGTAGATGTATTCTGTGAACCGCATTAAGATTTTCACACAAAAATAAAAATAAAACAATAAATTTTGAGGGTTCCCATACTTGAAACTAAAACTAAAAATATATTTTTTCATCAAACCCATACGTCTCTATCTATGGATAGGTCTTCAAAAATGATATTGAGGTTTCTAATATCATTTTTTTCTAAACTGAATAGTTTGCGCGAGAGACTCTTCCAAAGTGGTAAAATGTGTGTCCCCGCCCCTATAACTTCTAAAATAAGAGAATGATAAAACTAAAAAAAATATATGATGTACATTACTATGTAAACTGCCAGCGAAAATTGGTTCGAACGAGATCTAATCGGTGTTTTTTTTTAATACGTCATAAATCGTAAACCGCAATTTACCAAGTACGGAACCCTTCGTGCTCGAGTCCGACTCGCACTTGGCCGGTTTTTATACCTCCAGTCCTGTGTATGTGTTTTTCAAAAGTCTCGAGTCTAATTTGTTCTCTATCTTTTCTCATTTGGCTTTTAATTTCTTTGCTTATTTGTGCTATTTGGTACCGGATAGCTTTTGTTTTATTAGCCATATTTATTAAACTGAGCCTTTTTTCTAGGAGAATGTTCGCTTTTTCTGATATGTCACTTTTTTCCTGTGCTTTCCCTTTATGTTGGTTTCGAATCTTGCTGTTATAATTTCGGTATTGTGTTGTATTTCTGTTGAGTGTTTAAATGCTGAAGCGATGACCCCGACACAGAGTTAAGATTTCCTTTGATGCTGGCTATTCTTGCTTTGTTGCACTTTATTGATGTTTTAACTTTGGACGGCCGGCTTAACTTTAGACAGGATGATGTGTTCAGAGTCGCTCTAATCATTCTATGGTTACTGTTGAAATTTAGATTAGCGATGGTGCCACAATCATCAAATGATTTCGGTCTATTCGTTAGAAAGTAGATTACTTTCTCATTTTTGTATCGTCCATCTGGCGATACCCATGTCCACCTTCTAGAAGTTTTTTTTTTAATGGCAGCCTATTAAAAAAAAACATAATTTTCATGTTATTTTCAAAAGCCATTTCCATCAGTTTTTGTCCGTTCCTTGTTCTTTTCCCACTATTGTAAGGACCTAGTACAACATCTTCTCCATTCCGCGGCGTTTCAACTCGTGCATTAAAATCACCCATCACAATGCAGTTTTTGTGTACGTGTATGTCGATTTCTAAAGTAGTTGTTTGCTCGGTTGGTGAGTATATTTGCACTATAGACACTATTTCTTTACCTGGGGGATTTGCAATATTCAAAATAGCGATTCTATCTGATATACCTATTATTTCAACAGTAAAAATCTTGAGATATTTCTTGATTAAGAATCCTACTCCATTCCTTCCAGGAGTTTCGCCTTTATGATACAATATGACTTGCCTGTATTCCTCAATAGCTTCACCATTCCTTCTTACATCGCTCAAGCCGATGATGCCCCACTAAATATCTTCTATAGAGTGTAAAAGTTCTTGTAGGCTCTCTTCAGTCCTTAAAGAAAGTGTGTTGTATGTAGCTATATGTATGTGTTTGGTATTTTGTTGTTTCTTGTTCACAAGAGTTTTCATTTGCGACCACTACCAAAGCGACCACTACCCTCCAAATACTACATGCTTACGCACGGTGACCAGCCATCTTGGGGTGAATGTTTTAAATGTTTCTTTGTATAAGTTATTTTCGTTACTTGGGTTGGGTTGCCTGTTGTCAGTGTCTATTGGACGTTTTTTGTTGTTGAGGTTAGTGGCCGTGACGCAGTTCCCCGTGCCACATAGTCTAGCATACTTGCATTAATCTTCTTTGGAGCCGGAGTAGGTGGCTGATTTGGAGATTTGTTTGGAGAGTTGATGCAGTCTCTTTTCCTCTTGTCTCTTTTGTCTTCTTTCGGCTCTTTAATGACTATTTTGTCCTTGACAAAATTACAAATTTTGCCCTTTGCACGTTCCTCCTTTAGTTGGGGCAGAAGCTGTTTCCTCTTTTCCAAGGTTTCTTTACTTAAGACCTCCTTGACATAAATTTCAGAGACCAGTTTCTTTTTGTTCATGAGTACTTCATTTCTTCTCCAGTTTGTAGTAAAAGTTACTAGAATGGGGCGCGGTTTGTTGCCTTTCTTTTCTCCTAGTCGATAAGCGTTAATTATTTCATTTGAGATAATATGAATATTCATGTCTTTGCCAAGTAGTTTTATAATAGCTTGGATTGGGGACTCGCTGCGTTTTATCTTACTCGGCTTTCACGAGGTTCCCGTCTCGCGGGATGTTAATGTCAACAATCATTACACGCCTCTTGATTTGATCCACCAACACAATATCAGGCACTTAATATTATTAATTCTTGTTGGCCAAAAACATACAGCATGCGGCTTGCTTAGCGCCTCGCGCGTGGCCTGGAAAGTAAAGAAGTTGACCCAATATTCTAAAATGTTGAATAACTCGCGAAAATGCATTAACACACAAAAGAAAAGCTAATTTCCGATTGAGCCACAAAAGTTAATTTTTGTTAATTCATTTCCTAAAATTCTTCAAACATTTTATGGATTAACACAATGTGCTTTATGCGTTTTTTGTTAGTCTTCGAATTTTTTTACATACTAATAAAAGAATTAGAAAGGTTTAGAGCTATGAATCTTAAGCCAATGTTCTTTAGGCAATTGGTTTTAATTTTATTATTAAGTACCTAAGAAGTTAACCTTCCCACAGGTGATTCTTTTGTCAGTATTTAGAACAACTCAAAGACTTACAAAAAGCCCATAAAAGATATTGCGTTAATCCCTAAAATGTTTGAAGAATTTTAGATATTGACTTTTGTGGATCAATACAAAAGTATCTTATCTTTTGTGTTTTTGTAGTTGAATATTTTGTTAGATGCTCTATGCTATGCTCGTAAAAATACATTTAATGTACGCCTCTGTGAGACCGAGGTCCAAAGTTATGGTAAGACTGTAGATTGCAAAAAAGTCAGATTCAAAAATTACGTACCTGTTCCATTACTCTCTACCCCTTATGTAGGGTTTTTTATGGATAAAATTAAGTTTATCTATCTGTTATGGACCAAGTGATTACTACGGCATTATTTATAATGACCAGTCAATTTGAATAACGCCAGCAGAGTAGTCAATACTCGTATGCTAAAAACTATGGAAATTGTTAAATTGACCGGGCTTTCTGAATAATGCCCATCAATTATTGGCTATGGTAATACATGTATATGTTTTTATTAAATTATTTTAATGTGGATATTGATTTTAATATTTAATTAGCATGGTAGGTAAGTACCAAAGATTACTATTTTAACAACATGGTCGACGGAGCCCCGCATCGCGGGTTTCCGATTTCTGTTTGTTCGGTCTAAAATAACCTATCATGAAGGCGATGACGAGTGCTGAGTGTTATATGGGTGATTCCAGGAGATTTATATTAATTAAATAATGACCACGTTCAGTTCAGACTCCATTTATTTCTAATCTATTTCTTACAGATGGATGACAGAACGGCGTTGACACTTGACAGGTTGTGCGCGTTCATAGACTAATCATAGATAATACAACATGCCCTTTTTTTACAAAGGAGTTAAAATTAAAATGCTAAATTTAAATTAGATAGACAATACCAATTATATTACAAAATTAATATTATTGTTTACATTTCACATACAAAATTAATATTATTGTTTACATTTCACATTTTTAATTTATTAGCTAGTAGTCAATGCACGATTCAAATAAAATTAATTAAATTACAATTTCAATAATGTCAGATAATTGTTCCACATTATAAATCCAATCTTTTTGGTTTTTTCAGTAATCTACCAGTTCGACTGTACCTTGCTTGAGGTGTGTTACTACTGAACGACATATCAATTGATTCTGGTAGATCCTGAGGATTATGAATTACAGCATTATTATTATCAGAAATTAAATTATTATTTATATTACTACTAGACTCAGACATGCTTGAAGACTGTGATATAATTTGATTTTCAGGTTGTTCAGACATAAATATTTCTTCTCTATTATCCTCCATTTCTATGAATTCTGGAGAATATGCATAGTCCTCATCAAGATCAGATTGAGACTGATTTGAATTTACAGATACAAAAGAATCATGACATAAGTTCTCTTGACTATTCTGTATATTATCTTTTGGAATTGAATAAGAAATTATTATACAATTATCCTCATCTTCATTTTCGTAATTTTTTGACAATTTTCTTTTATTATTAGACTTAATTTTACGACTTTCATTATTGGAAAATGATTGACAGTCAGAACTATTTAGATTATGATTTTGTTTGACTGACTGAGTACTTGACAACATTTTTTGAGAGAATGACTCAGTTTGTGACTTTTTATTATTGAAAGACAATTCTTTATTTTGTGACTGTGACTGATGTGATTGTGACTGTTGCGATTGTGACTGTGACCATTTTTGACTGCTTGACATAGACATATTTGACTTAAAAAGTTTTATGTGTTGAGAATTTCTTCTATAGACTGACCCGTTTATATCTTTGACCAAATAAGATCTAGGAAATTTTGTTTTCGACATAATTATACCCTTTTTCCAATTAACATCATTAGGGTTCTTCCTGAAAAATATTTGGTCATTGACTTGAAAGTCTGGTTGATTTTTAGCATGCATATCATAATATGACTTTGACTTTTGTAATCTTTTTTCTTTGTTCGACCTATGTTCTGAAAAATGAACGACTTTAGGTTTTAGGTTAATTACATTAGTAGGTAATTTAGTTCTTAGCTTTCTAGACATCAGCAGTTCTGAAGGAGACTTGAGGTTTCCTCTAGGGCTAGTTCTATATTGCAATAGCCCAATGTAAGGATCTGTGTCTGCTTGTTCACATTTCCTCAAAATATTTTTTATTATTTTTACCGAGGCTTCGGCTAGGCCATTGGACCTAGGAACATGGGGACTCGAGACAATGTGTTCTATATCCCATTCTTTTAGAAAACATTTGAATTCTTGTGAGTTATAAGGTGGTCCTCCATCGCTTAACAATTTTAACGGGATGCCATGACGGGCAAAGATGGATTTCAAATGAGTTATTACAGTGCTGCTTCTAGAATCATTTTTAAGTAAAGCTATTTCAATATAGTTTGAATAGAAATCGACAACTAAAAGATACTTCTGACTTTTATATTCAAATAAATCTGTTGCTACCTTCTGCCACGGTAAATCAGGCTGCTCATGGGACAGAAGTGGTTCTTTTGTTTTATTTGAACTAAAGATAATACAAGATTCACACTGTTTTATTTTAATTTCAATGTCATTGTTTATGTTAGGCCAAAATACAATTCCTCTAGCTAAACTTTTGGTTTTTTCTATTCCCTGGTGACCTTCATGTAAAATTGAGAGAATTTCTGGTCTCATGGATTTTGGTATGATTACTGAGTTATTTCTAAAAACAAGATCATTCAGAACGTGTATTTCATCTCTTATGTGCCAATATTGTGCTACTAATGCATTGCAAAGCGTTTTGCAACTTGGCCATCCATTCTTATGGTATGCCTTCAGTTGTTGTAAGGAAAGATCTGAATTAGTGTGAAATAAAATTTTATCCAATTTTTCCTGGGTGATAGCTAAATTACTGGTTAGTAAATTGACTTGGGAATTAATGTTAGCATCCAATTCATTAAAATCGAATCCTTCTACTACTGTATTATTGATTGGAGCTCGTGACAAAGTGTCAGAAACATACATTTGAGAACCTTTTGTATAGGATACTATTAAATCATAACATTGAATAGAAATCATCATTCGCTGTAAACGCATAGGAACATCAGCTAGGGGTTTTTTAAACAAAGTGACAAGAGGTTGATGGTCTGTTTCGACATGAGTTGTTTTACCATATATATATTGGTGAAATTTTTTACATCCAAAAACAATAGCAAAGAGTTCTTTTTCTATTTGGGCATAATTTTGTTGTGCTGAATTTAATGCTTTTGATGCATATGCAATAGGATTTTTTCCATGAAAGATCACTGCACCAATGGCATCTTTTGAAGCATCAACAGACATCCTTATAGGTTTATTTACATTATAATGAACCAAAGTTGGAGACTCACAAATAAGGGATTTCAATTTTTTTACTTGTTTTTCATGTTGGCTAGTCCACTGCCATAAATTGTCCTTCTTAAGTAAATCTCTCAGAATACTAGTCTCACTCGAGAGGTTAGGAATATATGAACCAAGATAGTTAATCATTCCCAGAAAACGTTGAAGTTCTTTGACATTAGAAGGTATAGGCATATCAAGAATTGCTTTAATTTTTTGTTGGTCTGGCAAAACACCTTCTTTATTAAAAACATGACCCACATAAGACACTTCACTCAGGCCAAATTTACATTTAGACATGTTGAATTTGAGGTTAGCTTCTTTTGCTCGCTTAAATACATTTTCTAAATGCTGTTCATGTTTAGTTTCATTTGAGCTAAACACTAAAATATCATCGACAAAACAAATTACACCAGGCAAATCATGAAACAAATCAGTCATAATCCTATGAAAAATCTCACCGCTAGAATTGATACCATAAGGGAGCCTAAGGAATTTGTACCTACCATAAGGCGTATTAAAAGTACACAAATCACTGCTCTCCTCATCAAGCGGTAACATCCAGTACCCAGAATTTGCATCTAACTTTGAGAAAGTAGTTGAACCTTGCACTTGTGATCGCAGTTCATCAAAAGTAGGGAAAGGATAATGAGATCTTTTTATTGCTTTATTTAAAGGTCTTGGATCAAGACAAATTCTCAGAGATCCGTTAGGTTTTTCTACTGGGACAATAGCATTTACCCAAGTTGTAGGTTTAGTGACTTTTTCAATGACATTCAGTTTTTCCATGCGGTCTAACTCATGTTTTAATTTTTTCTGTAAAGCATAGGGTATTCTACGTACAGGACTTATTTTTGGTTGTACAGTTTTGTCTACATCCAAATGAACTTTTGTCTGTAAACATCCTAATCCTTCAAAAATGTCACTATATTTTTGCAAGAGTGTTTGTACAAACCTTGGTGAAGTTTGGACTTCATTTTCTTGATTTTTGGTCAGAGTGAATATTCTTTTAACAATACCATATTGTTCTAAAGTTTTCCAACCTAAAATTGTCTTGCAGGGACAGGTCACAATCACAAAACAAATATTGGCTTTAAGGTTGTTGTCAAACAAACACTTCAGTACACAACTTCCAACATTTTCTATTTTTTGTCCTGAAAATGAAAAAATTCTGTTATTTGCTTTGAACACTGGTATTTTTTGTTTTACTTTTGACTGAATTTCATCAAGAGTTTGTTTTGAAATTACATTTATGTCAGCTCCTGTGTCAATTTGACATTTCAAAGTGTTACCATAGCAATCAATATTAATAATCCAGTTTTGATTAAAATCTTTAACTGATTTTTCATTTCCTATTGTACCAACAATAAAGTCTTGACTAAAATTACAATTATTTTGAGTTTCATTTTGAATTTCCAAATTATTATCTAAAATATTACTCACAGTTTTGGGTTTGTGATACTTATCTTTAAAATAGCAATAGTTGGCAAAATGATTCAGCTTTTTGCAAATAGAACAAATCTTTCCTTGTGCTGGACATTTATTACGATGATATGGTTGGCCACATCTTCTGCACGGAGTCGAGTCAATATGAGTCTTCTTCCTGGAACCTTGATTGTTTTCTCTTGTGCGACTTGAATTTCTTGAATTTGATCTCTTTCCTGAGATGCTTCGCTGTCTTCTGAAATAGTTGCGGTCTTCTTTCTTGACAAATTGGACAGATTCCTTTTCTGTGTTTTGGATTTTTATTGAACGTTCATGGGACAATTCAATGCTTTTTGAAATTTTAAGAGCTTCTTCAACTGAGGGTACTTCTTGTTGTAAAAGTTTTTGTTTGATTTCCAAATTTTTTATGCCTATTATGAACATATCCTTGACTAAAGAATCTTTCAGCACTTGAAATTGACATGTCTGTGCCATATTATTGAGAATTGTTACATATTCGTCCAAAGATTCGCCATCCTTTTGATGACGGGTGAAAAAGTTATACCGTTCCACAGTTGTATTTTTGCAGGGATTAAATTTTTCATCAAGTTTTTTGAGAATTACATCCAAAGTTACTGTTTTTCTATCTATGTTGAAAGAATTAAAGATTTCTAAACCGTTGTCACCAATCGAATTCAAAAAAATGGCTACCTGCTTCGTTTCCGGTTGCTTGTCCAAATCATTGGCGTCGCTAAGAATTTGGAATTTTTGTTTCCACAGTTTCCATTTTTCTGCTGCGTTATCTCCATTAGCGATTGACAAAGGCTTTAAATTGTTTGAAACAACGATGCTTGGTTTGTCGGACATTTTGGTATGTTTTCAGTCAGGTACGTTCTTGGACACGAGACAAAAATTTTGCTGAAAACTTGGAAATAAGAGTGTTCCCCTTCTTTTCCGTGACTTGTGGATATTATCCCTTAACTGACACCATGTTATATGGGTGATTCCAGGAGATTTATATTAATTAAATAATGACCACGTTCAGTTCAGACTCCATTTATTTCTAATCTATTTCTTACAGATGGATGACAGAACGGCGTTGACACTTGACAGGTTGTGCGCGTTCATAGACTAATCATAGATAATACAACACTGAGATCGCTCGCTTTGCTCGCTCACGTCTACTTCTTCTCACCTAACCCATCCGTGTCGGGATGCGCTAATAGTCAAAATTCTGCATTAATTAAGTCATTATTAATTAATGAAACACTCACCCACTCAATGATCATCAAAATTCTAAGGTTTTTGCAGAATGAATTTTAGTTTTTGAACTGCTTTCATATGAAGGAAAAGGGAGTCAGTAATAGCGTAACTGTGGACAGAACGGTATGGAAGAGGGAAACGTGTTGCGCCGACCCCAAGTACCATGGGATAAGGGCAGGAAGATGATGATGATGCACTAGAAGAACTGCTTTCTCTTAATTTTACATGTTTTGTTTTTGATAAGATATTTTATTACTATAAATCCGGATATATTGTCTAATGATAAACGTGTTACACTATCATAATTACCTAAAGACAAAATTGCACAGACTAAAACACTAATGTACCTATATTAAGAAATTGTGTCTTACTTTGAAACCTCTCCGTACTTTAGAAGTGCATTAACAAATGAGTTTTTGATATCACTATATTAGGCTGAGTCACTTTTGTATGGTGAAATCCAAAATACATATGTTTTATTTGTAAAGGCCACTTAAACTTGCCAGTTATTCCTATGAAGTACCTACATTACAAAGTTTCATAGCAATCGGAGTTAATCCTCTGCCTCCGAATCAACCTTGGATTATTACTGTTTCAAGAAACTTGAAGAAAATAACAAAACAAACTCAAACTCATTTCTGATTAAGTATTGTTAATGCCGATATAGGTATGTTATAAAACAACCTATTAGTAAGCACTAGCGTATTAGTCACTCTCATGTATTAAAAAAAATTAAACTTAAAGATAAATAATCCACACACATTCTTCTTAATTTGTGTGTTTAATGATTAATTTGAAAAAAGCTTTTTTGACTCACCCTTATCACTATAGATACCATACAGTTAATTCAGGGGACCTATGAAACTTTGTTTTGTATTGAAATTGTAAGTTCAAATAAACTTTATTATTATAACTTTTTTAAATAATGTAAATAAAGAGATAGGAGTTATTAAAGTTTGTTTATTTGGGTTTTGGTTTTTTTGACCATCCGTTTTTGACTCCAACTCCAACCAACAACTAACTTGAAAATGTGTGTTATTTCTTAATATGACCTCACGTGAAACAACGCATCCCAAAAGGAACGCAATATCAATCAGCTATACGGACTTATTAACTAGTAACAAACAAACTGTGCGTTATTGGTTTATGAGCTTTTGTTTGGGCACTTTATTATTATTTTTAATTTTTAGAGAAGGAGGTTCATTTGTGATGTTAATTTTCCCAAACAAAACGATTGAAACAAAATCACTCAGGTTTCATAACACTACAATTTCATAGGTAAATAGCTAATATGTTGGCAACTGCAAAAGCTAAGTTTTCGTAAAATATCTTCCATACTTACAAATAAACTTTACCCAATTTATGGCGCAGCTTGCTTTTCGCCTTTCTTACTATTCAAGAAGCAGAAGCCTCGTACTTTGGCGTAGATTCAGAAGGACACTCATTAGGCATTGTCATATACAGCCACATTTCATTTTAATCCACGTATATTCTAACGTTATTAGACCTGTGTGAGTGAGTGAAGCAACTTGCTTCACTCTTAGCAATCTAGTTCTCACCACAGATTTGAACTTTTTGCTTCTGCCTGGTAAAAGAATTAAAATAAAATACTTGATGGTTTCAAACTCATGCAGGCATGGTGATGAATGCTCGTGTCTTCTTTATATGAGAAGAGGACTTTGCCCTGCAGTGGGATAGTATAGGCTTATATAGAATAATTAATACCACGAAGGCCACACTTGGCCAGGGATCACCCAAGACTGGTTCGATGTGGGCCAACAAAGAAATAACACCACGATACAATATTGGAAATAATAAACTGTAAAGGATGAATGAATTTTGTACGACATGTCAAGATTATTACAATTTTTATTATTAAGTACTGGCACAAAACCGACCAATAAGGGACAAGTTTGCGATTTAATTATCATAACTAAACAGATTATAGACTGGTGCACTGATTGAACGTGTTTGTATTCTATTCGAAATGTTCACAATTCCAAATTGCTAAAGTATTTTTGGGCGGCCGCAACTACCTAACTGTTGTTTGGAAACGGCAGTTAGTTGCTAAATCATAACAACATTGTTTTTCAATTTCGGATATGCACAATGGCATAATTCGCAACCGGTTGTTGTTTTATCATCAAAAAGTAAACTTATTTATTTATTTTCACTTGACAACTGATACTGTCTTTTATAACAACAGTAGAAATTGTTATCGCTTTCGCGTATAATCTGGGTTGACTACCTGTGTGAAATGAGCTTTTAAAAGGCAACAATAAAATTAAAACTGCTCGAAATTAAGATATGATTCTTTTGTCAGTGAGTAGAACAATTCAAAGACTAACAAAAAACCCATAAAAGACATTGTGTTAATTCCTAAAGCATTTTCAACATTGCAAGAAATTAAATTAAGTTTCAAAATTAACTATTATGGCTCAATACAAAAGTATCTTGTCTTTTGTGTATTAGTTGAATATTATCTTGGATTGTCTATGCTATGGCCGTAATAATAACTTAAATTTACGGCTCTGTGAGACCTAGGTCCAAAGCAATGGTTGTTAGACTATGGAGAATAATAGGGATATCGAAATATGTATGTAAGTACATGAGTCATGTACTTAAACTGCTTTATCTTTAAGGGTGTAGGGATTGGATCAAATTTTTATGGTTTTAATTGATAAAATTAAGTGCGCCTACATACCGGCCCAAAATCTGGAGGTACGGTAGAGCCTGCGACAAGTCGAGCAAACCAAAGCACAGCCGTACCATCCTTTTCTTGAAGCCATTCAGGACATATTCGACACCCCTTTAATTTTTTTGTGGGCGAAGTTAGAATAGAAGCCTGAATTTTCAGTGACCAGAAGAAAATAATTTAACGGTATATTCTCAAATAACATTTAATTAGAACTTGTAGTTAATGGCTCGTCAAAGTTCTTTATTAATTCCGTCATTATTAATTATTGACACACTCACTTAATCACCGATCATTAAAAATTCTAAGGTACTCTAGCAGAAACACGAGCTTCAAATTTTGAACAAAATTAGTGTTTAGCCATGAAAAAGTAAAACATCCTGCAATTTTAGTCCCATTTTATGTATTATAAACTGCATCAGTAACTTTGTAATTCTAAATACACACACATATATGCGATTACAAAGTTACTTTTACATTTCATCTTTTCGTCAGGTAAATAGTAGTTACAGGTAATTACCATTCAACTATTATTAGAAAGAGACGCGTTGATAGAGCCTCTCTTTCGGCTTGCTTACCACTTCCATCTTCGCAGGTCAACTGTTTGTTCGGTCCTGCCTGTCTTACATCAGTTAGTTAGTTAGTCGCTAGCATCGAAACTGTGAAGACGTGTTGATTTGTGGTCGTGTTTCGTAAAGTGCATGTGTTAAATTTTGTAGAAAAGAGTGAAATTAATAATTATTAACAGCTTATAACAATTAAAATCAAAAAACCAATCATGAATTCAGAAAATTTAACTAAACAGGTAAGTCAGTAATTTAGTTTTATTTATTGTCTCGTGTTAGTTAAAATAATGATAAAAATATCTAGAAATTTATTTATTATTACAATTACTCTTTGCACTTAGGTACAGTTGCACCCAAAACGTGCAGAGAGTTACCAATTACATTAATTAGATAACATTGACACATAGAAAAAAAATATTAATATTAAACACACAATTAAAATATTAAAATTCATTAATAATTAAAATAATATCACTACATGTCCCCCGCCGCATCTATCTGTCTGTCTGTTCGTGATAAACTCAAAAAGTACTGAACGGATTTTCATGCGGTTGATTTAGAGTATGCTCCATGTGCAAGACCTAGACATAAGTGATTAGTAATATTTCAACCAATTTACGGTTGAAATATTACGATAATTGTGAAAATGTCAAGCCGCCTAGGAGCTTTCATCGAAAACGCTGCATATCGCCTTTGAGAGATATCAAAATAATGTATGGTGGGATAAATAAAGTGAATATGTGTAATTTAGAAAAAAAATCAGTTCGCAGAAAGCTTGGGCGAGTCGCTAGATAAAACAAATTCAATTGCAACATGTTAACAAGTATTAGTGTACGTTAACAGCTACATTAGTATTAAACTGTGTTGTAGCCATTAGCGCCCAGCACCGAAAGGGCAGACGTCAGCGTTCCAAACAATTATAACAAAAATAAATTATAATAACCATATAATAGATATTATAAAAAATACTGTAATGAACTTTGGTATATTATTAAAAAAATAATCTAATACAATATTACAATAAATTTAATATCTATTCAATACAATAAAATATTTTTGAAAGAAAATAGAGTAATTATAAAAATCAAAAAGTCAAAAGTCAGTTCAAGGTCTCCAGTTCTCTTAAAGAGTGTGTGTGTGAGTGTATTTGTTTACAAAGAATGAAAAGATTACATTATAAAATTATTTTCTCCTTTACAGTTTATTCATTCCAATATTGGGTCATTGTATTTTTCTTTGGTAGCCTTCATCGGTCCCACTACTGGGCAAAGCCCAACCCTTTCTCCTTCACAAGCTTTGTCTGGTGTAATCCTTGGCCAAGCTTGCCCGTCGTGGTATTTTATTTTAAATATTTGCCTACCCTATCCCACTGCAGGGCAAAAGCCCCTTCTAATACAGAGAAGGCAAGAGCATTAATCACCACGCTTGCATAAGTTTTAAATCGTTCGACCGCGTGGTATTATTTTCCAGGTAGAAAGTAGAAGAATTGAAATCAATCTACGGTGATGACAAGATCACCGAAAATGAAGCAAACAAATCTTTTTAGCTTCATATTCACTGTCAATGTTTTCTTTCATCAATATCAGCAATCTAATTTTCTGTTAATTATTTTACCAGGCAGAAGAAGTAGAAGCAATGAGTTCCATCTATGCTGACGACTGGATCACTGAGAGTGAGGTAACGAGATCCTACAGCATTCGAATAACAGAGAATAAAAACGAAGTTAGGCTGTATGTTGTTATGCCTACGGACTATCCTTCTCAATCGCCGCCGAAATACGAGTTGTCTGCTCCTTGGATGGAAAGAAAAGCAAAAGCACAGTTGCATCAGAAACTGGATAAAGTTAATTTGTGAGTATGAAAGACATTTTGCGATAACTTAGCTTTTGCATTTGCAAACTTATTGACTATTTACCTATGAAATTGTCGTCCTATGAAACCTGAGTTTTTTTGTTTCGATCGTTTTCGTTTGGGAAACTTTACCTCACAAATGAACTATCTCTAATCACAAATAAGAATCTAACATTTAAAAAAAAATAAGAATAAAGTGCTCAAACTAAAGAATAGAATAGAATATACTTTATTGTACACCATAAAAGTTACACATCTATTTTATAAGAAAAACTTAATTATACGGGTACAAAGGCGGTCTTATCGCTGACAGCGATATCTACCAGACAACCTTTGGATGGACTGAAAGAACTTACAATGAAAATGGGGGTAGTCTGTGGTGTACTGCTATTACATTAAAACATATATATATATTCAAAAATATATTGTTATAATAAATACTATCCATAAACTTAAATATACATAAACTTAGATATATACTTACGTACATAAATAATATTACATGTTAACAAATTCAAAGAAAGGAGGGACAAAAAAAAAAAATATAAAAGAAGTAAATAATAATGATGAAAGCAATTAGACCCAATATAAAAGCGTTAGAGAGAAAGGAAGTGGTTTTTAACTAGGTTCTTAAAAGAAGCCAGTGACTGGGCTTGTCTAACAGGCAACGGCAACTCATTCCACAATCGCACAGCCTGGACCGTAAACGATTTGTCGTAAAACTTAGTGGAATGAGCAGGCATCAAAAGTTTCAAATTCTCCGATGATCTCAAGTGTCTAGAATGTGTGTCATGAAGGAACTTAAAGCGTTCTTTGAGATAATAGGGGGTTGTAGGAACAAACAGAATACTGTAGAGTAAAGATAAAACATGGGCATTCCGGCGAAGACGGATTGGCAGCCACTTGAGCTTAATTCTAAATTCAGAAATATGGTCATATTTAAGCTCATAAACCAAAGTTTGTTCGTTAGTAGTCAAGTGTGATGCCTTTAGAGACTCGTTGTTTCATGTTAGATCATAATTAAGAAATAACACACATTTCTTAGAATGCCTGGTTATAAAAATGCCGATATTCCAGAAAAAATAAAATCTTTAGAAACTTATTTTTAAAAAGGTATAAAAAGTTTATTAATAGACTTTCCAAAGGAGGAGGTACTCAATTCGGATGTTTCTATTTTTTTTAATGTTTGTTCGGGCATAAATCCTTCATATGCAAACGGACTCAAATGAGTTTATTCCAAAATGGGCCCATTTAAATTTGGTAAAGATCTGATGAAGAACTCCGGATTTATACAACATAACTCTTCATCATATGACGGCAAATCTCTCGTCTGTTTATTATTCACACCATTTCATGACATACCATGACGCCAGTGTGCTCTAAACGGGTACGCAGATACGTACTGTTCACCCAGGTACACTCTCATTCCACCGGTTATGTTCAAGTTACATGGTATTCGGGTAATCTATTCTAGCATAACTGTGGGCATTATCTTACTAAAGAACTTGTCCAATATTCAACAATAAAAAATCCTATTACCAAAAATACATTTGACTGGAAAGAGTGAAAAATAACTTATCATAACACGGAAATTTCATAGTTAGGAAGACCTAAATTTAACATGTTTAGTGATATAAAAACTCATTTTTATTAATGGTTTGAACATTAGTATTTTGGTCTGTGCAATTTTGTCCGTGCGTGTAATTATGATTGTGTATTACATACATACTTAATTATCATTATACAATATGTCCGGGCTTATAGTAATACAATATTTAAGGCCTGTTTATTGGCACACTTAATTGTATCGATAAATACACCCCACATAGGGGGCGCAATCTCTAACCCTAAAGATAGATACATTTTAGTATAAGGATCGAACCACTTATGTGGGGTGTTTTTAGTGATAACATTTAGTGTACATACCGGCCTTAAAGTTTTATTACTACAATCATGTATGCATTGTAAAATTTAATTTACAAAGTATTATAAATTATAATTCAATCTATATTTTTGACACATTAGGTTAAAATCCTGTTAATTAGTCTGGTGGATCATGCTTTCAATCCGGATTTCTGATAGTGTTGGAACTTAGAACAGACCTTAAATTACAAATATTTTCACCCGGGCCTGTTTAAAATTTTATTTATTTATGTTTCAGAGAAAACGTCGGCGAATGCGTTGTTTTTCTGTGGGTGGAAGCGATTAGAGATTTTTTATTTAAAACCAAACCACCCAAGAAAACAACAGCAATACCACAACGTCCTGTGGAAGCTTTACCCAAAGTGAGTTTTATACAACATTACCTTATGTATCTGAAGACTTGTGATTTACTCAGGTTTCGTAGATTTTAACTTAATAAGTAGTGTCTGGAACAGGAAAGCCTCCTAGTGCCTGAGTTCCACACAACCCAATCAAACAATACAAAATTGTGGCTTGGAATCTTGTAGATCCAAGGTTCATATAAAGAGTATTTTAGACTACAATAATTTATTTCATCACTACACTCCTGCCCTTAATATATTTTTTTTCCTATTCAATAGATTACACTTTTTTACTGCTGAGCACGAGGTCCTCGGTTTGATTCCTAGGTCCGCTAAAGTGTTATTGGCTTCTATCTATTTGAACTTTATGAGTAGTAGCCCGGAGCCTGGATTTGTACCCAGTCGATTGCTAAAGGCTCGCCTGCTATTAAATACAACTTAAACATAACTGGCTAAATGAGGGTGTGTGACACTTACCATACTCTTTGGGGATATAGTGCTGCAGTGCAAATTATGTGAAATTAATCAAGATCACATCTAATCAATCTATTAAAACCTATGCACAACAAAAATGTCTTCATAATTTGTTTGTTTTCTTATAAATCTTAACTCCTTTATAGAAGTTAGATAACACATGACCTTTATTATCTAATAACATTTTCTTATATAATTTCCAGTCAGAAATAAGCCCAGCGATCACTCACGGCGGAGTGATCGCCGACAGGAAGTCCTCCTTTCAAGGACATGCAGCAGCAGTGCATTCCTTGAAAGATGTCAAGTAAGTGTAAACAAATAAATTAATATGCTTTGTAATAAGAAAACAACAACCTGTAGCGAACTATGCCATTGCGCACACAAACAATATTATATAAACATAGGAAACCATAAAATGAAATCGTCAAAAAATCCACTGATTGAGAAGGATATGATTTAGCAACTAACTGCCATTTCAAAATAAACTTTAGTTGCAGCAGCCCAAAACTACGTCAGCAATGTTGATGTACTGGACTTAGCTGAATTATCGTAGTTACTTTATGCCTGTAGGTCTGTAGGATGTTACTACAGACCTACAGGACCATGGACCATGGACAGACCACATTTTTACAAAAAAATACTATCGACTTCCAAATAACAAAACTACAAAGTGAAAAATAACTTTATTTTTGGAAGTCGGTGTCCATAACGCAAAAAATTGGTACCCACCAAAGACACCGACTTCCAAAAATAAAGTTATTATTCATTTTGTAGTTTTGTTTTTTGGAAGTCGGTAGTATTTTTTTGTAAAAATGTTTTTTTATTTTTCACTTTTTAGTTGTACCTACCTAATAGGCAAGTAGTTACGTAAGGTACCTATAATGCCAGAATAGATTACCCGAATATCATGAAACTGTACATAACCGGTGAAATGATAGTGTACCAAGGTGAACTGTACACATTTGCGTACCCTTTTAGAGCGTACTGGCGTGATGTTATGTTATGAAATGTTATAAATAATGAACACTCATGCGATTGCAGCAATCCCGAGAAATTTGCCGTTATTTATTGTATAGTTCTGTTGTATATGTCCGAAGTTCTTCATCAGATCTTCACTAAATTAGAATGGGACCAATTTCGGAATATATTCTTTCAAACAAAAAAAAATTTCAATATCGATCATCAATTGACGGAGTTATCGGTGAAAATACATAAAAAATAACGTACAAGAAGTCAAACATAGAACCTCCTCCTTTATGGTAACTCGGTTAAAAAAGGATGGAACAATTTAACAACCAGAATGATCATTTTCTCTTCTCTCTCAGGATGACATAATGATGGATTATTACAATGAGAATTTATTCACAAACCACTTGCTAAAATTACTCTTAAACACTTTTCAGCGCTGTCCTTAAAAAGTTAAAAGAAAAAAAAAAAATTCAAAACGCCACTCACAATATGTACGCGTTCAGAATAGAAACGAGGACTGCCCAAGGTATATGCACGCTACAAGACAGCGAAGATGACGGCGAGGCACACGCGGGCGGCAGGATGCTGCACCTGCTGCAGCGAATGTCGCAGATGAACACACTTGTTGTGGTCACCCGATGGTAAGTAGTGTAAATACATGTGAAAATGATAGTTCAAGCATGTGCCTACCATCATAAACCATTCATCGGAGATTTTGGTAAAACTCGACGTAGCTTCCAGTTACAAAGAACAATGGCGAAATCTTAGCTGACTTAAATTTGAGCGTCTGAAAGTGAGTTATAAACGAAAGAAATTGCATAGAAATTGCTGTCTAGGTTTTTTCAAAGTATAACATTAACAGGTTCACCACGAATAAAAAAAAAACATTATAAATTAAAGTTATTTGAATTTTTCGTTACATTTCGTTAACTTAGTGTTGCTATCTTACACTTATTCTTCCAAGTGACTGTACTAAGTTTAACACTATTTTATTTGTCATTATAATCAAATGCATTAACAATACAGTTTCTTTCAATATGTAAGTGTTTCTTGCAGGGATGTAAAAACACAGCAGTGTAGTAGAAATAAATAGTTTTCTCTCGATGTTTTCCTTCACCATTTTTAGAGTTTCGCCTGCCAGGGTTCGAACCCACAACTTTTAAGCCACGCCACTGGGCCAACACTTCTCTTTCTCAAAAAGACAAGTATACAAGTCAAAAAAAAATATAGCATAGTTGTTGACGACGATCTTTTGATACATGTCAAAGTCACTTAGTATCTCTCTTTTCAAAGAGTATATTTTATATTTCATGCCTAAATATAACTAGGTACGGTAAATACTAATGCGATATAGCCCTTTACTTCCACGAAATTGAATAATATTAGCTATTAAACACATTAATAAAAGTTACCCAGACATAACCAACAAAAGTTCATGACTGAATATTTATTATTCTCGGCGTTCTCGAACAAAAATTCTTGCACAAACTAATAATAAATTTAATGAAGTAGGAATTTAATCTCAGCTAAAACAATGTATGGGCTTCTGCCATTGTCCTTTGCTTTCTAATCAGTTTTTCTAGCTTGCATTTTAATGTTTTTAGAAGTTGCTTACATCCAAAACTTCAGTTTACTCCAATGTGGTTGAATGAGTGTTCATCCATAAGTATGGCACATAAAGTTTTATAAAAAGATATCGTTAAGAATCTTTATTATTCAAAAGAATTACAATGGCAATGGCATTCACTTACATGAGAAACTTACATATCTAAACAATTAGATGATGTCTCTTTAACTCATGCCTTTGTGTGTTTTTTTTTTAATATAAAACTGCTCGTTGTGTCGTAGGTATTTAGGGCTAGATACTGTTTTTATGAATTCGCTAGTTTGTCTTGGGCTGGCTGACTTTCAGCAGCTTGAAACCTATTACTCAGCCTCCTGACGATTATCTATAATATTTCCTTGTCTATTCTACAACTCACATTACTCATCTCCCATTTTCTTTCTTCTCAGGAAAGGTGGAACACAGCTAGGCCCCGACCGTTTCCGCCATATTAATAACGCGGCGTGCCAGGTGATAGAGGCGGCGGGCTTAAAAACTTTTTAACAAAAAAATCAAAAAGACTTCCAAAACAAAACACTACAAAGCGAAAAATAACTTTCCTTTCCGAAGTCGGTGTCTTTGGTACCTATTGTTTACCGTTTTCCGACACCGACTACGGAAAAGAAAGTTATTTTTCGCTTAGTAGTGTCTTGTTTTGGAAGTCGGTTCGGTCGGTTTGTAAAAGTTATTTACCGAAGTTTTTAACTTTCCTTTCCGAAGTCGGTGTCATTGGTACCTATTGTTTACCATTTTTCGACACCGACTTCGACAAAGAAAGTTATTTTTCGCTTTCTAGTGTCTTGTTTTGGAAGTTGGTTTGATTTTTTTGTTAAAAAGTTTTTATAATCTCTTTTTAGTTTTGGTAGGTACCTCCAAATGATATGAAAATCATTTATAGCCAAAGTAAATCTCATGACGATTCCACTAAGCCTAAACACGACTAGGATCCATTCTTTTATTTCGGAGTTCCAGTGCCTACATTCCGGCTTCATCATTATCATCATTTTCATCAGTATAGAAATAATTGGTACTGATGAAGTGGTAACATCGAACTGATCTGATGACGAAGCCCTAGTCGAAATTGGGCATAATAGAATCGTCGTGTGATGCACTTTTACAATAAATGATTTTCATATTAATTTGTGGTACCTATAAAAACAGAAAAAAAAACCTTTTAACAAAAAAATTAAACCGACTTCGAAGTTGGTGTCTTTGCTACTTATTGTTTTTAATTTTTGGAAGTCTGTTTTTTATTTTTGTTAATAAGTTTTTTTACTCTCTTCTCTATTTCTAGATCATTGTTATTTCTGTTAAGTAAATCCAATTTGTTTTCTTATATTAATGTATTATTTTACGTATTGTAACGGTTCATTGTCTACTGTTATTATTTTATTTTAATTCGAAGCTAATTATTTTATTACTATCTTCGATTTCAATTTGAGAATCCACAGTCAGTGTAAAATATCCTATTTTTTTCAGCCTAATTATTGTTTCTTCACATCTTGTATTGTTACCTTCACTGTCTACATTATCATATTTATTTATAGACAATGTGATCATATTTTATCGATTACAATTTGTTTAATTTGTTTTTTATTTGTGTATTTTTGTTTGTTTGCTTTAGTTCTTGCAGACATTTTATGTAAAAAAACATCACCCGTATCAATATGTTTAAAACAAGGTAGATTAAATAAAATAGGTATATACAAGTATAAATTAAAAAATTTCTAAACCCCGACAATTTTATTTTATTTCGTAATTTAAAACTACATAACTTGTCTAGTAGTAGACACGCTTCGATCAACAATTTATCGAACACGTAATTATGACACGATATCTTGGGCAATACCCCGATTCAAACAGTAAAATGCCCATAACTTTTGAACGGCTGAACCGATTTTCATTAAACATACAGAAGTCACTCCAAAATCGGTTCATCCGTTTAGAAGCTATGAGGCCACATTCAAATAAACTAACACAAAAGTACATACTTCAAACGGGTCTACCTTTTATAGCAGAACTTTTTATGTCATAATATTATTATGCATAACAACGGGTAGCATAAACATAATTTCGCAGAAAATCGTTTGCAATACACTCATTTATACCTTCAACTGTCCATTTCCAGACACAATAGAAATTACCATTGTTCTAATCCGATTCGGTCTGGTGGACAGATGACCGGATCATACATTCAAACTCATAATTTTGTAAGTCAGAATCATCTTTAGGCATAAATTTCATATCGATAGTCATTAAAAGGCAGAACCATCATATCGCAGAAAGTTCACAGTCAGAATCGTCTTTTGGCGTACATTTTATATCTATATTAATTGAAATACTCATCAATCACATTACAGATAATGCATAGAGTAATTTTGTATTTTTTACCATAAAAGATTGATTGAACACATTTTTTTGTGTATTAATTCGCTGTATGTACGAGTAGCATGCAAACCTGCAAACAAGCATACACCATGCATGCAGCAAGCATGCAGTATTCAAACAAGCATACACCCTGCATGCGGCAAGCATGCAGCATGCAAACAAGCATGCACCATGCATTCAGCGAGCATGCAGCATTCAAACAAGCATACACCATGCATGCAGGAAGCATGCAACATCCAAGCAAGAATGCAAGTGAGCATGCAACATGCAGCAGGCACGGTTTCTGTCACGGCTCCGGCGCTGCGGGGCTCCGGCGGTCCCACGCGAGCTTATCGTCGCAGATGGTTTTAACGCTCACCACCTGCTCCTCAGGTCGCTGGCCGCCTCGCCCCTACGTGCCTACGCGGGCTTAAATTACACTAAATTACACAATTTCTGCCATCTTCATAATATGCCAAGTGAAATTATGCCAAATAAAATTCTGCCATCTTAAAAGTAAGCCATTGTAAATTCGGACATAGTAACATTCGGCCTAACAATAACTAAATTTAAAAAAAAAATATGCCTTAAGAATATTCGTTGGGAGGAGGAGGAGGAGGAGGAGTGCTTAATTCGACTGTATATGTTTTTGTTTTTAAGTGTGTTCGTGGATAACTTCGTCGTTTATGAACCGATTTTGATGATATTTTTTTTGTTGGAAAGGGGATATCCCAAGGTTGGTACCATGGTAGGGAAACTAGGATCTGATGATGGCATCCCAGAGAAATCGAGGGTACTCCTCAAATATTATAGGCATACATATAGCAATTCTGGTATTTTTTTCAACAGTCGAGTCTTACAGGTGTCCACTGGAACTCCTTAATACTAAGTATGTCACAAGTTTAAGATATATCGAATAGCTAACCGACTATGATGAAGCAAATACTTTTAAATAAATAGTACTGATGAAAATGGTAACGTGGAACTGATCTAATGATGAAGCCGGAAGGTAGGCACTGGCACGCCGAAATAAAACAATGAATCCTAGTCATGCTTGGGCTTAGTGGAATCGACATGAGATTTACTTTGGCTATAAATAATTTTCATGGTATTTGAAGGTATCTACCAAAACTAAAAAGAGATAAATAAAACACTTTTTAACAAAAAAATCAAACAGACTTTCAAAATAAAACACTGAAAACCGTAAAATAACAATGTCGAAAAATGGAAAAAAATAGGTTCCAAAGACACCGCCTTCGGAAAAGAAAGTTATTTTTCGTTTATGGTGTTTTTTTTGGGATGTTGTTTTGATATTTTTGCAAAAAAGTTTTAATTTTCTTTATTTTTCCTTCAAAACATGATCCTTGTAAGGAAATTTCGGTTTCGGTCGAAACTGAAAATGTTGCCGAAATTCTTTATCGGTTTCGGTCGTAAAAACCAGTTTTGTTCGGACACCATTTCTTTATATAGTTAGTATAGTTTAGTAAGCATTGCATTAGAATCATGGTAAGAGCCTTTTCTATTTTCGTACTTTATTTGTCGTACGTAACCGACAGTAGGTGAATGGGTTGGTTCCCTGTCATCTACATTCATCACAGTATTTGCAATTTTATTCTTGTCTACAATAGCAGATTCGTATTTTAAATCTTTAGCAATTTCATGAACAAGAGAAAGTTGTATCTATGTCATTAACTCCCAGTTTCCCAGGTCAAATTTATCGGCGAATTAATGTGACAAATTGTCAAGCACGCGTTATCTGCTGTGATTGGTTGAATGAATTCTCAACAGCCAATCAGAGCAGATAACGCGTGCTTGACAATTTGTCACATTAATTCTCCGATAATTTTGACCTGGGCAACTGGGGGTAAATTATGTGAAAACTCATTATTATAATTTCGCATCGTACAAATTCATTATGCAATTTTATCAGTTGGCCAGTTGATAATTTATTTAATTACCGCTCTATACTGCTTGAAAGCTCCAGCGCATAATTATAACGGAATCGCCATCCTTAATCGAATAATTTCTGAAAATTCAGCTACACGAACTTCGAATTGGCTTCCAAATTTCTTCTTGTAAGATATTACCCACTGATGTTTCGGCAAAAGAGTCTTTGTCTTAAAGTTCAATATTTACTTAGTCTTTATTTCTATTTACACATTGTACGATATGCTGGATATTCTGCCACTGATAAAAATCAATGTAAAAATCCAATGTTTAGCAATTAGAAGTTGGTGTTGTTGTAATCACTGTATTCTTTTCGGATCAACTGCGAAGCGTAACCAGGCTGCTAGGAGCTTTATTTTTTTTTTTTAGTATAAAACTCCTAGTAGCCCGGTTACACATCGCACACTCTTCTTTGATAACACTTTTGCAAAGTTTCGAGTCGCGAAGCCTCATAGTTTTCGAGAAAAAATTGAATCTATTTTAAAAGCGAATCGGGGCACTCCGGCATCACGTAGTCTTTTGGCTGATACCCCTAGCTAGAGTGTATATAAAAACCGGAGGCGCGAAGGGAAAGAGATTCCTGGCTGGAGGCTATAGTTTAGTCTCCACAGGATCGCCCGGTTAAGCAGTAGCCAATCACTTGGATTGACCTGTGAAACGCCACACAAAAAAAAATAAGGGAGGGTGCCTTTCCTTTTTTCCTTAAGGGCGAAGGGGTTGCACTCTCAATCTATTATATATTAGTCTATGGGTTGCACTTCCTGCAGCGCCGGAGACGAACTTTAAAGTGTTTTGAAGTTAGGTTACAATAGTTACCCTCAGTTTCCCAGCTCAAAATTATCGGAGAATTAATGTGACAAATTGTCAAGCACGCGTTATTTGCTGTGATTGGCTGTTGAAAATTCATTCAACCAATCACAGCAGATAACGCGTGCTTGACAATTTGTCACATTAATTCTCTGATAATTTTAAGCTGGGAAACCGGGGGTTAGTTTGTTTCAAGAACGGTGCGTTATCTTTTCATAGGATTAGTGCCAGGGGAGAGGGGACAAAAGTAAAGTTGAACACAATAATTTATTATCACAGTTGTGAATATTGTGGGTAGTTATAAATAAAAATAATCTAAGACTTCAATGAGTGATTATAAAATATTGTATCATAATTTGATCAAGATCAATTTAAAAAAATCCCCAAGTAGAACATAAACATTATACAATTTTATAAATTAATAAAGTTTATTATGGATATTCAGGAACAAGTTGTTCATATCCTTACTAAGTTCATTAGCCACTAAGCTCCTGCAAAACATTAATCGCAATTATTCTGAGAAAAAGACGTAAATAATTGATGTACAGGCGTTTATTGCCTTTTATTTTTTTATTGAACGGTAGGCTCGCGTTTGACCACTATCTCGCCTGATGGTAAGTGGTTTACGGTAAAGCACACTTGCCTAGAAGTAAAATACGTTATAACGGTATAAACGCTTTAAGTTATTAATAAGTTTTTAAAGAAGCTTCTTAAAGTTCTGTAAAATATATGTTAAGGTATCAAACAGGTAGTAAATATTTACATTAACACCGCGGTTAATACCAGTGGTCAGCCAACCTGAGGTCAGAATGGCTGACCACTTTAAATCTTGATACAATTCTTAACGCAAAGGTAGCAAATGGGTATTAAACAGTGCACATGGTCTCGTGTACATATCTCTTTTGGTCCAGCCATCCTGACGGTCACCAGAAATGACCCTAACACTGTGATGTTTTTGATCGAGACTGCCCACTAAGCTGGGTTCAGATTCATCAAATCTAGCCATTTTATACGGGTTTGACCGTAAAACGATGTGTCACGGTTTTGGTCGTGGGCGCTCGTACTATAATGTAGGGACAAAAATAACTTCGCCGTCTGAAAACTGTTGTCCCCATACATCAAAATAGGTCGCGGTCAGTTTAACAACTTTATTAAGTTATTTCCGATGGTTTAAGATTTCAAAATGTTTATGTTTATTCGAAACCTTGCAACAACCTAAGTATCTTTTTTTTAGAAAAAGTCTTGCAACGAGTACCTGGTATTTCATTTCAGAAATATCATGAAAATGAGCAAGTACTAAGCGTTGAGACCGCAAAACCGAATTCTATAATTGTATTTGATGATGTTGCTTGAGAAAACCAAAGTATATACGTAATTATTTTGCTATGGGGAGACACAAGTTCATCGATTGTTTTTATCTAAATCAGACGTATAGTAAAATCCCTAAACAGTTACTAAGAGACAACGCAAACCTAATCGTACTTTTTTAACAAGATGAAAGAAATATGAAACATATACAATGAAAAAATATGGAGTATACCTTACAATTATGTTGTAATTAATAAAGATTGTTCAAAAAACAAAGGATGTTATAGAAGTAAATTTGACACGTTTGTAGTCTTTGACTAAGAACACGAATACATATAGTATATAAGGCTATCACCTGTCTAAAAATGTAATTCACCTTACGACTCTAATCAATTACGACCTATTTAACAATGTGGAAAAATCATTGAAACGACAAATTGTTGATGCGGCAGAAGCTGTAAAGATAAAAGTACGAAAAATGGGATATGCCGAAATAAACAATAAACAAGCACTGGAATCTGTTTTCAAACCTGTAACAGAACCACTTAACTTAATTGCTAATGCTGCTAAGCAAACTCCTCTCCTGCGTGTTAGTGATGATTTTGCTGATGTTCCGTTTACTAACGAAACTTTGCAGAAAGAAGGAACTGGTAGCGCAGGAAGAAATGATAATAATGATGATGAAGACAAATATGAATCTGATATCAACAGTGACTCTTCTTATGAATCAGTAGTTGAAAGTAATCAAGCTTGTGATACGTCATCCTGGTCAGTATCTTCTATATTTTCCAATCAATCAAAACAACATAAGCTGCATACATATTAGACTGTTAGATATAAACAAACGATTAATCAATTTACGTGGTGAAAAAGTGCATCTGCACATATCTGCATCTTAGAAGAAATAAATGATTGACTTCAATAAAAATGTGTCTCACTTCGTCAGCCGTTTACAAAGAGTATGATACTCACTATAGATGACCACGGGACGGCGTATGTACCGTTTAGAAGGCAATTGTATGAGTCTGAAAGCATCTTAATCAAGTGCAACGCAGAGTAACACCTGAGCAACTAAGCAACTAGTAGTTGTTTGTTAACGTGTTATCTGTATGAATTAATTAAAATATCATTCGGATGTCCTTGGTGCTCAATCTGGGGCCAGAGAAATAGAACGTGTGTGTGCCTGTAGGTGCATGCTATTTCTTGCTTTGTGAAAAGACATGAGACAATCTGTCCTGAAATTTAGTTTAATGTTTACGGTATCCTAAAGTTCATATGTCCTTGGTGTCCCAATCTGGGACCATAGAAATATAATGTGTGTGTGACGGTAGGTGCATGCTATTTCTTGCTTTGTGAAGAGACATGAGACAATCTGTCCTGAATGTTAGTTGAATGTTTACGGTATCCTAAAGTTCAGATGTCCTTGGTGTCCCAATCTGGGACAATAGAAATAGAATGTGTTTGTGCCTGTAGGTGCATGCTATTTCTTGCTTTGTGATGAGACTTGAGACAATCTGTCCTGAATGTTAGTTTAATGTTTACGGTATCCTAAAGTTCAGATGTCCTTGGTGTCCCAATCTGGGACCATAGAAATAGAATGTGTTTGTGCCTGTAGGTGCATGCTATTTCTTGCTTGGTTATGAGACTTGAGACAATCTGTCCTGAATGTTAGTTTAATGTTTACGGTATCCTAAAGTTCAGATGTCCTTGGTGTCCCAATCTGGGGCCATAGAAATAGAATTAGTGTGTCCCTGTAGGTGCATGCTACAGCTCACAGCTGCAGTAGTCTAGGTGTTGAAAAAGCAGCATAAGTAAAAGGCCTGAAAACGCTGCCCACCCCATCAGACTCTAAGTTGAGGTAATTTATTCTTAATTCTTTATTGTACACCAAAAACAATAATCAATACAATGTGATAATAAAGTACATGTACAAAGGCGAGCTTAACTCAATGTTGAGTTCTCTTACAGCAAATCCTAGAGAGAGTGACAGAGAATGATGAAAAAAGAGGGTAGGATCCAGTGTACAATTTTAAAATAACATAATTACAATCATAAAAATATACATAAATAAATAAAAATGTATACCTATCTACTAACATTGCGTCTGCATTTATATTACTGTTAGTATGTTTCAGCACAGGTTTAAGTCTCAGATTAGAGAACACTGGCAGTTGAGCATGTTTTTTTTAATAAGTAGGTATCTACTAAAATAATTCACGATGTAAAACAAAACGAACGCAATTGCAACCTTCCAACAAACACCCAAAAAGAAAAAAAAAACATATGCCTCCAGTCTCTTATTTGCAAATCTGTAAAATGATATGATAAGGATACGCGCGCGTTACGTTATTGCAATAGTGGGCGACAGTGGTTTGTTTTCGCGCGCGTTAGTTTTTATTATGCAATAAATCCTAAGATATTCCTTTAAATTGTATGGTGTAAAGGATTGTCATAATGTGCATGAAATGTTTACGGTAACTAACGTATTTAACTTGATAAGGATTAATACTGTATCCGTCTAAATAGCCTTCCGATTACCGCATTTTACATGGCAATTTTTTTTGAAGTTACAATGGGCATAGTAAGCTATCATTAAAAGATATTCATATGCCATCGCGGACTTTTTTGTACATCTATAGAAGAGGATAAATTCCCTATACATTGTACATTTTGTTATGCGTTTAAATTTTCATATTTCAACAAATTTATACAAAACCTTAACAAATTGTATAGTGCTCGCCAACTACAAAACTTCTGGGCCGCCCTGAAGTTGGTTTTCCGATGCGCAAGGCACGAAACGGTGCTGTTTTTGTATGAGATTTTCTACTGCGCAGCCATTGTAGCCAACTTTAGGGCGGTCAAGAAGTTTGGCGAGAACTATACACCTAAACCTTCTCCGTTTTTCTTTTCAGATATGTCGTCGAGACTTTTATTCCTTCCCGTTGCTGGATTCATCGCGTTATTACATAAACTCCATACCGGATCACACAAACGTCGGGGTCATCCACTTGTCCTTATGAATTGTTGTTAAAGCGCCGAACAATAACATATTTTGTTGCTTGTAGGTTCTTATAAATATTGAATAAAATGTGGCCCGCGCATAAAACTCATTACTCAGAACCGCTTAGATTTATTTGATGATTGTTAATGTATTTAAAATTTATAATAAATGTTATATTGCTGAAACTCATTTAAAGAGACGACCTTAGGGGAGACTTCTACGTGTAAGTCAGGGTATATTCGATAGACGAAATTTTCTCCACCCCCAAGGAAGAACGGTGGTAAAAAGCCCAGTTCACATTAAAAGTACAACTAGATCGCCACGATCCCCAGTGGGACGGGCTGCAAATGTTTATGAGACGGACTCACGAATTGTTGGGGACACCAAATTAATTGTTTTGAATATGCGTGTTATTTGATGTATATTTGCAGAATCAAATAGTATGTAAATCTATTTTAGCGTACAAAAATTTGCTGATGTAATAATAAACTGAAATGCTTTTATGTACGGTTTGTAACACATTTGTTGTGCGCAGTCACTGAGACAGGCCACCTACGTATAGTACTAATCCTGAAGCAGTGGTGGCCCAGTGGAGCATTGGGGGCCAGTGAGCAGTGGTGGTCCAGTGAGCAGTAGTGGCCCAGTGAGCAGTGGTGGCCCAGTGAGCAGTGGTGGCCCAGTGGTATCGGCCGCGACTTACAAGTTGTAGGTCGTGGCCAGGTTCGAGTCCAGGCAGGCGCTTTACTTTGTGTAAATTATTTTATCACCACTGCTCTCAAAACGGTGAAGGAAAACATCGTGAGGAAACCGGCATGTCCTAGAACCAAAAAATCGAAGACATGTGACATCCACCAACCCGCACTGGGCCTGCGTGGTATCCACCACGCACGGCCCATTCCCTCTCACAGAGAGGAGGCCTGTCTCCCAGCAGTGGAATAATTAATAGGCTGATGATGTGATGTGTAGTAGCAATCGAAACAAACCAATGTACATAAGATTTACACTTACTATTATTTACAATTTACTTGGCATTATCTAAGAGTCACACGTATGACTTCCACTATTCAATCATAAGGTATTTTTATGGTAACCGAATTGAATTGTGTTATACCGATACGGATAGTTTAGTTAATGATGTAAATACCATTTATGAAGATATCAATGAATATTTTCGGAAATATTTTGATACCAGCAACTAACCCTCAGTTTCCTAGCTCAAAATTATCGGAGAATTAATGTGACAAATTGTGAAACACGCGTTATCTGCTGTGATTGGTTGAAATAACAGTACTTTTGAGGTACCATTTTAATGTATAAGCAATCACCGATGTGAAGATATCATGGTCTTAATTTAAAGATAATATATTCAGCTCCAGATAGGCATCAGAAAAATTGTATGACATCATACAAAATTTTCGCACAAATACGTTTTGCCCATCACAATAATAGCAAAAAATTAAAAAAGTAGGGTCCGAATAGGTTCCAGTTTAGGTAAATTTACAGCATATTTTATCTTCAAAATTATAAAAAATTGCGGTATATATAGTCCTTTACAGGTTCAGCTAATTATTTTCACCTAAATAATTATATTTTTTAATTATTAGCTAAAATAAAATCACTTGCCGACGTCTTCATACATTTTGTACCCGCCGCTCATCATTCCGCGCTCAGAAGCGCTCGTAGAAGGACGGGCGTATCGCTTTCTCGCAGGAAATAAATACGATAAAAGTAATAAAAAGATTGTAGTGTGCATGCGTGTGAGTACCGTCACAAAATAGTAAGTATTCAGAAGGGCCACTCCTGCCGTTTACAAAATTGACAGCTAAACTTGACAGATTCACTAGGGTTGCTACTATATTGATTCCGAATTAAAAAAAAGAGTAGGTTGCCCAAGTTACAAACATAAATACATAGATTCGTCTAAACATACATCATATCATGCTTACATGCCTTAGAGGGTAGACAGGGCATCAAATGTCCATTTAATATCACGAAACATTTAATATTACGCCCCATATGATGAATATTGGACAGTAAAAAGACGTAGTAATAGTGTAATAATGATCCCACTTAAAAAATTAAATTGTGAAAAGCACCAAGCTCGACAAAAATATAAATGTGAAAAAACAGGTACCTAATAAAATCAAAAAACCAAAGATGATCTTAAACAAGAAGAAAATTATGCTGTGCAGTCGGAGGAAACATATTTGTAATCTGTATGACTTGAACCTTATTATTATGACAAGTTCCCAATTTCATATATGGGCTTAAAATAATTTATTATAATCCTAGATAATGAATTTCTAATTTGTCAGCTTGAAAGATTAATGACCTTTATAACTTAAAAATAATTGAAAGAAAGAATTAAAAACAAAAAGTAAATTCGGTCTGTAACAAATAACAAAGGTAACCCATCCAATGCAACCAACCTCGTTACAGTACTTAATGTATGAACGACGTGACAAACGCCTGCACAAAGCAATCATGACAGCCGCGACTGAGCTCGGTCCAATATTGCCCAATATTCCCTGTAAAACCGAAATGTCAAAGTGAGAGTGGCCCCTCTGTCTGCGGCGCGCCGCCGCTTACGTACTTTGTGGTACCGTCCTCGTCGTGATCGAAAGGAGTTGATATTTTATCGGACGTATGTCGTATTTTTGAGTTTCCTATTATTATTAGAATGTGATTTAGAAATTATTTTGGGTAAGATCGGAATTTGAATAGTTGGTGTTAAGCAGTTGTTGACAAGGTTGAGAAATGGATGGGTCGGTTTAAACAGCTCTGAGTAAGGTTAGGATTTGGATGGGTACCACCCCGGTGGGTTCCCGCATTGTCGAGGCGGGGGGGCTCAGTAGCCGTAGCTTGGACAACCACGGTGAAGCCAAGAGGAACCCGAGGAGGGGCCGCTCGTCAGGGCTTTTGCCGATAAGCCGACGACCTAGCGGCCAACATGTAGGTTGCTGTGTTGCCTAGGCGACATCGCAACTGAGGTGGGCCGCGATGTGGTATGGTTGGCATCGCGGCTGAGGGTCGGAGGCCGCGGTGGAAGAGGAGTGCCGGTATTACGGTGCGCCGCTCGCCCTACTCTCCGCGGCCTGCACGGGGTCGCCACCGTCTGATGGCGGACGCGGTGGGGCCGCAGGGGAGGAGGAGTGTCGGTATAGCGCTGGCCGCTCTCCCTATCCCCTGCGGCCGAAAAGTGTTAGGTGGCGGGGCCACTGTCCTGACCCGTCACAGTGGGACCAAGGGTACCATACACGGGGTCGTCTGGTACCCATGTGCTGGTTTGGTCCCGGGGGTGATCACGGCGTACAGTGTGTTCTGGTGCGCCGGTGATGGGGGTAAACCCCAGAGGAGGGTCCGGAGACGGACAGCCGCGGCGGGTTCGCGGATGTATGCTAGCACGCTCCCGTGTTTCCGCCATAAGCGGAACGGGAGGACACCGAGGAGTTTTAGTGGGTTAGAGTCCCACATAACTGCGCTATCTCCCCGTGGTAGCGCAGTATGCATGAGCATTTCTACACGCTAAAAAAAAAAAATGATTCGGATGGGTAAGGTTAAGCTGCCGACGGGGAAGTTTAGAAGTGGATGGGTGGGAGGAGATTTATGATTTTAACCGGTTTGTATGTATGTATGTATGACAAATACGGGGCCAAAACCAAAATACAAAATGGCGCCGACGAAAATTTGGCCGATTTTCGACATCGGTGACATTGTCATGGTTTTTGGGTTCGCTTTTATCGAATATGGAGTCAAAACCAAAATACAAGATGGCGCCGACTAAAATTTGTCATCTTTTCGTCATTGTCATAGTTTTTGGGGTCGCTTATATCGAATATGGAGTCAAAACCAAAATACAAGTTGGCGCCGACGAAAATTTGACATCTTTTCGTCATGGGTGTCATTGTCATGGTTTTTGGGTAGTATGTCATTAGCTTGACTAACAAGTTGTAGGTCGTGGGTTCGAGCCCAGGCAGGCGCTTTACTTTGTGTAAATTATTTCTTCACCACTGCTCTCAAAACGGTGTAGGAAAACATCGTGAGGAAACCGGCATGTCCTAGAACCAAATATTCGAAGATATGTGCATCCACCAACCCGCACTGGGCCCGCGTTGTTGGTTACAGCCCATTCCCTCTCACAGAGAGGAGGCCTGTGTCTCAGCAGTGGGAACATTAATAGTGACTGATGATGTGATAGTAATATTTAATATATTCCATATAATGAAAAATGTTCAAGTCATTTTTAAATCCTTGTGACCGGAAATTAATTCGTTTTAGGTATCTACTTATTTCACGTAGCGTTTTTTTTTAAATACCTATTTACTACAACAAAGTGAAAAATAAAATTCTTTTCGGCAGTCGGTGTCGGTACCTATTGTTTTTCGTCACAGGAAAGCTATTATTTTTCTCTTTAAAATTTTTGTAGGTACCCCATATTGGGTATACTAAATACATCTGTTTACCCCCTAAAACCGTACAAGCGTGATGATATATTATGGTATGGTTAAAACAAAACATAAACTTACGATCACAGTAATCGCAGGTCATTTGCTGTTTGTTATTAAAGAGTTCCATTGTGTATCTCCGAAGATCTTTATCAGATCCTAAAATATTATACAATAAAACCTTCCCTGAAAATACCACCACATACATTTATCGATGAAAACCCGATATGTATCGGATAAGTAGTTTGGCCAAATAGATAGAGCATCTCCTTTTTTTGAAGTCGGTTGAAAATAATAACCTACTTTTTACGACGACGGTTTGTAACAGTTATCAAATGCATTTTCAAAGTGCCAACTAACCTTCCTGAATCAACTTCAATAAAATTAAAAAATAATATCAAGGACCAAGATTATTTCCGTGATGTATAAAATCGAGCGCTCAGTAGTTTCAATGTGTGCGTACGCGTAATGTTGCTGCGTGCGACTAGATACCTAAATTTGAGTTCGTCGAAAATGTAACAGCGTCCTTAATTCTCCGATAATTTTAAGCTGGGAAACTGAGGGTTAGACTTAAAAAACGAATTTTACTTGCCAATTATTAAAAAGAAGGTTTCATGGTTATTTAAGGATGAAATGGGCGAGTGAAATAATAAAAAAAAAAACATAGCACTGCGCTCAAAGCTTTATTGTATTAAAAATCGTCAAAACAATAAAGAAAGCAAAAGACACAAAAAATTTATTACGAAGAATTTCACTATGTTAAATTATAAAACACGTTTTGTATAATTGCAATGACAATTGCAAAAAATGTCTTGGACGTAAATAAAATAGCACTTTCAAGCAATGATGATAAGCGGTTGCTATCGTTTGATAAGGTACAGAAACTATATAAATTTAAGTTAGGCATTGACATTATTTTGAATCTAAGTAATCATAGTAGATACATTTTTCATAATGTATTTTAGATATCGTTCTAAATGTATCTACAGATAAGTAATATTATGTAAAATAGCTATTAATGACAATTACCTATAGCAGTATTCAGACAAGTAATGTGTAGTGTAATTGTAAAACATCTATTTTCTTGGTACCCCCAAATATGTATTCTTATCTTATTACTTGTAGCAAATAATGTTAGAACTTAATTAGTTTCAAGAGCGATTACGGGACACGACATTTCATAAAATTTACTAAAATATTCTGTAATAACTTTTTATATTGTATGCTGCTTAGACGCATCAAGTTTTATTAAAGAATATGATTCATTTCCAAAACTTCAGACTTTAAAATTTGTATGAAATGCCATACTGCATAAACGTGATAAGATTTCTTTAATGTAAAGATATAAATAGTTTCCATTCCTGATTGATGACAACACACACAAGGCTCGCATCGCGTCGCGCACGAGGATACAGGCTCCAACTTGTGAAAACATGATAGCTCGCTCTCCTAACACATGGAACAGCATGCTAATTCTAGTATGAACAGAACATTATGTAGAATCTACAATTAAATGCTACTAGCATTATAGCCCGAGTACCTTATAAATTCCGTTTATGTTGTTGTTGTTTTGGGGTGGGTATGGGATCTACCTCCTAGCGGTCCATCCCGGGCAACGGCACCAAAGGCTTGCCTGTGTTACGGCTGAACGATCCCACTTAGGCCGCGTTTCCACTGACGCGGAGCTGGGCGGAGACGTGCGGAAGCGACCAATCACAGACGAGACGAGTGGCGCGATGAGGAATTTCAACCATTGTAATTGGTCGCTTCCGCACGTCTCCGCCCAGCTCCGCGTCAGTGGAAACGCGGCCTAAAGCGGTGGTAGGCTCCGCAAGGGGCCGCCTGGCTTGCGACCACCATCCCACCGGAGTCCGGCGCCAAGCAGCTTGCTGTGTTTCGTCGGTGTGTGGGACTGCCAGTGCCTTTGGGGCAGAAGGAGGATGTCAGTTGCGCTGTTCAGAACCGGTTTTGGTCTCTGGGCAAAGCTTGCCAGGTAACTCATTTTGGAGGGTAGCGGGATCCGAAGCACGGTGCCAGCCGTTGGCCGACCGCAGTCTGTAGGGGGCCCAAGTAGCACGCCAGCCACGTGCCAAAGGCTGCCCCGCCAACTCGCGAATAATCCCGGTATGCTCCACCGTGCCAGCTGGCGACTGGATGGGAGGACCCGGTGGCCATATTCGGGGGGGTTCGGGCGTCCCCGCAGTCTCCAAGTGAGTTCCCTATAGGTTGGGTTAGCTCCGGTGTTCCACTTGGTTCACTGAGCAGCGCCTCGACAGTTCAACTTCTTCCCCAGCAAAATCTACATTATCATCATGGCCAAAGCAAAGAAGAATATGGTAAAACAACGGCTGCACTTCCTCCCACTAAAAGTGCACCTCACTAACATCAGGGGGTTGCACTCTAATCTCGAACCGGTCCACCACCACCTTGAGACCGAGAAGCCGCACCTGTTTTTCCTAACGGAGACGAAGATAACAACCCCGTCGGACGTGGCGTACCTCAACTACCCGGGTTACTCTCTTGAACACAAGTTCAAGAAGCAGGCTGGGGTCTGTGTGTACGTCCGCGATGACATATGTTGTCGTCGTTGCTTTGAGAAATCGGGTTTTCTGCAATTTGGCTACTTGTGGATACCGGCGTGGAGAAGTCTCTCTACATCGGCGTCTACCAATCTCACGCTGGTGACCAGGAGACAACAGCGCTCTTTAATTGCCTCGTGGAGTCGGCTGATATGGCCCAGCAACGGTACCCAACAGCGAAGCTTATTTTTCTGGGGGACTTTAATGCCCATCATAAGGAGTGGTTGTACCCGTACCAGAAAACTGACCATGCCGGGTTAGAGGCGCGCAAGTTTTCTTTATCGCTAGATCTAACCCAGCTGGTGAATGTGGCAACGCGTGTACCGGATGTTGATGGCCATACACCCAATTGCTTAGACCTTCTGTTAACAACTGATCCGGACAGTCATTCGGTATCGGTCTCAGCCCCGCTGGGAACGTCTGACCACTGTCTGGTGAAATCCGTGTCGACTTGCTCTCCTCCAGATGAGAGTCCTAGAGGCACGAAGCGAGTATGGAGATACGAGTCAGCAGACTGGGACGAGATGCGGCACTTTTATGCATCTTATCCTTGGCGGCATGTGTGCTTCTTCTCGGGTGACCCCTCGAGCTGTGCGGACGCGATTGCGGATGTGATTCGGCAGGGAATGGAGTATTTCATTCCATTCTCCGACATTCCGCTCGGTCACAAAGCAGAATGTGCCCACGCTGAGGCCCGAAAAGAGTCTGCTTACCAAGCCTGGGTCGGAGCCAGCGACCGCAAAGTTAGAGCGCGTAGGGTTCGCGCAAGGAAAAGAGCCTTTAATTCTAAAGGCCAAGTTCTGCAAGCGGGTTCTGCGTCGGGCGCGTTTTGACCATATTGGGGCCAAGCTGGCATCGCATCCTCCGGGTAGCAAACAGTTTTGGTCCCTGTCTAAAGCGGTTGAAACGAATTTCTGTCGTCCCACTTTATCTCCAATGCTGAAACCTGATGGGTCGCTGGCTTACTCTGCAAGTGAGAAAGCAAATTTATTTGCGTCTCTCTTCGCTTACAATTCGCGTCTGGACGCTGGCTCCAAGCAACCACCTTCTGTACCTCATTGCGACTCTTCGATGCCGGAGATCGCTGTGCACATTAAAGAGGTCCGGAAAGTATTGTGCAGTCTAGACGTGAATAAGGCCAGCGGGCCTGACGGTATTCTAGCAAGAGTGCTGAGGCAGTGTGCGCCTAAACTGTCTCCTGTGTTGACACGCTTGTTCCGCCTCTCTCTTCTTAAAGGAACGGTGCCAAATTCCTGGAAGCTTGCAAATGTGCAACCAGTGCCCAAAAAAGGCAACCGCGTGCTGACCCTGCCCATTACCGTCCGATCGCCATTACCTCCATACTGTGCAAAGTTATGGAAAGGGTACTGAACAGTAAGTTGCTGACCTACCTTGAAGACACAATAATCTCCTCAGTGACCGTCAATATGGCTTTCGCCGGGGACGGTCAACTTGCGATCTTCTCGTGTATGTCACGCACTGCTGGGGCGAAGCCATCGCACGGCGAAGCTCTTGCTGTTTCGCTTGATATCTCGAAGGCCTTCGACAGGGTCTGGCACGCAAGTCTACTCTGTAAGCTTCCTGCCTATGGCATCCCCGCTGGTTTTTGTAGCTGGATATCAGACTTCCTTAACGAACGGTCGATCCGAGTAGTCATTGACGGCTGCTCCTCTGACCTTATGGCTATCGATGCCGGCGTTCCTCAGGGGTCTGTTCCCTCTGCAACTCTTTTCCTGCTGTACATCAATGACCTACTTCAGCCTGGTATTGGTGGGTACGCAGATGACAGTACTGTTTCAGAGAGATACTTGTCCAGCGCAAAAACCAGCGTGGATGAAGTTCGTTCCTTGAGAGAGACTATGGTGAGGCGGACAGATTTGACCTTAAGCCTTGTCTCCCAGTGGGGTGATGAAAATCTGGTCTCCTTTAACGCCACCAAAACACAAGCGTGCCTTTTTAGCGCTAAAAGGAGACTTTTCGATCTTACTACTACTTTCCGGGGTGCGTCTGTTCCTGTGACTGATCGGCTCGAGCTCCTAGGCATGGAGGTGACATCCAGTCTCAACTTCGGCGCATCCATTGAGTACAAAGCCCAAATTGCGTCCAAAAAACTGGGCATCCTAAATAGAGTGAAGCAATACTTCACGCCTGGACAGCTTTTAACCCTATACAAAGCGCAAGTCCGATCCTGCATGGAGTATTGCAGCCACCTTTGGGATGGCTCAGCAAAGTATCAGCTTGCCGCGCTTGACTCGGTGGAACGCAGAGCCAAGAGGCTCATCGGCGACGTTGAACTGGTGGATGCCAAGCTTAATAGCTTGGCTCATCGCCGCAAGGTTGCCTGCTTGTCGGTCTTCTACAGATTGTACTTCGGTGAGTGTGCTCAAGAGCTCCACGACCTCATCCCACCAGCCCCCTTCTACCATCGGACATCTAGACGCACTGCAAGTTACCATCCTTACCTTGTTGCCATTCCACCAATTCGCACCAAGCGCTACCAAACATCCTTCATAATGCGCACAGCGAATTAATGGAACTCACTACCTGCGTCTGTTTTTCCGAACGCATTCAACCCGAATCTCTTCAAAGTTAGAGTGAACAGGCTTCTTCTGGGTAAGCTCACTCCATCGTAGACTCTGTCTCTGTCACCTCTGACCTAGACTAGAGTCAAGAGCAAACCCATCATAAATAAAAAAAAACATTCTAAACCATTTAACCGTTCCATTTGCAACAAAACGTGATTTTAAAAGTGGAATAAGATTCATACGGAGATACATACAAAACGGTAGGTTTGCAGGGTCGACCAAATCGCAACCAAACGAGATTTAAAAAGTGAATAGCGCCCAAACCACAAACTTTGTAGATCCATTTATGTTATAGAACATTCTAACCGCTTTCCGTTCCATTCGCAACCAAACGAGATTAAAAAAGTGGAGTAGCGCCCTAACCACAAACTTTGTGGAATAGGCGTCGAGTCAGTATTTTACTGCATTACTGCACTATGTAAGATTTCATTTATATGATTGGGCATTCTATTCCATCGAAAACGACGAAGGCAAACGAAGTGAGCCGTAGGAAGCGACAGATGGAATAGAATGCCGAATAATATACTACTTATGTTAGAATAGTAAGATTAAAATAAAATACCAAATTTGAGTACAGTACAAGGATGATGAGTAGGTAAGTACAAGCAGATGCATGTCGTGACTGTGACAAGAAGGCTTCCACTCAGCATCATTCTGTGCCGTGGGAGACCCACAGCACGGCGCTGATTTTCAGTGGTCGCCTAAGACGTGAGTCGTGACTTACGGAAACCAAAGCCTGTTGCATCTAATATAATACAAAAATATATATAACAAATAAGTATAGAAAGATAATATAAGCCACTACGTAAATATGTTGCGACTAAAACGAAAGTAGGTATCAATACAAAATCAACAAAACACAAAGTGCGGGTACTATTGCTCTGTCCCACCCTACACCCAAACTGGCGTGGCGCTCTTTAAAAGCCTTAATGAGAGCCAAATCAATAATTAGGCCACAGATAGAGTTTGCAGTGCCTATTTGGAACCCTTTTTATGTAAAATATGGTTAAAGATTAAAATAAGTACAACGATGTTATCGGAATAAAATGTCATACCACTTACTTAAAAAGTATGATCTTCTGACCTTAAAGTCAAGACGGAAATTTCTGGAAGTTATGACTCTGTTTAATGTGTGCCGCAATCATTTTGTGTGTCCGGACCTAGCTAGGAGTCTAAGGTTACCTGGGCCTGCTGTCTCGACATAGATAGCGATCATTAACTCGTAAAGATCGGTCGCTAAGTCCTAACGATCGTTAAATAAAGATTTTTGGTAGTCTCGACAGTCAAAGCTATCGTTTTTCATCGCAAACGTAACGTATTTTGTCGCTAAGATAACGATTTATCAGTATTATATCGAATTTCCTAGCGAGCATTTTTGACAGCCCGCTAAGTGTTCGTAACGATCGTTATCTTGGTTTAAGAGGTTATAAAAACAATAAATAAATAATAATTAGACATAAATATGGCTGTAGAGTATTTAGTCGAGCTCGAACACAGACGCGATATGATAATGTGGCGGAAAATTGCACGAAACCGGCGTGAAGGTGAAAATCCTTTGGATTTAGAGGATGGCCAATTTCTCTATCTTCACCGAATAAACAAGGACATGTTTCATGAGCTCGTTGGAGTCTCAAGTGAGTGTAGAAATGGGTAGATACCTACCGTGCCTAAATAATATTTATAATTATTTTTCTAATATCCAAGATGTACTTATAATTTTCTTCTTAATAGTCAAGTGGCAACTACCTATTGGCTTGCAGTAGGGCTGCAGCATAAGCCAAAAGTCAGTAAGCCGAGTAATACATGCTGTAACTTTGGCTATCAATGAAAACCTTTTAAGAAGATTTATTTATTTATGTATTTATTTATTTATTATTACCGTACGCAAAATACGCGCTTAGTCGTGGAGTTGCGGATACCAGCCCGTCTTAACCTAACCTATTTATTATTAACACGTACATTTATTTTAGGTACGTCAAATTTCTCATGACCCAAGAAGAACGGTGTGCAGTTAAAGAGAAGTTTAGAAATGCTCCACAGCCATTCCATGATGTGATTGGAGCCATAGACTGCACACATATAAAAATGATATCGATGGGGACCACCGTACGTGGCTGCTTGGTAACTATTAATAAATGTTCATTATAATCTGTCTAGAGCAGGTTGCCCATTAGACTGCTGAAAGTACATGCTATGTTTTATCTTTTAGGTGATGATGGATGACTTCTGGAACCATGGCTGATGACTCCTTTAAAAATTCAACGCCCAGGGACACCGGAGTATCAATAAATAAAAGCTCATTGTTCAGCCAGGAACGTCGTTGAAAGATGCTTGGGTGTGCTGAAGTCTGTTTTTAGGTGTATGTCCCACCAACGCCAGTTGATGGGACATACACATATAATAGCCATACACTGCAGGCCTAATAGTAAATGCATGTGTAGTGTTACATAACATGCGTATAAAATATAAATTTAATAAACCAGAGACCACCATACCCACGCAAATAATGGGCAATGATGGTAGAGTTCATGATGATGCCCTAGAAGTTACAGGTACCTAATCAAATAATTTATGTTAAGTCGGACTTTAAACAACATTGTATAAATACTCCTAAAATCTTATTTTTATTATACAGGACCCGGCACTGGGCGAGATGTTGCAGAGCGCAATACGAAGAAGGTTCATTAATTTAAGTTTTACATAATTTTAGTTTATTGACCCTCTGTGATTTAAATAAAAAACATATAATATCATTGATTATTTTTATTAGCAAAAGTTGTTAAGCGTCGGCTATTTTATTTGCAGCTTGCGCAAATAGCAGCGATGCTTCGGCTTGTGCCTTGGCTGCCTCAGCTTGTATCTTGGCAGCGTCTGCTTGCATTTGAGAAGCAGCTGCCAGCATCTGTAAAAAGTTATAAGGAATGTTTCTTAATGCTCTCTAGCATGCTGTCGATACTAATAATAAAAACGGAAATATATACAGAAACACACCCTCATTGTATCTGCATTTGTTTCTGCAACTGCCAGAAATTCTCGTCGGGCTGCACTGTATTGTTCAGCAACGCTTTGGCGAGGATTCAGATCTGGAAAAACACACAATGAAATTTATTGGAAAAAATTTAAGAAAAAAGAAAAACAAAACTCATACTTACTAATCTGTGGTGCTGACGACTGAGAGGTTGCATCTTGCACCTGTTCTTGCAAGGCTGGTGGAGAAATTATAGCTGTTGCTCGGCTGTCACTTGTTGCTAAAAGATTAAAATACATTAATTTTCATGATATTTTGGTGACATTATGACTGTGTAGATATGTTTATACGTAATAAATTATTTAGGAGTAATAAACATAACAAGAAACACCAACTTACTTATTTCTGATGGTATGATGTCCATGGCGTCTTCAACTGTAATAAAAGAATTAAGTACATAAAAAATTACAATAATATTAACATTATATTTTGAATTAATAATTTGAATACTTACAGTGAGTCCGGGGTAAGGTGAGAACCTCCGAAATTACCACCACAGCCTCCATCTCAAGTTGTATTGACTGTAAATAGGAGTAAAAGTACTTTTAGTTTCATGATCATTCAAAGATTAAGTATTTTTTAAATTGGGACAATCCCACCGCACTATTCCCAAACCACTGCAGTTCCTGAAAGCCAGAATCAACAGTGGCGACCACCAGAAAAGCGCCGAGGCAATGAAGCTCGACGAAGTCCCGGAGAATGAATTTACCTGTCTTGGATCCCGCAACGAAATTAATCAGAAAAGAATAACGGAGGAGTAGGAAAAATGTAAATTTCCACTTCCCTCCATATCAAGCAGGAGACAGAACAAACAAGGCCAATAGGCACAAAGGGTCATATACAACTGGGATAAGCCCAGTTGCCTAACACCACGGATAAAAAATTAGCATTAATACATATTAATGGGTCCTAACATTGTGAGCTGTTATATTTGGTTCCAATAATAGGTATGGCAAAAACGCTTGAACGCACGGAAATTTGTTCTAGTTTCCACAAGGTCTGTATAGTAAACAACTCCTGATGCAGCCTGTACATTATTCAACATAATATTACGTTCATTCTGCCAAAGAATACACTCCCATAAGATATGATGTGCAGATTGTACATATTCGCAGTCAGATGTAGAACACTGACATAAAGGCGAGGCAACGAGCTTGAAAGAAAATAATTTACTTGTCAAGTTACCATGTCCCGTGAGAAATTGGGCAACACAGTGATCCACTTCCAGCCACGTGCTGGCCAGCCGCACGCGAACGGATGGAAAGAATTGGTGGAGGTGTCGGCCTTTGATAGAATTATCCCACCTACATTGCCATTCGGATAAAAGTTCCTCCCAGACGTCAATAGGTGGTTTAAATAATCTAGAGATTTTCTCACGGTCACTCCGCGTTAAAAAGTTCGCGTCCGCGGTCTCTCGTGCGGAATAGTACATTGCAGCACGTCGCTGCACTTCAAGGTCGACTGGAAGTACACCAGCAAGTATCGGTAAGGCCTCAGTACTAACCGTCCTGTATGCTTTGCATAAAAATATCAAAGCCAAACGCTGACTTTTAAGTAATTTACGTCGTACCGCCCCTATGGTGGCCCTATCAGCCCAAACAGACGCCCCATAGCACATACAACCCAAGTAAGTAGCCCCATAAATAGTTTTTAAAGTTAAAAAAGACAGACCCCACGTAGATTTAGATATTCTCGTTAAGGCATAGAAATTTTTTTTTGCTTTTTCACCGACTATTTTAATATGATCTATAAATGCAAAATTCCTCTCTAACACTAGACCAAGATAGCACACGGACTGCTTCCTTTTTACGGGAACGTCATTAAATTTAATAGTAGGACACGATTTAAGATTACCCTTCAAAATGAGTTGATAAGTTTTGTGCGGAGCAAAGGTCAGGCGGTTTCGGTCGCCCCACTGAGATATTAATCGTAGGCAAGTGTCAGCCAAGTTCTCGAGTCCAGCTCGAGTACAAAGATTAAGTATATTAATATTAATTTGTTTATCAGAGAATATTACACCCTACTTAACACAATAATCACCAACTCATATCTTCCTCTGGCATAGCGTCCGGGCAGTCCGTGCCAAATGTGTACTCTACACCAACTATGGATGTTACACATCTCTCCACCTCAAAAGTCAAAGTCAAATATATTTATTCAATTAGGCCAATAAACGGCACTTTTGAACGTCACATAAATTAAAACAAAAAATTAAAAGTAATAATAAAAAAAAAAAAAGTAATAAAAAAAAAATATAAGATAAAAAAAACCTCAGCACTGATAATATAATACTAGCATACAGATGCTTCATCTCGTACAAAGAAACCGTGCCGACGTAACTAGCTTTTTTCATCTGATTAATCTTGTTATTTTTTGTACATCGAACGCGTTCGGTTCTGTTTCACGATGATAGATAGATGGTGTTAGCAGCGATTTGCAAGTAAAAGGGTTTACTAGGTTCGTGAATATTTTTTTCTTTAAATGCAGTGAAGGTTCGTTTTATAGTATTTTTTGCATGTTTTTACAGTTTTTTGCACCAAAATGTGTTACTATGCAAATTTTAACTAATAATAATTCTAACTAATCGTGTGGAATGCCTCAGAAAGTTAAAAATGCGCCATCTATTGGTATCAATTTTAAATTATCCGTTCAAATAATCTTTGAAATGTGAATTAAGAGCCCAATATTCCATAATTTTGTATTTAGGAGAGTTGATTAAACAAGAACATACAATTTTTATGTTCAATGCCAGAAAATGTTAATTTTACACACATTCATTAACAGATAGGTGCGTATCGCGCCATCCAGTGAGATTTATTTGAACTAAATTTTATTTCTTAGCAATGAGACCCCGTGACCTCAGTCAAAGGAGCAGTGTTGACGCCTCGGTTGCCAGTTTGTATCGTTTCTTTTTTTAATTTTGCCGCCTTACTGCAGGCGCGGCTTTTTAAGTCTCTCCAAGCCTGTAATAATAAGGATAATTTATTCAAGTAAATATATTAAATGAGCAGCATGAACTTAGGTACAGTTTAAAACCAACTGAATCTTTGATTGAGACTTACCGTGATCCACTGCTCGGGCGACTTCATGGATCCGTTGCGGCGTTTATTGAGTTCCTCAGCAACCTCCTTCCAGCCCCTTTCATAATTTTCCCGGCCCTGAACGCCGGTAAATTGCCGCGTGTGAAGAAACGGGTGGGCTTCCAAAGTCGCCAAAAGCGCATCAACCTGCCCCGACGTTACACGTGGCGTACGCTTACGCCTGAAACATTTGAAATATTCATTATGTAAATACAAAATACTTCGGACATAAGCAAACAATTCAATTTAGTACCAAAAATAAGAATCGAAACTAGTTGTTGTAGATTTTACTTACCTGACGGTCACGCTGCTGGGCCTGCTAGTGCTGGCACTCGGGCTCGGGCCTGTTTCATTATCCCCCACCATCGAAATACCGTTTTTTTTCAGTTTATATAGATGAAATCAGATTCAATGTCGTATTTTGTGTACAAACAAACTTGACATTGACAGTTTGTCTATTTGCCATGTTCAACGTCTGTGTTGCAAGGAAGCGAACTATTTTCTTCTATGTTATGCGTATTCTTAAAATGGCATAAGCTACTTACACGTTTCTATGCAAAAAAGTGTTTACATGATAAGGTTTACCTATCTTCTATACAATTTTAAAGAAAAATAGTTTTTTTTTAATATCTTGTCAACCAATTTTCCCTATAATATAAGGATTTTTTTCAACTGCCATCATTTTACAATAAAATCAACACACATCGTAAATATTATTTAGGCACGGTAGGTATCTACCCATCTCTACACTCACTTGAGACTCCACGGAAAGTCCGTAAGGCCCTCGTCTTTGAATAGATGGGCGAAAATCACCAACGAGCTCATGAAACATATCCTTGTTTATTCGGTGAAGATAGAGAAATTGGCCATCCTCTAAATCCAAAGGTTTTTCACCTTCACGCCGGTTTCGTGCATTTTACCGCCGCATTATCAAATCACGTCTGTGTTCGAGCACAACTAAATACTCTACAGCCAAATTTTAGTCTAATTATTATTTATTTATTGTTTTTATAACTTCTGAAACCATGTTAACGATCGTTACGAACACTTAGCAGGCTGTCAAAAATGCTCGATAGGAAATCCGATATCATACCGATAAATCGTGCGACAAAATACGTTAAGTTTGCGATGAAAAACGATAGCTTTGACTGTCGAGACTACCAAAAATCGTTATTTAACGATCGTTAGGACTTAGCGACCGATCGTTACGAGTTAACGATCGCTATCTATGTCGAGACAGCAGGCCCAGGCCCTGGTTCCTCGAACAGTTCGTGTACGTGAGCTACGCACTCGACATCTATTTGCTAGTAGCCTCTGTAAATCCAACGTTGGCTCGCGTTCACCACTTCATCGGTTGATTGAGACATATAACAATGAATTTAATTTAATCGACATTCTTTTTCTTAGTAAAAATGCATTTAATAAGCAAATCCGAGCTACCCTAAAAGATCAGCAAATTAATATATAATAATGTAATGTATTAACGTAATGTCTATTAATATACGCACACAAATTTACTTTTTTTGTTTAACTTTTATATATTATTTAAAAATCCAAATAGTTCTGGGACAGTAACCGTTGTCTATTGTATCTGTGTTACTAGCTAGTTATAAATTCTTTAAATAGTAATCTGAGGAGAACGTAGTAGCCAGCATAATTGTATAAATGTAATATTTAAGATAGTATGCCTATTTCTTATTGTGCTACTGGTTGTTTTCCCTTAAATAAATAAAATTAACGATCTTATAACATACTAAATTTAGCGTAGGTACCTACCTAACGGAATATGGACATGATAAACTCCGTTGCTGAAGCAGTAGAAATTTCAAAACTAATGAGATCCCGTCAAAAACATAACAGGTAAAAAAGACAAGATGCAACGCAGTTCTTCTACCAAAAAAAGTTGTGAGATCGAATGTAAATCCAAATCGGATAATTTATTCAGAAGGTACCTTAATAATTAGGTTACAAACAAACAAATTATCCGTGTCCCTTCGTCCAGCATACTCACCATGGAATCCTGATATTTCATGAATGTCAAAAAACTGTTCTGAAATAGTGCTAAATAGTGCCCAAAGGAAAAAAATAGTGCTCTTGTACTTGCGAAGTTATAGCCATAGTTCGATGAGTATGCTGGACGAAGGTTTCGCCCAGCATACTCACCTCCGTCCGGAGAATCTGTATACGCTTCAAACATAATTCATACTTCAAAAAATAGTTCCCAAATAGTGCCAAACGGTGCCCAAAAAGAAAAAACAGTGCTCGAATAACTTCGGAGTTATAGGCTTCGTTCAGTGAGTATGCTGGGCGTAGGTTCTACGCCCAGCATACTCACCTCAGTGCGCGAATATCGAACGAGCTATAGGTACAATTTACGTCTCAAAAAATTGTGCTTGAAATAGTGCCCAATATCAGTCCAATTTTTGCTTGACTTTTGACTTAGAAAACCATTAAATTTTAATGTAAACTTCTACATACTAACGTAAAATGGGGTACAGTCGTCGACACATGTTTTTGGACAAAAATATTAAACTTTCTAATTGTAGACTTCATGTTATTGGAAATAATTATGGTATTTTCTCACATGTCAAAAACTTTCGATTAAATGCATTATTATATATTTTATAAATAATAATAAATGGATGAAACTTTAAGCGTAAATGAAGTCTATTACTTCATTGCATTGTGTGTTTGTCTGAATAAAAACAGTCATTTGCAGCCAATAAAATTAATATCTTGAAAAATTGTAAAAAGGAAATTATACAGTTTCTTTTAGTATATATGTTGCAGGCAAAACTTATAACCAGTCAAAACTAGTACTGTGACATAGTTATACAAATTTTTAAAACTCTTTCCAATAGTTTCATCAATGAAAGGTTTAGCAATAAAAAACATTTTTAATTACTTACGTTATTTATTACTATTTAAAGGGCCAAAGTAATCAGAATTCTAGTTAACTAGTTCACAGCTTTTGTTAACATTCATAATATAATCAATGTAAATAGAAAAAATTGTAGTTTTAATATTGTATATAATATACATATAAAAAAATGTTTAGCCAAATATTGGTAAAACTTTCTAAAATATAACACGTAGGTACTTGTACTTTGTTTTACTGCTACAACGTTTTAATCACAATAAAATTATCTTACAAATAAGTATAAATTGAGCAATCACAGTTTATAATCACGTTTTTTTTATTAATATTAAATACCCTATAGTAATTACAAATTAACAATCACAGTTTATAATCACATTTCTGTAAGTTATTAATAAAATAACTTTTACAAGAACAAAAAAAAAACAAACAAACAATAACAAAATAGGAACTAACAAGTTAGGACCGATCTTCATCTTACATTCGCGTATAAATAATGCAGTGTGGTACAGTATATTGGGAATTACTACAAACTTTTTTACTAAGGTCATCATAGCAGTTCCAAGTTCTCTTTAGCAATCGCACTTTGACTTGTAATGCCCCATGCGTCCTGATTCACCATTTGTAAAATCTATTACCGACAGAATTTTAAAGGTGTCACCGTTTATTATGATCTCTTTAGGAATTTCATCAATTTCTATTTCAATTGAAGTATTAATTTCAATAAATACGAAGTCTAGTACTTCATATTTGTATGCGTTTTTACCGTTACATAATTGGTATTTACATTTCCTTTCAGTATCATTTACTAATAGAGCTTCATTAAGGGCTCCAATACCTTGAGTCGTCAATATGTTTACATTTATTGGAATCCAACTACATTTTGTGCCAGAACCTTTATTGATTTCACAGTTCTGGTTTGTACAATTTAAGTATCTATTAGCACTATAAAAACCATAACTTTGTATGTTATCTATTATAAAAGTTACATTACACTCACAATTTTTGCAACTACTAAAATCGGATTCCACAGTATCATATATTTTAGCCAATACCTTAGAACGAGTAGTGTAAATATCTTTTGGTTTTCTAGCCTTCTTAGTGATTTTCTTTAGATTGTCATACGTGATCAAACTTCTGGTCAGTTGTGAAAGATCGTTTTTTTTATCATTGATATATTTTCTAATATTAGGTCTATCTAAATATGCAATTGAAAAACTTTGGACCACGGAATCAAAAGCACACGTATTAATAAACGTGAATCTGTATGTTCCTGAAGTAGAAACACTGCCGTTTTGTAAAATATGTATTTTTGTACGACGATTGATTCGTTTTTTATTTTTCTTCTGTTTAGACACCAGTCCCCGCCAGTCTTCAATATAATTTGGTTCGCTCCTAAAAATTGAGTTTTCATAAAATGATTCATCATTGACGAGAGTATTTATTTGTGGTGTGTTATGGTCACTTATTTCATTTTTTTCATCGACAATATTTTCAGTTCCTTCTTGAACATCAATCAAGTCACTTTTGGCTAAGCGTATGGAACCGGTTATCAAAGGCTCGTGTTTAATAATAAACTCATCTACGCGGTACTTATTTGAATTTGTTTTAAAAAATAACTTTTTTACGTCTTTCATATAACTTTCTACATTTGAACTGGTTGGAGTACAATAATTACTGTTAAAATAAGTCATCATTATATTTCCCCAGAGAGGTATATGCCCAGCAGTGAGAGGGCGCTGCAGCGCAACAGTAAACAACGGCTCTGAGATTATCGTGTTAAAAAAAAATATAAATACCCCGTGAAACAGTGCAAAACCCAATTAAAAAGCAAGTAAAAGTGAAAACAAATCATTTTAAATAAATGTAGTTATGTGATGACTCTTGAAAGTTCATTATAAAGTGCAAAAAGTGAAAAAAAACTACCAACTTATTCTGCCTATAAATCGAACCATAAGAACATAAACATTGAAACATTTTACTAGAAATACAAATATCGTGAGTGAAAAAGTGTGTAACAATAACAATAACCCTGTGAAACACTGGATCAAATTAATCTGTGAACATTCTAACCTAAAAATTCCAAAAACGCACAATCACTGATCCGTTAAATGTAAGTTTTGGAAAAAGCGACATCTGTTACAAACCGGCTGAACTGTTTAGCTTTCATAGATACAAAGACTGCGATCTATAATAACAACCTAGCAGAAGTGCATCGTTGAAGTTAGTACCACAACATTTCGCTAGAGGGCAGGAACATAAAAAATGGAACAAATTACAGAAATGTTAAAAGTTTTGCAAACAAAGTTCGATGAACAATCAAAAGAGCTAAAAGAAATGAAAGAGAGTATTAATAAAAATATAAATAGTATAAGTGAAAATATAGATGAAAAATTTACTAAACTCGAAACAAGACAACAACAATTAGAAAAAATTACAGAAGAACAAGCACAAAAAATTCAGAAATTTGATAAAATATTAAGAAAGAAAAATCTGATATTTTTTGGGGTAGAAGAAACTGAGAATAGCTACTTTAGCTTACTGAATAAAATTTTAGATATAATAAATAATATTATGAAAGTAGACTGCCAAGAAGGAGATATTGAATGCGTTTCGCGCATGGGGAAAAAATCTGACAAGATAAGACCTATAATTGTTAATTTCGTTACTATGGGCAAAAAAATAAAATTACTCAAAAACAAGAAAATGCTGCAAATTTCTGGTACTTTTTACATTAAGGAAGATTTTCCCCCAGAAGTTCTTGAAGAGAGAAAGAAGCTAAATATCCAACTACAAAAAGAAAGAGAACAGGGAAAAAAGGCATATTTAAAATACAACAAACTAGTAATCATACCAGAAAAAGTAAATACTCAACATGAACGTCAAAAAAGAAACTTATCACAGTCACCGGAAGTAGTGACAGCTGTTGAGAGAGAACAGAAAAGTACCTCTAAAAATCCAACCAAGAAAAATAAAATGGATATGTACCTAGTAAGAAATAAACCCGTAAATACAGAAATTAAGTCCCCATCGAATCAGCTGTTAACTAAGAAATGACATAAAAAAGCGACCTCTTTATGTCCCCCACCACGGCCGGTCACCGCGGGGGTCACAGACCAAAACCCTCCACTCCACCCTATCTACATATGCACATACAATGCTCGATCATTACTATCAGATGAAAGGCTGCTAGAGTTCAAGGAATCAGTATCATTTATCAAGTACGACATCATCGGTCTATCAGAAATCAGACGTACAGGTTATAATATAGAAGAAAGCAAAGACCATATATTCTGTTACTTTGGTGAGACTAAAGGCCAATATGGGGTAGGTTTCCTCATAAAAAAGCACCTAAAAAATAACATAGACAGTTTTACTGCAATCAACGAACGAATCTGCATATTACACCTGAATTTTGAGAACACAAATCTATCCATTGTCCAGGTTCATGCGCCGACCTGTGACGCAACCGAACTGGAAATAAAAGAATTCTATGATCAAATACAAGAATCTCTTAAATATTGCAGAAAAAACCTTATAGTCATGGGTGACTTTAATGCCCGGGTTGGTCAAAAATTGGGAGGCGAAGACAGAATATTGGGAAACTCATGCTTTGGAAAAAGAGACAAGAGAGGTGAAACTCTACTTCAGTTCTGCTGGGCAAATAATCTTTTCGTTATCAATAGCCTATTCAAAAAGAAAAGCAACAAAATTTGGACATGGCTTTCTCCAAATAAAAATAAAAGCCAGATAGACTATATACTGTCAAATCTAAAAAATAAAATTACTAACATTGAAGTGATCAGCAATCTGTCGTTCCTGAGCGACCACCGACTTGTGAGAAGTACTCTATTGTTAACCAACACCAAAAAATCGAGAGCCACATATAAAAGTAACAAATCTTCACTAAAAACTATAGATGAGCAAGAAAAGTACACTGAAGCTTTAAAGTTAAACATTTTGAACATAAAACTAGAAGAAAATGATGATGTAGAAACGTACTATGAAAAAATTAAGCAAGCAATCGATAAAAGTTTAAAGTCTATACGTAATAACAACACACAAACAAAACGACACTACGTTATCTCAGACAGAACAAGAAATCTCATTACAAGAAGAAACGAATTAATAAACAAAGCAAAATTAACATCAGCAGAGAAAAATGAGAAATGTTATTTATATAAAAACATCCATAAAATTATAAGAAAAGAATATCAAGACTACAGACTAACAATAATTGAAAAATATCTGAAGAAGTCAGGCAGTGTGAAAAAAGGTATGAAAGATTTAACAACATCTAAGAAATGGATTCCTTGCTTGAAAAAGAACTCCACCTGTAACAGAGAAACGTTCTCTAGGCCTGGAATAATAAAAGCCGCCACTGAATTTTATAGGGATCTCTACACTTGCAAAATGCCGTCGAGTATAGAGACTCTACCTCTACAGAGAGTTGATACTACAATACAAAGATTCTCTGCTCAAGAAATTTTGGTCAAGATAAAGTCTTTAAAGAAGGAAAAGAGCAACGGTCCAGACGGTATACCAAACGAAGCCATTTCAACTCTCCTAGTGCAACCTTTGACCACCATGTTCAATAAAATACTAGACGACAGAAAAATTCCTACTGAATGGGCGAAATCAGACATAGTGCTGATCTACAAGAAAGGAAACCCTGCCGACATAAGTAACTACCGACCAATCAGCCTACAATCAAATCTCTACAAGCTATTTGCTTCATGCCTCGAGAAACGCCTTGCGAAATATACCGAAGAACACCAGCCAGTGGAGCAAGCGGGATTTAGAAGTACGTATTCAACTATAGACCACATCCACTCATTAGAACTAATTATAGAGAAATACGAGGAAATGAAACGCCCACTCTACCTAGCGTTCATCGACTATGCTAAAGCATTTGACTCTATATCCCATACCAGCATGTGGAGAGCCTTACAGGAATGTGATGTACCATCGGAAACTATAGAGCTCATACAAGACATATATAAGAAAAGCACAAGTAGAGTAATATTAGATAAAACAGGCACGAAAATTGATGTATGTAGAGGCGTTCGTCAAGGTGACCCCCTCTCTCCCAGAATATTTATTACCGTTCTACAAAGCATCATGAAAACATTAAAGTGGAAAAACAAAGGTATAGACATCAACGGTCAGTTTCTAAGTAATCTCAGATTCGCCGATGACATCATACTCTTCGCAGAAAATTCATCGCAATTGGAGTCAATGGTGAATGAAATTAATTGTGTCAGCAATGAAATTGGTTTGGAACTAAACACATTGAAAACCAAAATTATGACAAACAGCATTAAGGCACCCATACACATTAACAATGTCTTACTAGAATATGTCCAAGAGTACACGTATCTAGGCAAACAAGTGTCTTTTAAAAAGTCTAGACATCAAAATGAGTTACTGAGACGTGTAAACATGGCGTGGAATAAATTTTGGAGCATGAAAGAAATTCTAAAGTCCAATATTTCAATGAAGCTGAAGAAAATTGTGTTGGACTCTTGTATCCTACCTTCTCTCACCTATGCATCCCAAACATGGATTTTCAATAAACAAACCAGGAACAAAATATTAACAACACAAAGAGCCATGGAACGGAGCATTCTTAATCTAAAATTGATACACAAAAAGAGAAGCACAGATATAAGAAAAACAACAAAGTTGATTGATGCTCTGGAACATTGCAAAAGACTGAAATGGAAGTGGACCGGCCATATTGCACGTATGAACGAAGACAGGTGGGCCAAGAAGATTACTCTGTGGAAGGGACCTGTTGGCAAGAGAACCAGAGGCAGGCCAGCGGAGAGATGGCTTGATGAAATTTTGAAAGCAGCGGGCAAAGATTGGACTGAAAAAGCGAGGGACAGAACTACATGGAGAAAAATGGAGGAGGCCTATACTCTATAGAGAGGTCCTTAATAAATAAATAAAGTAAAATCAAGAAAGAAATATAATTATTGAATTGAACTGTAAAATAGTGGTATTTAAATTGAATAAATTTATAATAATAGTAATTTAATTTAATAATTGTAATTGTATTGAATAATTGTAAAATAATGAAATTGCATGGAATAGTTATATAGTAATAATATTTTAATTTAATAATTGTATTGTAACAGTAAATGAATTGAACAACTAGATATTAATAATAATGATTGAATTGAATAATTACATAATAGTAGCGGACAATTGAACAATTGTATAATTTCTTAAAGAATTAATTTATTTGATTTTACTAATATGCATGCTCATAAATAATATCATTGTAAATTGAATTTTATTAAGGAAATAAAAGGCTTTTTTATTTATTTATTTATATTTCCCCATAGTGGAAGTTTTTTAAGAATCCTAATCAAAGTGTCCTTTATTTCCGGCAAGTAATAAATATTTTCGATTTCAGTTTCTGTGGGGGACTACCCTGCATAGTGCATGTGTGCAAGGAAACTCAAGAGATAATTAAAATAGCATACTAGATTTATTCTGAGTACTTATAAAAAGTAACACGTAAAAAACACACCGAAAAATATTCTGTCAACAAGACAAGCTTCAACAGAACGTTGAATCTTCATATTTTAATTAAATATAGACTAGGCTCTAGCAGCCAGCTATATTATGTACATTAAAACCTAATACGCCCCCTTAATGTGCATATGTATTACAAGAGAGACGCAAAACAAAGTATTTACAAACAATATACGCTAACTATAAACATAAACCTAATCCAGTCATGCACATATAGTGCTTGGCTTTCGGCAAGGCCTTGGTTAATACGTCAGCTAACATAAGGTTGGTCGACAAGTATACCAACTGAATGTTATTGTTCTCCTTCAAGACACTCCGTATAAAATGGTGTCTTATATCTATGTGTTTGCTCCGGGAATGGAATACCGAGTCGTTTGCTAATTTAATTGCCCCAGTATTATCTACATGTAAGGTAATTGATGCAAACTTACGTAATCCGATTTCAGTCAACAAGCTGTTCAGGTATAAAGCTTCCTTCATCGCTGATGATAAACTGACGTACTCGGATTCACACGTCGAGGTACTGACACACTTCTGCTTCTGGGACTTCCATGACATACATGCACCACCTAATACAAAGGCATATCCCGAATATGAACGCCTATCTAGCAAACAACCACCCCAATCCGAATCAGAATAGCCTCGAACTGCTTTACCTGTTTTACTGAACACTAGTCCGTACTCTTTTGTTCGCTTCAGATAACGTAATATTCGTTTCGCAGCGATCCAGGACTCTTTGCTAGGACAGTTAACTACCTGCGCCAATTTCGAAACACTATTCGAGATATCTGGTCTCGTCCCCACGGATAAATACATCAAACTCCCAATTAGTTCGCGATACGGGTATCGCTCTTCTTCGAGTTTTGTATGGGGCTCAGGTAATTTAAGCTTTAAATTTACCTCCATTGGGGTTGAAACCGTTTCTTTACACATATTCAGACCATATTTAAATAATAAATCTTCAATGTATTTTTGTTGTGACAGTTTGATTTTATCACTGTCAACTCGCTCAATGTCAATTCCTAACATATATTTCGCGATGCCATAATCCTTAAGGTCGAATTCACTGGCCAGTTCCTTTTTAAAATTTTCAATGCATACTCTTTTCTGCGATGCCACTAAAATATCGTCGACATAGACTGCAACAAAAAGTTTTGTACCATCACCTATGTCTCGGAAGTATAGACATGGCTCATTTGATGATGATCGCATCCCCATTTTTTGCAGTTGTGTATCGAGCCTTGCATTCCACTGGCGTCCAGCTTGCTTCAAGCCGTAAAGTGATCTCTTAAGTCTACATGCATCACCACCTGCCTGCATGTCTGCTAGCATTTTCTTAGCTCGTTCATATATATTAGAACCTTTTTGTTCCACCTGAAGCAGCTTCTGCAGACATTCTCTTAATATGTCGGGGATTTCCATGTAAATTTCTTCATTTAATGTACCGTTCAAATAAGCGGTATTAATGTCTAACTGATGAATTTCCATACCAAGTTCAACCGCAAGTGCAGTCAGCAATCTGATGGTGTCTAGTCTGACAACAGGGCTGAATGTCTGGTGATAATCAATCCCGTACCGTTGGCTATATCCTTTGGCAACAAGTCTAGCCTTTTTCTTTACGGTTTTATCAACATTTAGCTTCGTTGTTAAGATGTAACGACAACCAACGACAGCGCGTCCCATGGGTCTCTTCGCTATATCCCAGGTATCATTTTTAATCATGCTTCGTATCTCCGAGAGAATGGCTGCCTCCCATTCATCTTTTTCTGAACCAGATAAAGCTTGCCTCAATGATACCTCTGCATTACCCACAAAGTCTTGGCAATCTGAGAACTCTTCTTGTAGTTCAGGTTCCACTTCAACCATACGATAAATTTTCTTTGGGCGTCCCACATGTCCTCTGTCTAGTCGTGGTCTTCCTGGGGCTCGTTTTAAGGTCTTTTCTTCATTATTTTGTTGGACTTCATCTGAGCTAACATGACGAGGTGAACCAGCTTCTGACTCCATATTATCCTGGACATTTTGTACATTCCTCTCAGGTTCAGGAACAAATCTACGTGAACTCGTCACTACCTCTCTTGTGTTGTCAACTGCCCTTCCTGCATGGAAATCTATCTCTACATAATTTGGTTCTGGTCTTTGGCAGATATCAGCTTGTAGCTCTTCATTCCCAAATTCCAGTGGATCAGTTATAGAAGAATTATTCTCATCGCATCGAGTCTCGTTTATGTGAAATTTTACATCTCGCGATACGACATACTTTCGTTCTTGTGGCAACCAAATCTTGTAGCCTTTTCGGTCTCTTGGATAGCCTACAAAGATTCCTTCTTTACTGCGAGGTGCAAATTTATCTTTTCCTTCCTCCTTATCCAAAACATGTATCTTGTTTCCAAAAACATGCATATAGTTTATGTTCACAGGCCGCTCGTACCATTTTTCATACGGCGTTCCACCTTCAAGACTACTTGTTGGACATCGATTTCGAACGTGACATGCCGTCATAACGGCGTCACCCCAAAAACCAGGTGAAAGGTTGGATGAAATTATCATACACCTTGCCATCTCTACAAGAGTTCTGTTCATCCTTTCTGCGACCCCGTTCTGTTGAGGAGTGTTAGGAATAGTTAATCTTCTCCCTATTCCTTCAGTCTGTAAATATTCATCAAAATCTTTATTACAAAATTCTCCTCCATTATCCGTCTGCATATATTTTATTCGTTTGCCAGTCATATTTTCAACATAACTTTTGTATATCTTGAAATATTTAAGGGCTTCACTTTTCTTGGATAGCAGATATACTTCACACCACCTCGATGAGTCATCTATAAACGTAATAAAGTACTTCGCTCCACCTATGGCTTCATGCCGCATCGGGCCTACGATATCGGAATAAATAATCCGTAATTTTTCATCACATGGCCCATCCGTCCTCGAAAATGATGATGCATTCATTTTCCCACTAGCACAGATACCACAATTATACAATGTACTCACATCCGTCATCTTTATATTCATTCCGGATTTGTTCAAGAGTTTGACAAGATCTCTTCCATTCAGATGACCCAATCGTTCATGCCACAGTCTTACCTTATCAACTGCTTCTGAAATAATGGAAACTGTTCCCATTTGTTCCTCAACGTAATATAGATTACCCCTACGATTTGCTACAAGCATAGTGTTACCATAGCTGTCCCTAACACAAGCTATATTCTTATCGAATTTAACACTATACCCTTTATTCGTAATTCTTGCGACCGAAATCAGATTACATCGCAAGTTTGGAACAAATAAGGTATCTGGCAACTCCACGATTGTTTTGGAATTATTTTTACATGTAATTAATCTAACGGTACCCTTACCTTTAACATCTGTGCTCGAGTTTATCGCTAGATTTAGCTTACCCGACAAAGGTATCAATGAATTGCCAAATTTACTAGGATCGTTGCATAAATGTGATGTACAACCGCTGTCAATGACCCAGCCTCCATTCCCGTTGCAAGCAGCATTATCACCTGCAATACAATTAAAGGTTACAAGGCTGAAATTATCTTTTTGCAAATCACATTCCAAAACATACTTTGCACTATCACGACACTGATCCTTGTCTTTCTTCATATCACATTCAGAAGCTTTGTGGCCATGTTTGTGACATTTAAAACACTTGTATTTAAAATTCGTCTTGTTAGCATCACTCTTTGATTTGAAAGGTTTCTTAATTTTGGACTTTGCAAGGAGAGCTTTTTCTTCGCTTCCTTTCTGACGTCTCGAACATACCTCTTCGATTATTTTAACCTTCAAAGTCTCAGGGTCTGGTAACGTGTCTCTGGATTCGATCGCGCATCGAAAATTCTCGAAGCTTGATGGTAAGCTATAAAGAAGCATTATGGATACTAAATCATCATGCATCTGAATATCCATATCAGCTAGTTTACTTTTTACTTCGAAGAAATGCATGACATGTTCACGAACGTCACCACCTTCCTCCAACTTGTGTAGCAACAACTCCTTCAGCAGCGTTGCCTTCTTGGCAGGTCCCTTAGATGCGTGTATGCTCTCAAGTTTTTGCCAAACATTTCGTGACGTTTTACATCCGCGAATGTGTCTCAGTTCACTTGGACTAATAGCTAGGATTAGATCAGACTTAGCTTTTGCGTCTCCGATTTCCCATTTCTTGGCTTCTTCCGGCTCTGTAGGCTTGCTTACGCTTCCGTCTACATAGCTCCAAGCGTCGTTCTTTATAAGAACCGCTTCAGCCTGAATCCTCCAAGTTTCGTAATTTTCTTGAGTAAGTGGTTCTATTTTAACAGTACTCATATCGTTGACTCTTTTACGTCAACCTTGTTTATTTCATCAGCTGTTCGTACTTAATCAAACGTACCTTAAATATTTGCTGATATTCAATAAATAAGCACGAAATTTTAATATCTCGTTCCTGGGCCCATAACCACTGTGGGGGACTACCCTGCATAGTGCATGTGTGCAAGGAAACTCAAGAGATAATTAAAATAGCATACTAGATTTATTCTGAGTACTTATAAAAAGTAACACGTAAAAAACACACCGAAAAATATTCTGTCAACAAGACAAGCTTCAACAGAACGTTGAATCTTCATATTTTAATTAAATATAGACTAGGCTCTAGCAGCCAGCTATATTATGTACATTAAAACCTAATAGTTTCTTGATCACACAATTGTTTAATTAAATCTTCTTTCTCCTCAAGATCTTTATACATTTTCAGAAGCGGGTTTTCTTCTTTATCTAATCCCTCCCATAAAGAATGTTTAATTGGAACGTGATTTTCCGAATCTACATTTTGTATTTCACATTCCTGCAAATTAGTTTTGATCCGGTTTTTTAATTCTAAAATCGCCGTTTCACACCGTGTTAAATTTCCATTTCTACTGCCGCGGTGTTTATTATTTGCTATAATATAAACATTTTCTATAATTTTCTTTACCTCTCCGTATGAAACACATTTTTTAATCAGAATCATACAATCAACAAAAAATTTTGTTACTGTAGTGTCTATATTTTTGAAAATACTTTGATTGTACAATGTTTTTATGAAATGCGAAGTATCAAGGCGAACATAACAGGTTGGAATTTTTTTGGTTCTATTTTCTAAAATATTAAAACATGTATTTAAGTAGTCAGAGGTGGATTTATAACCACAAAATACTTTTACCACCGCACCTACTAAAGCTGCGGAATCATCAGTTACTACTTCATTTGGAGGTTTTCCATTAGCCAACCAAGATTGTAACCAGCTAGCAATAGTATCTAAAGAGTGACTTTCTGATATACACTGTGAAATTGGCACGCTACTTTTAACGGTTGTATCTGTCATCATAACATACAAAAATATAGGACTTTGCGACTCTTGAGATAGTTGTGTGTGTTCATTGACGACAGGCCGAAGATTTTTATTAAATATAGAACCTGTTGCGTCTATAGAAACTCTAATATAATTAAACTCTTTTTGGCATTTTTTATAATAATTCTTTTGATCGTCCGTCCAGTAAAATGTATAAAATGGAAAAGCAGAAACATATCTAACACATTTATCAAAAGGTGGTGAAACACACATACAAGTAAGTGACAATATTGGGTTGGGATGGAAAACATCAACTTTTTTATTTTCATGTTTAATTCGATGTAGTGTTTGTAATTTTGGCAATACTGGAGGTTCCTTGTCATTTTTCTTCATTAAAGTTGAGGCTAATTTATATCTTATAGAAGCTGCTGCTTCGTGTTGTAATTTTTCACCTAATTTGGTAATACCGTAATCGGTTTTTTTTACTGGTGTTATGAGAGTACTTTTTATTTTCATTAATTATGCAACATTCTAGTTTAATTAAATTTTCCGTTTCTAAGTTAGTTGTTATAATTATTTTTGCGTGACATTGATTACAATATCCTGTGCATTTGATTTCGTAATTGTCTTTCACAATATTATTTTTAAAACACCAAGTGCATAAAGATCTTATTTCTTTCCATAGATGCATTTGAATTACATTAGTCCATTGGTTTGGTTTTAATTTACGTCTGACATTATACAGACTACCAGGGGCGATTTTGCTATTTCGGTGATAAAAATACCTTTGAGGCTTAATACTATCCCAAGTTATTGTATCCATATAAAATGTATGCGTACTGGTGTTCTCCGAAACACTATTAATGCTTTCGTTTGATGACGATGTAGACTTTTGATTTATCAAATTAGAATCATTATTACGAATTATTTCTTTTTTATCAACACCAAAAAAGTATTCGTAATTTCGTTTTATGCTTAATATGATTGATTTAATACTCATTTTGTAATTTAACCGTGTTTGAATTTGTTTATAAATTGAGTCATTTGCGGAAGGAATATTTTTAAAAAAGTCATCTTTGAATTCTGAAATTACTAATTTTTGCGTTTCTAATGAAACCTTTGGTTTAGGCCCTCGTTTTCCTTGCTGATCCATGTCGTTAGATTCACAAGAATTATCACAAATTATTATGCCATTTGTTTTCAATATTAACATAATATGAAATAACAACTAACTAACTAACATATAAATCAACATCAATAACATTATGAACACTTGTGTACTTATACTACCTATATTACCTGAAAATACCAACTATAGATGTAAAAAACATAACGGGCCCCACCGCTCACGCAGTACGAGTCAGAAAAAGTTGTCTTCTAACGTGGTAAACATTGTGTCTTCAAGATAATCTGAAAATAACACGTATTTTAATAATTTAATATAGGTATGACAGGCTCCAGCCTTCCTCTAAAGGTACTTAAGCACTTACGTGTTTTCCATTATTTTAGCGTGATTTCTATTATAAATAGCGAAGGGGCAAAACACGAGGCTGAAGACGATTTCCCGAAGTCACAACTCCCATAGAAAATGTGATGAATTGGTTGACGACACTTAAAAGTTTAAGTGCATTCGCCGGATGACAATCGGTAATAGTCTTCACTTCACGTCATATTATCTAAAAAATACATCTGTGTTAATTCTATAGTTACGTTTATACTTACTACCGACGCTCGCGCTGACTGATTCTACCTATTTCGATATTGAAATGTAACTAACGTGAACTTAAGACGAGAACAGATCCTGACGGGTAACGAGGACAAGCTTGTAATAAAAAAATTGAAGAAAAGTAAATTATATCCTAGCAAATAAGACAGTGTTTCATTTCCAGTAGAATTGGAGGATAAAACCAGGCCTCCGCAGAAGTAGGTATATAAATAGGTATTTGAGATCCAATTAGATAAACAAACAAGTTACATTACGTTATTATGTGTGTACCTACCTACATCAAACCTTTAAAAAAGTAACTAAGTAGGTACCCATTTTTAAAACTTCTTAAGCATGTCCTTAATTTTAAGTGTACAGTGTCATATTCAACGAAAAAATGAACGTGTTTTTGTAAAAAACAACTCGCTTGCTACCTAGTTTTACAGTGCAATTAATGAATGAGTGTAAAATCAATTTAGTTAAATGCCACTATTATAAATTGAAATATACTTACTGATTTGGGTGCAGCTCCTATATTGATTACGTACTAGATACACAATTTTATATAGGTAAATAATGACATCACCAACACATTGTTTGGTTTTGCAACCCACTATGTAGTCAAACTCAAAAGCCGGCGTTATTATAATGATGTGCGACGAAGTAAACAAACAAAGAAACTGAGAAGCGCTTGTTCGTTTCGATTGCTTTGTGACACAAAATGGACCCTTATCACCTTCAAAATACAGATCAGTCTTGTCTAATAATCGTAAGATGTTAGGGCAGCGCCATCTAGTATTTAAACATAAACATATTCATTTGCGTCGCGGGCGCCGCGCGTCGCTTTGTGACACAAAATGGACCCTTATCACCTTCAAAATACAGATCAGTCTTGTCTAATAATCGTAAGATGTTAGGGCAGCGCCATCTAGTATTTAAACATAAACATATTCATTTGCGTCGCGGGCGCCGCGCGTCGTAAGCCCCATACCTATTGACCGTACGTGCATCCATTACTGCCACACTATATTGAACTTTATCACATGAGGAATACAGGTCAATTCCGTAAACGTTGTGGTACCGTCCTTGATCCGGAAAATGATTATTTTGAATAATTTTGTCAGTTGTAATGTAAACATTAATAACAGCAACTTTATTTTTCATGCATGATTTACTTCATTTGATATCTTAATCCTTCAAGCGCCGTGATCTAGACAAAATATATAAAATCATTGTTCCTAGCTACCGGGGTCCCATGCGACGCGCGAAGGCTTAATCATATTATTATAAAGTATTATTAAAATAATGTGTAATTAATAATATTGCGATTCTAAAGTAAATACTCCCTTACATAGACAATTAATAATTTACACAAGACAAAAATTGTTAGAAAGAAAGTTAATAATATTGTATTCGACTGTACTCAATGTAATGTATGTAGAAGTTTACAATCAAATTTAATGGTTTTCTAGGTCAAAAGTCAAGCAAAAATTGGACTGATATTGGGCACTATTTCAAGCACAATTTTTTGAGACGTAAATTGTACCTATAGCTCGTTCGATATTCGCGCACTGAGGTGAGTATGCTGGGCGTAGAACCTACGCCCAGCATACTCACTGAACGAAGCCTATAACTCCGAAGTTATTCGAGCACTGTTTTTTCTTTTTGGGCACCGTTTGGCACTATTTGGGAACTATTTTTTGAAGTATGAATTATGTTTGAAGCGTATACAGATTCTCCGGACGGAGGTGAGTATGCTGGGCGAAACCTTCGTCCAGCATACTCATCGAACTATGGCTATAACTTCGCAAGTACAAGAGCACTATTTTTTTCCTTTGGGCACTATTTAGCACTATTTCAGAACAGTTTTTTGACATTCATGAAATATCAGGATTCCATGGTGAGTATGCTGGACGAAGGGACACAATTATCCGACTTGGTTTTAAATTGAAAGAACACAATAATGTCGACCCTTATGTAAAAGTAAAACCAAGTCGGTTAATGTGTTTGTTTGTAACCTTATTATTAAGGTATCTACTGAATAAATCATACGACTTGGTCTTACATTAAATCTCACTACATTTTTCGGTAGAAGAACTGCGCTGCGAGACTTGTGTTTTTTAAATGTTATGTTTATTTATGGTAATCATTAACAGCCTTCAATAAAAAAACAGCTTACAACAATTTAATAATAATAATAATAATTTTTAATATTTAATAATAATTTATTTTCCAAAAACTTAAAACTACTTTACATTTGGCAATTCGGCAGGAATTTCAATTTGGGCAAAGAGATTAGCGTCTGTAGCCGAACTAGGCATAGCCTGTATTTATTTAAGTGAATACTACTGAAAAATAGGTGATAAGTAACACACGCACACCGTGACACTTTGGATAAATAATTTGTAAGTACATAATTTCAATTTGTTATTAATTTAGTGTGTGGGTGTGAGTGTGTGTGTTCGTATGTGAGTGTGTGTATGGTGTATGTTTCTGAGAATGTGTAGGTATGTGAGTGGCGTATGTAATGAGTATATGTAGGTGCAAGCGGGTGTGAGTGTAATGTGGTGAGTGTGTGGGTGTGAGTATGAGAGAGTGAATGTGTGTATAGGTGAGTTATGTAGAGTGTAACTGATTTTCGTTATCTGTGCTCTTAGATTTAATCTTAGTGTGGTATGTAAAGTAGTTGTTCCGTCTCCTCATAGCTTAATTTCTGCAAATATAGAATTAAAACCAAATCAAGAACCATGAATTCAGACAATATAACTAAACATGTAAGTCAGTAATTTCATTTTATTTATTCTTTAACATTTAACACCGTGTTACGAAGAATAGAGAAGACCCAACACAATCTCATCATTTCATAAAATAAAATAAAGTTTATACATCCATCGTCTTTATTAAAATTATTTCACATAAAAACTTTGACAAATAAAGCTACACATTTATTTATTATTACAATAACTCTCTGCACTTACAGTATCCCCTAAAACGTGCAGAGAGTTAACAATTACTTTAATAAGATAAAATTGTCACATACAAATACAAACATTAAAATTAAACAAACAATTAAAATGCCTAAATATATAAAATATTAAATTATAAAAAAAAACTAAATAGCGTTCCGTTCCGTTTCCGAAAAGAACAAAAAGTTGAAAGAGGGGCTGGTCACAAAAATGGCCACATTGCAGAAAAACAAAACTCAAAGAACTCCATTTATAAAAAGAAATTAAACATTTATTTGAATTTATGATTAAATACAAAATACAAAAATTCTTTATTTCAACTAGGCCATTGAGCGGCACTTTTTAACGAAGACTCTACCGTCAATTCAGAAAAGTAGCTTGTTATGGAGAAGAACGGACAAGAAGCTCCACACTTCCTCTTGTACAAAAGTGTTTTACACCATTTACATACATACAAAAATTTATATACGTGAGGACGATGCAAGCAGCACTACTATACTACGTATAGGTATTAAAAGCACTAATAAGTAAATTCTTTAATTTGATAAATAGGAACATGGTTCTCACATACTTAAAAATCTTTTTTACATCCGTAAGGGTTTACCCCCTTACGGATGGTCTGTGGATCTTCCAAAAACCAAAACCAAAAAAAGGGGGTTGAAACTTTGTATGAAATATCTACAGTTTGTAAGTTGGACACGTGAAATTTTAGATTTACGCTGTTGATTGATAAAAATAATTTATTTATTTATTGGTTTTTAGAAATTCCACCCCTAATACCGTAAAAAAAGGGTTGAAAGTTTGTATGAAATTTTTACAGTTTGTAAATTGGACACATGAAATTTAATATTTACGCTCTTGGTTCATAAAAAGAATTCATGTATGTTATTGGTTTTTGCAAATTCCACCCGTAAGGGGGTAAAAAGGGATTTGAAAGTTTGTACAAAATTTCTTCAGATTGTTAGTTGGTCAGGTGAAATTTTAGATTTACGCTGTTGGTTGATAAAAATAACTCATGTATTTTTTGGTTTATAGAAATGCCACCCCTAAGGGGGTTAAAAGTTTGTGTGAACGCTTTTAAATATGACAAGTGAAATTAAAGATTTACTCTTTTGGTTTATAAAAAGAATTCATGTATTTATTGGTTTTTGGATATTAAACCCTAAGAGGAAAAAGGTCGAAAGGATTCCCTAAAAGGTGGAAATTTGTTGGGTTTTTATATTTTGAACTTGGCATAAATACTAACCGAAATAAAAAGTAAAGGTTTTCATTATTAGTTTTTCAAAACTACTCCTAAAAGTCGATTCAAATAACAAATATTTTCACTCGGGCCAAATTAATTATTTATTTATGATTTAGAGAAAACGTAGGGAAAGCCTTGTTTTTCTGTGGGTGGAAACAATTAGAGAATTATTATTTAAAATAAAACAGAAGAAGCCAACAGTGAAACCACAAGGTGCTGTGGAAGCTTTACCCATGGTGAGTTTTGTACAACATTACCTTAAGTATATGAAGACTTCTGATATACTCAGGTGTTGTCTATTAAAAATAAGCAGTGTTTATCTGTAACAGTAAGCCTCCTAGTGCCTGAGCTACACAACACAATCAAACAATACAAAATTGTGCCTTGGAATCTTGTAGATCCACGGTTTATAACAAGAAAACATAACTGGTTAAATGAGGGTGTGTGACATCTACCATACTCTTTGGGGGATATAGTGCTGCAGTACAAATTATGTGAAATTAATGAAGATCACATCTAATCAATCTATTAAAAACTACAAACAACTAAAATCTCTTCTTATTTTTTTTGTTTTCTTATCCTTAAAACTACTCCTAAAAGTCGATTCAAATTACAAATATTTTATCTCGGGCCAAATTAATTATTTATTTATGATTTAGAGAAAACGTAGGGAAAGCCTTGTTTTTCTGTGGGTGGAAACAATCAGAGAATTATTATTTAAAATAAAACAGAAGAAGCCAACAGTGAAACCACAACGTGCTTTGGAAGCTTTACCCATGGTGAGTTTTGTACAACATTACCTTGTGTATATGAAGATTTCTGATATACTCAGGTGTTGTGGATTAAAAATATACAGTGTTTATCTGTAACAGTAAGCCTCCTAGTGCCTCAGCTACACAACACAATCAAACAATACAAAATTGTGGCTTTGAATCTTGTAGATCCACGGTTCGTAACAAGAAAACATAACTGGTTAAATGAGGGTGTGTGACATCTACCATACTCTTTGGGGGATATAGTGCTGCAGTGCAAATTATGTGAAATTAATGAAGATCACATCTAATCAATCTATTAAAAACTACAAACAACTAAAATCTCTTCTTATTTTTTTTGTTTTCTTATCAGTCTTATCTCCTATTACAGATGTAAGATAAGACTTTACTTATATTATCTAATAACATTTTTATATAATTTTTGGATATTCAACCCTGTGAGGAAAAAGGCCGAAAGGATTTCCTAAAAGGTGGAAATTTGTTGGGTTTTTATATTTTAAACTTGGCATAAATACTAACCGAAATAAAAAGTAAAGGTTTTCATTATTAGTTTTTCATAACTACTCCTAAAAGTCGATTCAAATAACAAATATTTTCACTCGGGCCAGTTAATTAATTATTTATTTATGATTCAGAGAAAACGTAGAAAAAACCTTGTTTTTCTGTGGGTGGAAACAATTAGAGAATTATTATTTAAAATAAAACAGAAGAAGCCAACAGTGAAACCACAAGGTGCTGTGGAAGCTTACCCATGGTGAGTTTTGTACAACATTACCTTATGTATATGAAGACTTCTGATATACTGAGGTGTTGTGTATTAAAAATAAACAGTGTTTATCTGTAACAGTAAGCCTCCTAGTGCCTGAGCTACACAACACAATCAAACAATACAAAATTGTGCCTTGGAATCTTGTAGATCCACGGTTTATAACAAGAAAACATAACTGGTTAAATGAGGGTGTGTGACATCTACCATACTCTTTGGGGGATATAGTGCTGCAGTGCAAATTATGTGAAATTAATGAAGATCACATCTAATCAATCTATTAAAAACTACAAACAACTAAAATCTCTTCTTATTTTTTTTGTTTTCTTATCCTTAAAACTACTCCTAAAAGACGATTCAAATTACAAATAATTTCACTCGGGCCAGTTAATTAATTATTTATTTATGATTTAGAGTAAACGTAGGGAAAGCCTTGTTTTTCTGTGGGTGGAAACAATTAGAGAATTATTATTTAAAATAAAACAGAAGAAGCCAACAGTAAAACCACAACGTGCTGTGGAAGCTTTACCCATGGTGAGTTTTGTACAACATTACCTTATGTATATGAAGACTTCTGATATACTCAGGTGTTGTGGATTAAAAATAAGCAGTGTTTATCTGTAACAGTAAGCCTCCTAGTGCCTCAGCTACACAACACAATCAAACAATACAAAATTGTGCCTTGGAATCTTGTAGATCCACGGTTTATAACAAGAAAACATAACTGGTTAAATGAGGGTGTGTGACATCTACCATACTCTTTGGGGGATATAGTGCTGCAGTACAAATTATGTGAAATTAATGAAGATCACATCTAATCAATCTATTAAAAACTACAAACAACTAAAATCTCTTCTTATTTTTTTTGTTTTCTTATCCTTAAAACTACTCCTAAAAGTCGATTCAAATTACAAATATTTTATCTCGGGCCAAATTAATTATTTATTTATGATTTAGAGAAAACGTAGGGAAAGCCTTGTTTTTCTGTGGGTGGAAACAATCAGGGAATTATTATTTAAAATAAAACAGAAGAAGTCAACAGTGAAACCACAACGTGCTTTGGAAGCTTTACCCATGGTGAGTTTTGTACAACATTACCTTGTGTATATGAAGATTTCTGATATACTCAGGTGTTGTGGATTAAAAATATACAGTGTTTATCTGTAACAGTAAGCCTCCTAGTGCCTCAGCTACACAACACAATCAAACAATACAAAATTGTGGCTTTGAATCTTGTAGATCCACGGTTCGTAACAAGAAAACATAACTGGTTAAATGAGGGTGTGTGACATCTACCATACTCTTTGGGGGATATAGTGCTGCAGTGCAAATTATGTGAAATTAATGAAGATCACATCTAATCAATCTATTAAAAACTACAAACAACTAAAATCTCTTCTTATTTTTTTTGTTTTCTTATCAGTCTTATCTCCTATTACAGATGTAAGATAAGACTTTACTTATATTATCTAATAACATTTTTATATAATTTTTGGATATTCAACCCTGTGAGGAAAAAGGCCGAAAGGATTTCCTAAAAGGTGGAAATTTGTTGGGTTTTTATATTTTAAACTTGGCATAAATACTAACCGAAATAAAAAGTAAAGGTTTTCATTATTAGTTTTTCATAACTACCTACTCCTAAAAGTCGATTCAAATAACAAATATTTTCACTCGGGCCAGTTAATTAATTATTTATTTATGATTCAGAGAAAACGTAGAAAAAACCTTGTTTTTCTGTGGGTGGAAACAATTAGAGAATTATTATTTAAAATAAAACAGAAGAAGCCAACAGTGAAACCACAAGGTGCTGTGGAAGCTTTACCCATGGTGAGTTTTGTACAACATTACCTTATGTATATGAAGACTTCTGATATACTGAGGTGTTGTGTATTAAAAATAAACAGTGTTTATCTGTAACAGTAAGCCTCCTAGTGCCTGAGCTACACAACACAATCAAACAATACAAAATTGTGTCTTGGAATCTTGTAGATCCACGGTTCGTAACAAGAAAACATAACTGGTTAAATGAGGGTGTGTGACATCTACCATACTCTTTGGGGGATATAGTGCTGCAGTGCAAATTATGTGAAATTAATGAAGATCACATCTAATCAATCTATTAAAAACTACATACAACTAAAATCTCTTCTTATTTTTTTTGTTTTCTTATCAGTCTTATCTCCTATTACAGATGTAAGATAAGACTTTACTTATATTATCTAATAACATTTTTATATAATTTTTGGATATTCAACCCTGTGAGGAAAAAGGCCGAAAGGATTTCCTAAAAGGTGGAAATTTGTTGGGTTTTTATATTTTAAACTTGGCATAAATACTAACCGAAATAAAAAGTAAAGGTTTTCATTATTAGTTTTTCATAACTACTCCTAAAAGTCGATTCAAATAACAAATATTTTCACTCGGGCCAGTTAATTAATTATTTATTTATGATTCAGAGAAAACGTAGAAAAAACCTTGTTTTTCTGTGGGTGGAAACAATTAGAGAATTATTATTTAAAATAAAACAGAAGAAGCCAACAGTGAAACCACAAGGTGCTGTGGAAGCTTTACCCATGGTGAGTTTTGTACAACATTACCTTATGTATATGAAGACTTCTGATATACTGAGGTGTTGTGTATTAAAAATAAACAGTGTTTATCTGTAACAGTAAGCCTCCTAGTGCCTGAGCTACACAACACAATCAAACAATACAAAATTGTGCCTTGGAATCTTGTAGATCCACGGTTTATAACAAGAAAACATAACTGGTTAAATGAGGGTGTGTGACATCTACCATACTCTTTGGGGGATATAGTGCTGCAGTGCAAATTATGTGAAATTAATGAAGATCACATCTAATCAATCTATTAAAAACTACAAACAACTAAATTCCCTTCTTATTTTTTTTGTTTTCTTATCAGTCTTATCTCCTATTACAGAAGTAAGATAAGACTTGACTTATATTATCTAATTATTTTTGTATATAATTTCTAGTTAGAAATCAACTGCCCGGAGCAAGAAAGAAGTAAAATCGTAGAACGAAAGACCTCTTTCCAAGGCCATGTGACAGAAGTGCAATGTTTGGAACACGTCAAGTAAGTGTAAACAAATTAATTGATTTGTAATGAGAAAACTACAACCTGTAGCGAACTATTACGCATACAAAAAAGATGATATATACATAGGAAACCATAAAATAAAATCCTCGAAAAATTCCACTGGTGGACAAGGCCATTCTTGTTTTTCGAAATAGAAAATAAATGTTGAGCACTCAGCTGCCGTTACCAAACAAAAGTTCTTTGCAGCAGCCCAAAACTACGTCAGCAATGTTGATGAATTGGACTAAGGTTAATGAACGGGTTTACTTTATGCTTGTAGGTCTGTAGGATGCAAAACGGATGCAACAATTTCACAACCAGAATGATAATTTTCTCTTCTTTGTCAGCATATATTTAATTACTTTATTGCTTCTGTCTTAATGCGAATTTATTTACAAACAACTTAACAAAATACCTCTCAATACTTTTCAGCGCTGTCCTGGCAAAATTAAAACAAAAGAAGAAAATAATGAACGCCACCCACAACATGTTCGCATACATAATAGCACGAAAGACAGCTAAGGGCACGAGCAAGGTACAAAACTGCGACGATGACGACGAGGCACGCGCAGGCGGCAGGTTACTGCACCTGCTGCAGCGAATGTCGCAAATAAACACGCTTGTTGTGGTCACCCGATGGTGAATAGTGAAAATCTATGCCAAAAAGATAGCTCTAGCATGTACCTACCATCATCAATCATTCATTTGAGATATTGGTAAAATGCGAGCTAGCTTCCAGTTAAAATATTTGCTTTGTTTTCGGTTTATCTAGCTCGCATTTTAATAATTTTGGTCCTTGGGCTGGCTGACTTTCAGCAGCTGGAAACCTATTACTCATCCTCGTGATGATTATCTATAATCTCCTACTGTCTATTCTACAACTCGCATTACTTATCTCCACTTTTCTCTCTCCTCAGGAAAGGAGGCACACAGCTAGGCCCGACCGCTTCAGGCACATCAACAACGCGGTACGGCAAGTGATTGAGGAAGCGGGCTTCTTAATGAAGCTACGTTCGTAAAATTACATAAATAAGTAAATAAACCTAATAATAATACTAAAAAAGACTAATTTTTTGTTAAACTTAAAGTTTTATATTTTTTTGTTTTTGTATTAGTATTTTCACAGTAGTAGGATAACACATGACCTTTATTATCTTACAACAATTTTTATATAATTTCCAGTTAAAAATCAACTGTGATCACTCACGACGGAGTTATCGCAGACAGGAAGTTGTTCTTCCAAGGCCACGCGACAGCAGTGCATTGTTTGGAAGACGTCAAGTAAGTGTAAACAAATAAATCAATATGCTTTGTAACGAGAAAACGACAATCTGTAGCGACCTATGCCAATGCGCATGCCAAACATTTTTGATGTTAACATAGGAAACCATAAAATAAAGTCCTCAAAAAAGATACTGGTGGAAAATTCTTGTTTCCCGAAATTAAAAAAACAAAAATGTTATGATTAGGCAACTAGCTACCATTCCCATTTCATGCCAAATCTACGACAGCGATCAGCAACGTTGGTGTACTATCAGCAAACTATACATCTGATCATTTTGAAAACAAAATCCTGTGCACAAGACGACAACATCTGCGCCCGCCCTATTTGCGTCGACCAATAGCCATATGCCAATATGCATATCAGTGTTAAACAAAAAAGGATCCGAGAAAAAAAAATAGATTTTTTGCTGACCAATAGTAATAGAACAAAAACAGGACCAAAGAAGAGAAAGTTTTAATGCTTAACATTTTGCTTCAACTAATTCTCGCCCTCGGGTTCAGTTGCAACTTGCAAAGCATTCGGTAACAACATATTTACGTAGCATTAGATAATTATGTTTTTGTACCGTCTGACCACACAACAGCGGCATGAAATCTTGTGTCTGCGGGGGAAGGCCTGAACATCAGTCAAATTGCCGAGCAATTGTAAGTTTTTTCTTTTGTTTGTTTGGGTGCTTGTTTCGCAGTAATTCTAGTAAAAAAATATTTTTAATAGAGTTGGTTTTTGAAATCTCATTTGTGTAAGGCTTAACACGCATTGCGAATTCTATTCGCGCGAATTTTTGTAGTATTATTTCAGTGCGAATTTTTTACCGCAATGCGTGCAGCTTTATATAATTCCAAAGGTCACAGAATGTGCGCCAAAAAATCGCAGAGCAAAAAAATTTTTTGTTCAATTAAAAAAAAAAATTCGTGGTATCTTTAATTTTCATGTGATTTTTAATAATTACATTTTAAATTCATAAAATTCCTAGTTCTTGGCCCTAAATTTGAAAAGTATTCAATAATTTTGGTCCTTATCTACCGGGTGGAAACTAAAAAACTACAATTATGTATGTCTGCCTTTTGGTCAACACGTGTTTTAGACACTCGCCGCTCGCGCTCGCATTGTAAAAGTTAATAGCCCGTCATTGTAGTAAGTTTTCTTTTTTAATGCTAAGTAAATTTAATTTACTTTTTACAGCGAAATACTGTCCGCCTATGGCTCCGGCGGTATGACAATGAAGGACATGTGCGCAGCCAGCCTCCACCAGTAACACCGCGTATAATTACGCCCGAGCGACTTCAGAGAATGGCCGCGGTTTATACTGAGCAACCATTTGTGCCCACCAGACAGTTCGCAGGCGAATTTAACTGCACCTTACAAACAGTCCGGAATGCTTTACACCGAGAGGGTATTCACAACAGAAAACCTGCTAGAAAAATAGTACTTAGTAATGCCCATAAGGAGGCAAGAATCCGATTCACACGAGATTATCGAGACTTCGATTTTACACGCAATATTTTCCGACGAAAAAAGTTTTAAGTCGAGCCAGATAGGTCACCGGCATTTATGGCGTGTGAATAATACTCGGTACGAGCCGCAAAATGTTACGCCAAACCACGAGTCAGGAAGAGTTGTGGTCAACATGTGGGCCTGGATGAGTGCAGCAGGTCCTGGGGAACTAACCTACATCGATGAGAGGGCAAACGGTGCACGTAATTTGGGCCTGCTGCAAGATACCTTTTTGCCAACAGTACGAGAGGTGTGTCCGAAATTCCTGAAATTGTTTTTATTCAGGACATTTGTCCTATACACACTTGCCGCTTGGTGCAAACTTGGATCCAGCAGCAGCCAAGAATATGATCATAACGGTGGCCCTCTCGTTCTCCGGACCTAAACCCCATTGAAAATCTATGGGGTTTAATGGTCCAGAGATGGGACAATAGACGCGAAAGACAAAGCAGCATTAGTCGCACGAGTAGACCAGGTTTGGGAATCATTTCGCGTCTCAGACCTTTGCGAGGTCCTTAATGAATGATATAATATAATGAGAATTTATTTACAAACAATTTGCTAAAACACCCCTTAAACACTTTTCAGCGCCGTCCTTACAAAACTGAAGAAAAATAAAAATAAATGCAACGCCACGCACTATATGAACGCGTATAGTATCGAAAAAATGAAGTGGGCCTCTTAAACACTTTACAAGCTTACAGCGCTGTACTAAAAAACTAAAAAAACAATAATATATTTATGAACGCTACCCACAATATGTACGCGTATTTAATCGAAGAAAGGAAGTCAGCTAAAGGCCTCATAAACGCTTTACAGCGCCGTACTTAAAAATCTTTAAAAATACAAGGAAATAATGAACGTGACCCACAACATGTTCGCATTCATGATAGAACGAAAGACAGCTAAGGGTACGAGCAAGGTACAAAACTGCGACGACAGAGACGGCGAGGCATACGTTAGGCGGTAGGTTGCTGCACCTGCTGCAGGGAATGTCGCAAATAAACACGCTTGTTGTGGTCAACCGATGGTAAGTAGTGTAAATATATGCGAAAAAGATAGCTCTAGCATGTAATATCATCAATAATTTGAGATGTTGGTAAAATGCGTGCTAGCTTCTAGTCACAAAATTTACTTTCTATTCGGTTTTTATAGCTTTCATTTTAATATTTTTGAATTCGCCTACATGCAAAACTTTAGTCCACTCCAATGTAGTGGAGTGAGTATCCATCCATAAGTATGGCACTTCAAGTTTTGTATAAAGACACGGCTAAGAATCTTTATTTTACAAAAGAACTCTACTTATTTGCTGATGACACATCTTTGATATTTAAAATAGATCGACGATCACAAAATCTTGATAATGTGAATAAGTCTATTCATCAGGTCCAATCTTGGTTCACGGCAAACAATTTGGTACTAAATGAAAAAAAAACCAAATGTATTAGATTCACATTGCCGAATGTTAGAAGTAGCGAATGTGACATCATATTGAATGGAGAAAAGCTGGACTATGTAAATCAAACAGTTTTCCTAGGAATCACTCTAGATGACAAATTACAATGGGGGCCTCACATAACATCTCTGGCAGGACGGCTGAGCTCAGCTGCTTATGCTGTTAGAAAGATAAGACAGTTAACGGATGTAGAAACCGCGCGTTTGGTCTATTTTAGTTACTTTCACAGCATTATGTCATACGGTATTTTACTGTGGGGTCGGGCGGCTGACATTGAATCAATATTTATATTGCAAAAGAGAGCTGTCAGAGCCATATATAAGTTAAGTCACCGAGAATCTCTTAGGGAGCTATTTAAAAAGATTAATATTATGACAGTTTCTTGCCAATTCATTTATGAAAATATTATGTATGTAAGGAAAAATTTAAATCTCTTTAGTAAAGTTAGTGATAGACACAATTGTAATACCAGAAATAAAGATAAGTTAGATCAACCATCATATAGATTAGCTAAAGTACACACATCTTTCATGGGGTACTGTGTTCAATTATATAACAAAATACCTTGTGAGATATTAAAGTTAAATGAAAGAAAATTTAAAACAATAGTTAAAAGCACACTATGTAAACAAGCATATTACAAATTAGATGATTATATTCAAGATAAGAATGCTTGGAAACATGCTGGTCCTGCTCCATAGGCCTATCTTTGGTGTGGGCAAAATCAAAATGGTTAATTTGTATCAAATTCATAATTATAGTAACGCTTTATTTTTATTTTTTCTTCTCTTTTTGTTTAAAAAATTAACTCGCACACTGTTCTGTTGTTGTTTAATTAGGTAATGTACCTATGTTTGCAATATTTGTAAGTACGTGAGGACCATGTTCCTATTTATCAAGTAAAGGAATTTACCTGTTAGTGCTTGTAATTCTCTCATACCTATATGTAGTATAGTAGTGCTGGGTACATCGTCCTCACGTATATGAATTTATTAATGTATGTACTTATATAAATATTATATAAAACTTTTTTTTAAAAGAGTAAGTATGGAGTTTCTTGTGCGTTCTTCTCCATAACAAGCTACATTTCCGAATGCACGGTAGAATCAATTTTTATTAAATGTAAATTTTAACGTTCAAAAGTGCCACATAATGGCCTACTTGAAATAAACACATTTGACTTTGACTTTACTACAACTCACATTACTTATCTCCACTTTTCCCTCTTCTCAGGAAAGGAGGCACATAGCTAGGTTCCGACCGATTCAGGCATATCAATAACGCGGCGCGGCAGGTGATTGAGGAAGCGGGATTAATAAACCAACGTAAATTTGCGTAAAATTACATAAATAAATAAACCTAATAATAATAAAAAAGCCTTTTATTTCCTGTATTACACTGAAAGCTTTATATTTGTATTTTTTTAATTTTCCTTATCAGTCTTTTCACATAAGCATGAACTTTGTAATCTAATAAATTTTTTTAATATAATTTTAGTTAGAAATCAACTGACGGACGAATCGATGAAGACATCACTCACGGCGGAGTTATCGCGAACAGAAAGTCTTCCTTCCAAGGCTATGCGACAGCAGTGCATTGTTTGGAAGACGTCAAGTAAGTGTAAACAAAAAAATTAATATGCTTTGTAATGAGAAAACAACAACCTGTAGCGGACTACTGCACTGCGCACACAAAAAAAAATATAACATTGGAAACTATAAAATAAAATCGTCAAAAAAATCCACTGATTGAGTTGGCCTCTATTCTTGTTTACCGAAGTTGAAAAACAATATTGTTATGACTGGGTAACTAACTGCCATTTCCAAACAAACGTTAGTTGCAGCAGCCAAAAACTACAGCAGCAATGTTGATGTATTGGACTAAGGTGAACTAACGTGTTTAATTTATGCTTGAACGTATGTAAAAACCGGCCAAGTGCGAGTCGGACTCGCGCACGAAGGGTTCCGTACCATTTTCGTAAAAAACGGCAAAAAAATCACGTTTGTTGTATGGGAGCCCCCCTTAAATATTAATTTTATTTTGTTTTTAGTATTTGTTGTTGTAGTGGCAACAGATATACATCACCTGTGAAAATTTCAACAGTCTAGCTATCACGGTTCATGAGATACAGCCTGGTGACAGACAGACAGACAGACAGACGGACCGCGGAGTCTCAGTAATAGGGTCCCGTTTTTACCCTTTGGGTACGGAACCCTAAAAAGGATGGAACAATTTAACAACCAGAATGATAATTTTATCTTTTCTGTGAGGATATATTCAATGACTTTATTACTCCTGTCTCAATGAGAATTGATTCACAAACAACTTAACAAAATACGTCATAACACTTTTTAGGGTTGTCCTGGCAAAACTACGACAAACCAAAAAAATAATGAACGCCACCCACAACATGTTCGCATACAGAGACGACCGAATGACAGCTAAGGGCACAACGAGCATATCAGAACTTCAGAAGACTGCAACGATGATGGCGAGGCACACGCGGGCGGGAGATTGCAGCACCTGCTGCAGCGAATGTGCCAAACGAACACCCTGGTTGTGGTCACAAGAAGGTAAGTAAGTAAATATATATGGCAAAGGCTTTACATTATAATTATATCTATCTTGATGACACATGTTCTACTGCTGGGTAAAATCCTGGTAATTAATCTGGTTAATATCGATTTTAATCTGGACTCCTTAAAGTGTTGGCAATAAAAATATTTTCATTCAGGCCAGTTTAATAATTATTTATTTATGTTTCAGAGAAAACGTAGGGGAAAGCGTTGTATGTCAGTGGGTGGAAACAATTCGAGAATTGTTACTTAAAATAAAACCACAGAAGAAAACAACAGCGAAACAACAACGTGCTGTGGAAGCTTTACCCATGGTGAGTTTTGTACATCATTAGGTACCTATAGTATCTGAAAAATTCTGATTTACTCAGGTGTTGTGGATTAAAACTAAATAGTGTTTATCTGTAACAGTAAAGCCTCCTAGTACCTGAGCTACACAACCCAATCAAACAATACAAAATTGTGGCTTGGAATCTTGTAGACACAAGGTTCATATCAAGAAAACATAACTGGCTAAATGAGGGTGTGTGACATTTACCATACTCTTTGGGGGATATAGTGCTGCAGTGCAAATTATGTCAAAAATAATCAAGTTCACATCTAATCAATCTATTAAAAACTATGCATAACTTAAATCTCTTCTTCATTTTTTTGTTATCTTAACATTCTTATCTCCAATTACGGAAACAAGATAACACATGAACTTTATAATCTAATAACATTTTTATATAATTTCCAGTTAGACATCAACTGCCCAGAGATTAGAAAAGAAATCGTAGAAGGAAAGTCCTCCTTCCAAGGACACAAGAAGTGCAATGTTTGGAACACGTCAAGTAAATGTAACCAAATAAATTGCTTTGTTATGAGAAAACTACAACCGGTAGCGAACAATGCCTGTAACGCACACAAAAAAGATGATATAAATATAGGAAACCATGAAAAAAAACCTCAAAAAAATCCACTGATGGACAAAGGCATTCTTGTTTTCCAAAATTGATAGAACAATTTTGAGCAATTAACTGCATTTGCCAAACAAAAGTTCTTTGCAGCAGCTTAAAACTACGTCAGCAATGTAGCAATGTATTGGACAAAGGTGAATTCTCGTGGTTACTTTATATACGTCTGTAGGATGTTAAAAAGATGAAACAATTTAACAACCAGAATGATCATTTTATCTTCTGTCTCAGGATGACATAATGAATGATATGATATAATGAGAATTGATTCACAAACAACTTGCTAAAATTCCTCTTAAACACTTTTCAGCGCTGTCCTTAAAAACTTAAAGGAAAATAAAAAAAATAACAACGCCACTCACAACATGTACGCGTTTCGAATAGAAAGTACGACTGCTAAGGGTACGAGCACACTGCAAGACTGCGTAGATGACGGCGAGGCACACGCGGGCAGCAGGATGCTGCAGAGATTGTCACAATTAAACACGCTTGTTGTGGTCACCCAATGGTAAGTAGTGTAAATATATGAAAAAGAAAGTTCAGGCATGTGCCATAACAGTACCATCATCAATCATATATCTGAGATATTGGCAAAATGCTGCGAGCTAGCTTCCAGTTACATTGTTTGCCTTCTAATCAGTTTTTCTAGTCAACATTTTAATATTTACGCAGCATTGGGTAATTATGTTTTCGTACAGAGGCATGAAATCTTGTTTCTGCGAAGGGAAAGACTGAACATCAGTCAGATTGCCGAGGAGCTGCAAACGACAGTTAGTATTTTTTTGTTGGCTTGGGTCCTTGTTCCGCAGTAATTCTAGTATATTTTTTTTCAATAGTGTTGGATTTTGAAATCTCGTTTGTGTAACTGTAACCAAACGCATTGTGTCACTCGGAAAATTTATATATTCAATTCAAAAAATCTTTATTCGTGGTATTCTTTTTTTTAATAAGCTTGTAGTTGTAATAAAATATTTTAGAAATAGTTTACATATAAGCTCTATTTATTCAATTGTTTTAGAAATTAAACTACTGCACCTAATGTACACTTTTGTGAACGTACTTACTTTTTACCCGACTGCCGAAGGAGGGTAATGTGTTTATCAGTCTATGTATGTATGTATGTATGTATGTTTGTTCCTATGTGGCGTTCCAGAGACCAAACGCGTTGGCCGATTTTGATGATTCATACGTCAAACGATGCGTCTTAATCCTGCGAGTGTCATAGGTTACATTAAAATTGGATAACAGAAAAATGGCGGCTTTTGGGTGCCATATTGTGGGGGCCCAATTTTTTTTTTTCTTCCAAACCTATCGTGTGGGGTATCAAAATAAAGGGTTTTAAGAGGTGATTTCAAAAATATATAAAACTTATATGTTTAAATGTATATAATTCGAAAAAATCTAACTAAAAAGTTATAAATAAAAAAACTTAATTCAAAAAATCAAAAAACCCGACTGCTTCAAAAGCGAACTAAAAAGTCGTAAACAAGGAAAAAATCATGCTGTGCAGTCGGAGGATACATATTCGCGGGCTAGCTGACCAAAATCTGGTGTATCCTCCGCCTGCACAGCATGATTTTTTAGTTCGCTTTTGTTAATAAATTATTCTTATTCTTATCTTTCATGTGAAAATATGATACATTCTACTTTTTGGCCCAAAATTTGAAAACGATTAAAAAAAGAAGACAATAAATCAAATTAGCACGTCTAAATTCCTAGGCTTAACCATAGACGAACCGCTAGATTGGAAGGCGCACACGTTAGATTTGGCAAAGAGACTCAGCAAATCGGTATATGCTTTGTATAGACTTACGCCAGTCATTGGGACGGACGCCATCGTTACTACATAACATGGTATGACTGGTTCAATAATAAGATATGGAGTTCATTTTTTGGGGAAACTCAACGAATAGAGTACTTATATTTAAAGCACAAAAAAGTGCATCAGGGAAATGTTTGGGCACAGATAATACAATACTAGCATACTATATGTACATATTTAAAATTGCAATATTTGTGAAAACCAATCCAAAACTTTTTCCCAAGTTATCCGATAGAAATGACCGAAATCGACGACACATTAACATGTTGTGCTCGAGGCAATGTAAAACAGCACTGATGCGAAATAGTGTTCTTTGCATGGCGCCAGTAATATACGACCATATATCAGAATCCATTAAAATGTTAAGTATTAACCTATTTAAAAGACATTTGAAAAACTTTCTAGTAAGTAGATCCTATTATAATATTTCAGAATTTCTAGAGGAAAATATGGTAATCATTTTAAGTATTGAAATGTCTGTGAAATTGTTTTTTTACTGTAATATTGTTTAGACATCCAATTGTGTACTGATAGTAATTGTTTATTTATACTTATGACGAAAATATGATTGCATCTTTGTCATTTTTATTCTTTTAATTGTTATTTTACATGACATAATTTAATTATTATATCAGACATCAACATTCAATTATATTAAGTATTTATTAAATTAATTGATAATTTACAAATTGACATTAAAAATTGATGTTCTTCAGAAAGGCCAAGTGCGCAGTACCCATAACCGGCGTGTGTGTATGACTAGATGTATGAATGTGTGTGAAGCAAAAGAAGTATGTAAGGATCGTAGCAGGTGGCGTTCTGTAGTTTCTGCCTACTCCCATGGCAAAAAGGCGTGAGTTTATGTATGTATGTATTAAAAATTATTATTTGACATCAAATTTTTAAGGTTAATTTATTATTTGGTATCCAATTCTTTAATAATTGACTAGATGTCAATTTTCTTTTTTTGTAAATGATATTTAATTTTCAATTCATTTTTGCATCTATTGTTATGATATTTGTACGCTTCATGGCAAATAATGGAGAATCTACGTAATATTGTAACATCTTACACACCATATGTATACAAATAAAGTTTCTGATTTCTAAGACTACACAAAGACGTTACTGTGAAGTTAGAAGAATGCACCACGTAAATTCCGTCTTGTGCTTTGCCATTCAACTGAACTACTTTGCGACGTAAACGCGCGTTTTGATATTGTTCTTGAACAAGCACTATATCCAAGTTATAATCGTTAATGAATTTGTCTAGTTCAGAAGTCGCCACCCTATCGTTGTGGAGATTGAAGTGTCCCATGGTTAATCGATCCATAGTAGTTTGTGTTTAGGATAAGTTATTCGAGCCTAAGTTTATAGGAAGTACAAGCGTGAGACACACAACGATGGTTATACGGTTTCTTAGAACGTTTACACGCCACGCACGACGGTGTATAATTTAAATTGTCCTTATGCGGGCAGTCTTTGGTTTCATGTGCCTCAGAGCAATTACCGCAGGTAGATGATTTATTAGTGTAGTGTTTCCTAACATGACCAAACTGTTGGCAATGCACACAACGAACCACGTAGACATCGTCAGTGAAACGGCAAGTCACCCAATCAATTTATCCTTAGTCGAGATCAAATGTTTCCGGACAGCGGACTCCAGTTTTATGCCTATCCATTTTGGTCCGTTGTCTAGCGAACGCCTACGTATACTTTTAGTTGATTTAATAAAGTCTTCATTTAGTGGCAACTCGTCTTTAATATTTTGACAGAATAACGCAAGCAAAAAGGCAGTGTCTTCCATTGAGGATGGGACGTTTTTAACTAAAATGCGAAGCCTTTTGGCTTCTCAAGTCGCAAGCCAGCGGACCAAATGGCATCGACCGACTGCAACTTTATGATCTATGTAGAAATCTCGTTAGCGACACGTAACACCAGCCAGCCTTCGCAGCTTTTTAATCCCTAGAATTTGAAAGCCATCATTAGGAATTATAGCTTTCATGAGCGCTTGTTTAGTCGCGGAACAAGATGCGTAATCAGGTGATCGCTCATCAGTGGGTTAGGCCACAAGACACGGAAGTTTGGCATGAGAGTATATAGTATTAAGTTTATTTTAACGTTCACGTTTGTTTGATTGATTGTAGCGGTTATAATTGAATTATTTGTTAAGTTTTTACTATTATTTTAGTCATTTTTATTTTTATTTACTTTTTTTTTTGTTTTTCAAAGACATGTGACATTTACCAACCCACACTGGGCCCGCGTGGTGGATTAAGGTCCATTAACTCTCTCACGGAGAGGATGCCTGTGTCCCAGCAGTGGAAACAATATTATAAGGCTGATGATGATCACATAATTATTTTAATAAATTATATATTTTATAAAATTAATTTAACCAAATTTAATTGTTAATAATTATAAATTAAATTAAAATTGTGATCGTTTATTTGTTTTGACATTATATATGATTGACATTATTTTTTGATTTTTTTACAAATAGATACATAATATTCGAACCTTATTGTCTAATTTTGTCTTTCTTCACCAAGTCCTCTTGTTCGATGACCTGACGCGACGCATTATTGATATGTCGAAATCTGTCGGGCTCTAGCTGTGTGCCTCCTTTCCTGAGAAGAAAGAAAAGTGGAGATAAGTAACGTCAGTTGTAGAATAGACAAGGAAAGATTACAGATAATCATCAGGAAGATGAGTAATAGGTTTCAAGCTGCTGAAACGTCAGCTAAACCAAGGCAAAATGGCAAATTTATTAACAAAAAAACAGTATCTAGCCATAAATTCCTACGACACAAAGAGAGTTTTACAATAAATCGCACTGAGGTGTGAGTTACAGAGGCATCTTTATATAAAACTTGAAGGGCCATACTTAAGCATGGATAATCATTCAACTAGAGTGGAGTGGAATGCAGTTTTGGAGTACTAGGCGACTTCCAAAAACATTATCAAATCAAATTATGTTTATTTGTTCGAATATGGTAAAATAGATGTTACATTATTGGTTCCAGCATATCCTACCATAATATGGCGTACAAATATTTATTAATAATTATGAAAGTATATAATCTGAATCTGTTATAGTTCATTAATAAAGATTGAAAATATATTGCAGTAATAATTATGAAGAAAAAATTAAAATTGTATTAAATTAGTAACGACTTATCTTCTAAATATTCTTGAACACTGTAATAATTTTTCGCCAATAACAGTCTGAACAATACCCTTTTGAAGAACGGCAGTGGCAAATCTTGAGTATTATTTGGTAAATGATTATACTATACTATTTGGTAATGATTATTGTATATAATAATTGCCATGCAGTAAGTATTTCTTTTAAATAGCGTTAATTTTATTTGAGGTAATTTCAATTTGTCTTTGTGTCGTGTTCTACTATTTATTTTGTAACTGCTTTTTTCGAAAAGATTATATTTTGTTTTTACAAAAATGCATGTTTCAAAAATATAAAGGTAACGATAGTATTTTGAGTTTTTGAAATAATGGTTTGCAGCTATCCAAAACGTGGGCTCCACATATTGCCCGGATGCATCTTTTTTGTCCTTTAAAAACTCTTTGCACGTCTACTGAGTTCCCCCAAATTATAAGACCATATCTGAGTACAGATGCTACATAAGCATGGTAAGCAACCATTGCGGTATTAAAATTAACTGTTTGTCTTATTCTTTTCAGGACATAAACAAAGCGATCTATTTTTTGGACTATTTTATCTATTTGTGGTCTCCAACTACAATTCTTGTCCACAGTTATACCTAAGAATACACATTCGTTAACAGGGTTTAAGGGGACATTATTATACTGAATGTCTAGGCTATCTGTGTTTGTGTTGAGTGCTCGAAATTTGATTATATTTGTTTTTGACATATTTATCTTTAAATTATTCTTTTCTAGCCATTTTATTGCCTTGTCTAATGCGTTAACAATTCGTTTTTCCAAGTCTTTGTTATCGTCGCTTTTAATAATCAATGTTGTGTCATCAGCAAATAGTATGCACTCTTCATTAATCGCCTCTGGTAGGTCGTTGATGTATACTAGAAAGAAAAGAGGGGATAAAATTCCTCCTTGAGGTGTACCGACGTTGTTTTTTCTGTATTTTGATCTATATATTATTTATTCATTTTGACAAATTCTTGTTATTTCTACGCATTGCAGACGGTCGGTAAGAAAGCTTTTGATCCACTCGTTGGCCTTCCCGCGGATTCCATAGTGAGAAAGTTTTGACAATAAAGTTTCATGGCAGACAAAGTCAAAGGCTTTTGTCATGTCTAAAAAGACACAGCCTATTTTGGATTTTTGGTTGAGACTTTCGGTAATTTGTTTAATTAAGGAGAAACATGCTGAAGCGGTAGAACTCCCTTTCCTAAAACCGAACTGTTTTTTTTTAAGGATGTCACATGATGTCAAAAAGTTCTCTATTTTATTACACATAACCTTCTCGAATATTTTCGATAATATAGGGATTAAAGTGATTGGACGATAGTTACTCATATCAGATCTTAAGCCTTTCTTGTATAAAGGTTTGACAATAGACATTTTCAGTCGTTTTCGGAAAGCTCCTTCCCCTAAGGATAAATTTATGATGTAGCTTAAAGGCGAGACTAAACTGGATGCACATATTTTTAATACTTTAGTATTTAAGTAATCATAACCAGTTGAGTTCGTATTTTTCAGATTATGAATTAATTTATACACATCTGTTTCATCTACTGGTGTCAGGAAAATACTGTTAGGATTCAGAGGAATTGTAAAGTTAATATTCTGATTAATTTCTCGTTGTTTTGGGGTCGTATTTGTTAGGGATATGTAGTAGTTATTGAAGAGGTCACAAATATGGTTAGGGTTGTCATACATTTTATTATTGTTTTGTATTGTGTCTATGTTAGAGTAACTTGTCGTAGTATTAACATCTGCTTTAATTAAATTCCATGCTGCTTTACTTGCATTTTTTTGCTTTGTTGATGTACTGTAAACTATTAATTTGTTGCGCATTTAGTATACATTTTTTTTAATATTCGAGTATAGTCGACATATTTTTTTTTTGTTTTGCTTTTTGTTATCTCTACAAAGGTTATATTTTAGATATAAGGTTCGTTTTGTAATACAACATCGTTTTATATTTTTAGTTAGACATCGGTTTTTCACTTGCTTGTTGCCATTCTTGACTTTAATAATGGGGAAGCATAAATTGTAAAAAAGAACAATTGTATCGTGAAGGCAATTGAAGGCGTTGTCTGTTGAGTGGCAATCGTATACTTCAGAGAAAGACAAGCTTGATAAACAATCTCTAAATTTGGTTATGTTTTCGTCACTGAGATCCCTTATAGTTTTAAACCAGAAACGGTGCCTGTCCTTAAATTTCTCATCAGATTCTAAGCTAACTGCTAGTGATTGTGCTGTTTCGTGCTCTGATAGTGCCAAATAGTGCAGTGCTGACTTACCGTCGTGTATATTGCTAACAATTAAATCTAAACAAGAGGTTTTTCTCGTCGGTAGTGTAATATGGTTTCTCAGGTTGTTATTACTAAGTATGGCATTTAAATCATTGGACATTTTATTTGTTTTTAGGATGTCTATATTCCAGTCACCGCATATGATGACTTTTTCTTAACCATTTTACATAGTTTATTTGTAAGGCTTTCCAAACTATTCAGAAATGTCGTAGCATCATGTGTAGGTGTTCTATAAATGCATACTACTATAAGGTTATGTTTAAGAATTTCAATGGCACAGTATTCGAATTGGAGGGGAATAGGGGGGGTAGGATTAAAATGCAAGCTATAAAAACTGATTAGAAAGCAAATAGACCGATTCGGAAAATTCTTATTTTATTTGAAAGGGTATACTTTCCAGATGGTCCCATGGTCATCATTCCAAGATCTGATGATGGGATCCTGAATAAATCGAGGGCACACTTATTTTTTTTTGTTTGAAATAGTTTGCTCCCGCATGAGTCCCATTTAAATTTGGTAAAGGTCTGATGAAGAAGTTCGGCAATATAAAACAGAACTCTTCAATAAATGACGGCACTTCTTTCAGGATTGCCGCAATCGCATGTCTGTTTATTGTTTACACCATTTCATAACATAACATCACGCCGGTAGGATCTATAGGGATAAGCAGATGTGCACAGTTCACCCTGGTTTCATGTTATTCGGGTAATCTATTCCGGCATCACTTTGGGCATTATAGCTACATACATTATACTACAACATAAAAGTGCAAAATAATAAACTTTTTTACAATAAAATGCAACTGGCTTAGATTTCGGAACTCGATGTCCCTGTTATCGTTTCTTTGTTGTTTGAAACCGACTTCCGAAATTTAAGTTATTTTTCACTTCGTAGTGAAATTTTTGGAAGTCGGTTGTATACTTTTTTTAAAAAGCGTTTTATTCACATATCATAACTATAAAAGACTGAGTTCTAGATATACACTACTTACCATCGGTTGACCACAACCAGGGTGTTCCTTTCGCACATTCGCTGCAGCAGGTGCAGCAACCTGTCGGCCGCATGTGCCTCGCCATCATCATCGCAGTCTTCTAATATGCTCGTTGTGCTCTTAGCTGTCTTCGTCTTCGTTCGATTCTGTATTCGAACATGTTGTGGGTGGCGTTCATTATTTTCTTGCTTTGTATTAGATTTGCCAAGACAGCGCTGGAATTTTTAAGAAAATTTTTGAAAGTTGTTTGTGAATAAATTCTCATTAAGACAGGAGCAATAAATTCATTTAATATATCCTGACAGAGAAGAGAAAATTATTATTCTGATGTTGTAAAATTGTTTCATCATTTTGTACACCCAACAGACCTCCTCCCGCTCTGGGTGAAGCGGGAGGGCGTGTCAGTATTTTATTGAGTAAAACCCAACCGTGTTCCTTCAGTTGTTTGAACCAGGACCGCGGTAACTCTTTTTCAAATTTATCCGCGACCACACCCGACAGACCTACAGGCCTAAAGTAAACACGATAATTCATCTTAGTCCAACATTGCTGACGTAGTTTTTGGCAGCTGCAATGAGCTTTTGTTTGGAAACGGCAGTTAATTGCTAAATCATAACAACATTGTTTTTCAATTTCGGAAAACAAGAATGCCTTTGTCCATCAGTGGAATTTTTTGAGGACTTATTTTATGGTTTCCTATGTTCATATCTTTTTTTGTGTGTGCAATGGCATAGTTCTCTACAGGTTGGTGTTTTCTTATAACAAAGTATATTAATTTATTTTTATGCACTTACTTCACGTCTTCCATACGACACACTTCAGCTGCATGGGCTTGGAAGGAGCTCTTCCTGTCGACGAATACTGCCCCATGAGAGATCTCTGGCAGTTGATATATATAGCTGGAAATTATATAAAAATTTTGTTAAATAAATAAGTCATGAGTTATCTTATTTCTGTAATAGGAAATAAGACTGATAAAAAAACAATTAAGAAGAGATTTTAGTTGTGCATAGGTTTTAATAGATTGATTAGATGTGATCTTGATTAATTTCACATAATTTGCACTGCAGCACTATATCCCCCAAAGAGTATGGTAAGTTTCACAAGTTATAATTGTAATTATGATTCCTTTTTAACCCCCGCCGGAAAAAGAGGGGTGTTATTAACCCCCGCCGGAAAAAGAGGGGTGTTATAATTTTCACGTGTGTTGCTGTGTATCTGTGTATCTGTGTGTCTGTCTGTGGCACCATAGCGCCTCAACGGATGAACCGATTTTAATTTAGTTTTTTTGTTTGAAAGGTGGTTTTGTCGAGAGTGTTCTTAGCTATGTTTGGATTAAATCGGTTCAGCCGTTCAAAAGTTATACGCGTTTAACTGTTTGAATCGGGGTGTTTTCGCAAGATAAATGTGTCGGGGGTTTTTAAATTCTGAAATTTTACTTGTTGTTATAATTTTTGGAACGCCGATGTCTGCCCTCTCGGAGGTAGGCGTTAATGGCTATAACACAGTTTCACAATAACGTGGCTAATAATGAACACCAATACTTTGTAAACATATTTAAGGTTCCAATAAAATATTTGATATTTTTGATTAATTTGAATGTACTTTTAAATTATTGAATGGCTATTTTGAAATTGAATTCATTCAAGTTTTTTTAGGTACGGCTCTGTAAAGTGTTTATGGTATTTTAGTAAATTGTTTGGGCATAAATTCTCACTAAGACAGGAGCAATAAGTTCTTTAAATAGTGTAATCCTGACAGAGAAGAGAAAATTATCATTTTGGTTGTTAAATTGTTCCATCATTTTTACATCCTACAGACCTACAGGCATAAATTGCGCAGGGTGCGGGCCAGCTCCAACGGCATCCTGGCCATGATTGCTGACAGGCTGGACTGTGTTCATATGAATCGTTGCTCCAGTATTTCAGCTGGAATGCTGAAGCAATGATCATTGAATCTACGTAAGTTTTAAATTTTGTTCAAATTGTATCTTTTGTTATTGTGCTACTAACATAGGTATAAGTTTATATTGTTACTAACACCATTATTATTATGTATGTTTAGGTTTAAGTTATTTATCTGGGCCCTGTCGCCTGAAATAAATAAATTAATAATAATAAAGAAAACACGACATAAAGTAACCACGATAGTTCACCTTAGTCGAGTATATCAACATTGCTGACGTAGTTTTGTGCTGCTGCAACTAACTGTTGCTTGAAAACGGCAGTTAGTTGCTAAGTCATAACAACATTGTTCTTCAATTTCGGAAAACAAGAATGTCTTTGTCCATCAGTGGCATTTTTAGTACTTTTTTTATGGTTTTCGTATCAAATCGTTGTGTGCGCAATAGACTAGTTCGCTACAGATTATTGTTTTCTCATTACAACGTATATTCATTTATTTGTTCACACTTACTTGACGTCTACCAAACAATGCTCTGCTGCCACATGACCTTGGAAGGTGGACTTCCTATTTACGATTACACCCCCGTGACTGCCTTTGATTGATCTCTGGGCAGTTGATAACTAGAAATTATAAAAACATGTTACTAGATAATAATGTTATCTGTACCTAACAGGAGATAAGACTGACAAGAAAACAAAAATAAATACAAAAATAAAACTTGAAGTGCCATACTTATGGCTGGATACTCACTCAACTACATTGGAGTAGACGTTTACCCTTCCTCTATTACCTGCCGTGCCGCGTTGTTAATGTGCCTGAAGCGGTCGGGGCCTAGCTGTGTGCCTCCTTTTCTGAGAAGAGAGAAAAGTGGAGATAAGTAATGTGAGTTGTAGAATAAACAAGGAAAGATTATAGATAATCATCAGGAGGATGAGTAATAGGTTTCAAGCTGCTGAAAGTCAGCAAGCCCAAGGCAAATTAGCAAATTCATAAAAACACTTTCCCCTACTTTCTCTGAAACATAAATAAATTCAATTTAAAAATGGCTCGAGTTAAAATATTTGTAATTTTAAGGTCTGTGCCAACACATTCGGCAATCCAGATTGAAAGCATTATCCACCAGATTAATTAACAGGATTTTATACAGCAGTAGAATATATGTCAAAAACATAGAATTATAATTTATAAACCTTTGAAATTAAAGTTATAAAGTTTATACGGTTTGTAGTAATAAAACTTTAAGGCCAGTATATACACTTAATTTTATAACTAAAAAGACCCCACATAAGGGTTTCGATCCTTAAGACGACGACTAACGCCAACGACCTTGAGGGAACAAAACGCGCCCTCGTTTCTCACCTGCGCGACCCGAAATTTAGTAGTTTTTTGTACTTTTCTTATTATTCTATGACTTTAAAATAAAAAGCTTCAGATCAAAATGTAGATAATTAAATTGTCTTTTATATGGTGTCAATTTCATTAAAATACGCCCAGCGGTTTTGTTGTGATTGTCGTGTTTTTGTCCGTTTTAGACATAACTTTACAAATTAATTACACTATGTTATACACTATGTTCACAATATATTACACTATACATTAATTACACTATGTTCTCAAGGGAATCGGCGCCTTAAGGCGCGATTCCGTTGAGAAGCTGATTTTAAAATGAGAATCACGTCTAAACGGCTAATCGTAATTTATATCATATATATATCATATCATCAGCCTATTAATGTTCCCACTGCTGGGACACAGGCCTCCTCTATGTGAGAGGGAATGGGCCGTAATCCACCACGCAGGCCCAGTGCGGGTTGGTGGATGTCACATGTCTTCGAATTTTTGGTTCTAGGACATGCCGGTTTCCTCACGATGTTTTCCTTCACCGTTTTGAGAGCAGTGGTTAAGAAATAATTTACACAAAGTAAAGCGCCTGCCTGGGCTCGAACCCACGACCTACAACTTGTAAGTCGCGGCCGATACCACTGGGCCACCGCTGCTCACAGTCGTAATTTATTGGAAAAAATATATGTTATATTAGACCATTTTTTTTATAATTTCATCTGAGCAAATTTTGAGTTTTATTCGTATAACATAGTGTAATTAATTTGTAAAGTTACGTCTAAAACGGACAAAAACACGACAATCACAACAAAACCGCTTAGCGTATTTTAATAAAATCGACACGATATCAAAGACAATGTAATTATCTACATTTTGATCTGAAGCTTTTTTTTTTAAAGTCATAGAATAATAAGAAAAGTACAAAAAACTACTAAATTTTGGGTCGCGCGGGTGTGAAACGAGTGCGCGTTTTGTTCCCTCAAGGTCGTTGGCGTTAGTCGTCGTCTTAAGAGTCAATCAGAAGTCTTCAGATACATAACGTAATATTGTACAAAACTCACCATCAACATGTCTAAAGATTCAACAGCACGTCGTCGTTGTCTTCTCAAGAGGTTTAATTATCTGTAACACTTCTCTTATCGCTTCCACCCAAGAAATACTGTATTTTTCCGAAGTTTTCTCTGAAACATATAAATCAATTATTATTAAGCTAACCTCAGAGTTAAAATAGTGGAAGGTTTTTGGTCTGTTCCAATACATTCAGAAATTCAGATTAAAAGCATTATCCACCAGATTAGTTGACAGGACACAGTAGTAGAACATGTGTAAGGATAGAAAAAAAAAAAAAAAAAAAAAGAAAAAAAAAAGATAGAATTATCACTACATCGCTAAACATACTCGTATTATAAAACAAGTCCCCCGCCACGTCCGTCTGTCTGTTCGCGATAAACTCAAAAACCACTGAACGGATTTGCATGCGCTATTTACCAATAGACGAAGTGTTTCATTGTAAATTGAATCTCAATTCATAAAAATTAAACTTACGATCAATGTTTTAAGAAACTATGTAAAATAACCAGTAGGTAACATAATAATATCAACAGCAAATGCCTTCAATTGTAACTGTGTTTAAAACTGTGTTTCGACACTTGGGAGCACGCCTCGGGTATTTCTCACTAAGTTTATTTCGTCTTACCCACACCACAGATAATATAATACTAGCATACAGATGCCTCATCCCATACAAAGAAACCGTGCCGACGTAACTAGCGTTTGTCATCTGATTAATCTTGTTATTTTTGTAAGTACATCAATCGCGTTCGATCCCGTTTCACGGCAATAGATGGTGTTAGCAGTGACTTGCAAGTAAAAGGGTTTACTAGGTCCGTGAATATATTTTTCGTTAAATACAGTGAAAGTTCGTTTGATAGTATTTTTTTGCACGTTTTTACAGTTTTTTTGCACCACAATTTTGTGTTACAATGCAAATTTTAACAATCGAGTGGAATGCCTCAGAAATTTAAAAATGCGCCATCTACTGGCATCCATTTTAAATGATCCGTTCAACCAATTTTTGAAATGTGAATTAAGAGCCCAATATTCCATTATTTTGTACGTAGGAAAGTTGGTTAAACAAGAACATACAATTTTTATGTTCAAGTCCAGAAAATGTTAATTTTACCCACAATTATTGAATTGAGTGTACATGTCGCGCCATCTCTTAAGATTTATTTGAACCATTTTTTTTTCTTAGCAATGAGACCCCGTGCCCACACATTATAAAATTAACAAATACCTAATGTACAGAACTTTTAAACAAAAAAAATTAAACAGACTTCTAAAGCAAAACAGTACAATGCGAAAATATTTCAAATTCGGAGTCTTGTACCTAACTATTGCTTTTCGTTTGTCGGCACGAGAACCACATGTTTTTTGGACAGTCGGTTAAAAACTTATTATCCTTTCGAAATGGTCTTGAGTTACTAACATAGCATTATAGATATCTTCGTTGCTGACTCGTAGTCACAAGATTATCACACCAGTGTGACAAACAGGATTTTTTTTCTCGTTTGTCACACCACTGATTTTTCCACACCATTTATTCCTAACTATTGCTGTCCTAGTTATACTAGTTGGTTTTTCAACCTTACCGACTCGTAGTCACACCAGATTATCTCACCAGTATGACAAACAGGATTGTTTTTCTTGTTTCGTTTTTTTCAATAAGGGCGGGTAGATGTTGAAATTAAATAAAAGAAGCTGTGTGTAAGGTATTAACAAAATTATGTTTTATTTAAAAGGCTTACTTGTGCCATTAAATGTAGAATATGATATGACATCGTTCAAATGCCCGCCTCTGCTATTTAGTGGCACAGATCCGAGTGATCCAGTTTTCAATGACTCTTCTGCATAGATCCGGCTGAATTTGAACAATGGCCATGACATCGGTCGATTGTGGTTTGTTTGCATAGACATGCGACTTCAAAAAACCCTACAAGAAAAGGTCTAGCGGCGTCAAATCGCATGACTTTGGTGGCAAATTCACATCAGCTCTGCGAGAGATAACCATACGCTCAAATCGCTAATGCAGATTATTATCATTTGAACGTGCTGTTCAATCGTGTAACTTGCCATGGTGATTTGGCGTAAGTAACTGAATAATAAATTATTAACACTATTATTCAATCAAAAGGAAATTGAAATAAAAAAAAAAAGAAGGTTTGACCAAACTGATAAAGATAATTAAAAAAAAACCCTTTATAACTAAGTAAAGGGTTTTTCAATTGGCGCGGGTAGATTTTTGGGAGGCGTGGGCGAATTAAAAACTTCAAAATCCGTTTTTAACGCAATGTTTCAAGAAAATCATAGGTCCTTCTTTTATTTCGATATCAATTTCCTTTTGATTGAATAATACTGTTAATAATTTTAGTATAGTTAGATAAGGTTGCATTATCATATGAACCACTGGACATAGGCTATAGCTTGCACTACTTACCACAAAATATGATATATAATTCCATTTGTATGTATTAGTTTTATTTTGTCTTTCCTAAGAAATGAATACACTTTGTACCTTATTATGAAAAAGTTGGCAGAAATATAACTAAAAGTAGAAAATCTAAATAGTCGGCAAAGAACGAAAGTCGGCAAACGCCGATCAGCTGATCGACTTTACTAGAATATATGCACTAGTAATTATCGTATACATGGTGTGGAAAAATCAGTGGTGTGACAAACGAGAAAAAATTCCTGTTTTTCACACTGGTGTGATAATCTGGTGTGACTACGAGTCAGCAACGGATATCTTTACCGTGGCATTATGCTTATCACTAACTTTGTTTGTTTGCTGTATTTGTAGGCACATGATCTAGGACCGTTTCCGCTACCCGTTTCAATTTTTTTACAGACTTTTAAAAAAGGAGGATAGCAATTCGACACTTATTGTTTATGGCCCGTTCACTGCACGTATGTATGTAGGTACTTAATATTGTTGGAATTGCACAATATTTACATTTATGTTACTCTATGTGGGCTTCTACACACGTGTGGCCAAATTTCGTAAGTGTATGTATGCATGTGTCCACGCATTTCTCCGAAACTAGAAATCGGATCGTGATCATTATTTTTTTATTGGAACTTTACTATTCCATAAGTTGAGAGATAGCTCATCTCTCCTACATCTCTCAATTTAGGGAAAAGAACAAGTTTTATCAAAATCAGTTCAGCATTTCATATCTGTCATCTTGCAAGATATGGAAATTAGAACCGAACTCCTTAACGACAAACAGCACGAATGTGCAAATTGAATTATTATGGATATTTTGTCAATCCTTTGGTACCTTAGATACTATAGAATTTAATCATTTCTTAGTGATGGTGTAGGAATGAAAAATAAAAAGAGAAAAATAAAAAACCTTTTCACAAAAAAATTACCGACATCCAAAGTCTGTTCTTCGGAAGTCGGTGTCTGACAAAACGACAAAAAAAATATAGACGTACCAAAGAAAGACCGTCTTCCGAAACGAAAGTTATTTTTGCTCTTTTAAGTGTTTTGTTTTGGAAGTCGGCTCATTTTTAGGGTTCCGTAAAGGGTAAGACTCCGCGGTCCGTCTGTCTGTCTGTCTGTCACCAGACTGTATGTCATGATCCGTGATAGCATAGACAGTTGAAATTTTCACAGATAATGTATTTCTGTTGCCGCTATAACAACAAATACTAAAACAGAATAAAATAAATATTCAAGTGGGGCTCCCATACAACAAACGTGTTTTTTTGCCGTATTTTGCGATAATGGTATGGAACCCTTCGTGCGCGAGTCCGACTCGCACTTGGCCGGATTTTATTGTAGGTGACTAATGTTTCTCATTGTAAATGAACGTATCTAAATTCTGTTTTTGAGAAATTAACCACTTGTACGAAAAACCTTCACGGAATTAATTGGTAACTCCAGGTTTAATCTATACATATAATAAAATAAGAGTGTCTGTTTGTAATATTGAAATAACCGTTTTTTACTACATGTATATGAATATACGGTACATACAGCAAAATATTTGTTTTCACAATTTTTGTGTCTGTCTATCTGTTTGTTCCGGCTAATCTCTGAAATGGCTGGACCGATTTTAAAAATTCTTTCACCTATGGAAAGCTACATTATTCCCGAGTAACATAGGCTATAATTTTGACGGGAGCGAAGCCACGGGGGTCAGCTAGTTGACAATATTTTATGACAAACTGGCAATCTAACCTTGTTTTAGCAACTAACTCTGAGTTAAGATTTTTGTAAAAATGGGCCCACAGGACCCGATTTAGGACAAAATAATAGCCTGTGTCCCTCTGGAATAATACTCATAACTTTACATAAGTGAAAGATTTTTTTAAATCAGCGTTTGAATCAAACCGTTTGACCGTCTCGGGGATGCTTTAGATTGTCACGAATAGTAAAAATATAAAATTGAAATAACTTAAGTTAAATTAAGCTATTTAACTCAAATTTACTCCATACACTGACAAATATGAATACGTTGTCATTATTTTTTGTATAACATGTAGGTAGTTTATAAAAGCAAAACTAAGGATATGAAATACTAGCTGACCCAAGCGGCTTCGCTCCCATCAACTGGCTATCTACCTATGTACCACCTACCTATCTACCCTAACTACCTACTCAACTGCCCTACCGATCAACCTACCTACCCTACCCTATCCTACATACCTACCTTCCCTACCCTGTCCTACCCTACATACCTATCCTACCCTACCTACCTACCCACCCACCTAACCTACCTACCTACCCAACCAACCTACCTACCCTACCTATACCTACCCTGTCCTACCCTACATACCTACCCTACCGTACCTACTTACCCACCCACCTAACCTACCTACCTACCCAACCAACCTACCTACCCTACCTACCTACCCACCGATCGACCCTTCCTACCCTACCTACCCACCTACCTACCTATCCAGCTACCTTACCTACCTACCAACATCCTCACCCGCTCTACCGATCAACCTACCTACCCTACATACCCTACTTACCCTACCCTACCTACAAATCCACCCACATAACCTACCTAACCACCTACCCTATATACCTAACCTATCCTACCCTACCCTACCTACCAATTTGTTAAATTATAATTTGAATAAATACGAATGTAAGCAACTTTTGTTTCTACCACCGATCTTATTTAAATTAGATCGCTCGCTGGTAGAAACAAAAGTTGTATTAATTAAATTTTAGAACACAAAAGCTGCTATTGTGACTTAACTACGATAGTGAGTGTGTTAGGGCAATATGTGGTATTCAGAGCACGGAAAGTTGTAAACCATTTTTTCCATATTTACGAATATTATCAGTACCCTGCCTGTACATATTCGTAAAAACAAACTTGCACTTGTTTCAAACATTACACAGCACGCGACATAAAAATAATAAGATAAGATAAGCTGTAGACAGCACAAAAAAGCGGTATTCCATAAAAACTTTCTCGGAATGGCACCGCAGATTTATAACAAACTACCTAATTCTTTATTAAATCTTAACGATATAAATAAATTTTATAAAGCAACTTAATAATTTTCTGATGCAAAAGACATACTACACAATAAGTGGCTACCTGTCAGATAGAAATGTGTGTGTTTAATAATAATACATATTGTTAAGGTGAATACTTGGGTCCGATTTGTTTTATTAAATTATTTTATTTTTATTTTGTTATTTCTGTATTGTTCATTTGACATTGCTTACTTATGAATTTGAATTTATGACATTGTATAACTTATTAGTTTTGAATGTATGACATTGTAATAACTTTTTAGTTTTGAATTTATGAAATTTTATAACGTATTAGTTTTGAATTTATGAAATTGTATAACTTAAAAGTTTTGAATTTATGACATTGTATAACGTATTAACTTAAATTTATGACATTTAATAGGGTATTATTTTGACATTATGACATTGTTTAAAGTATTAATTTGAATTTATGACATTATATAGGGTATTGTAGCAAACCTTTTAAGATAACTAGCGCCACCTATCATGTAAAGGAAGACACTACATAGTGCTGCTCCTCGACGCTAGATGGCGCTGTGCAATAACATCACGTTCCTGAATCGCGCTGTTAAGATTTACCGCGATTTAATGACCTCCGCTAGAATATTGATTTTTGTTAAGACCGAACTAGCAGTGCATTTGTGAGTTACGTCCTACTTGGAATAACTTCACGAGACTCAGCTACTAAGTTTGCCCGTATATTTAAGACTCTAAGTCTGTTTTTTGGATTAGAGGACCACGATCCCCAGTCTTCGTCCTTACTAGGAAGAGGCTGACGGGATTCGTCCTATACAATTGTACATATACGAGAAATAAATCCTTGTCAAGTAAAAGACATCTCTTCGTGCCGGAAACGGTGACACCATCCCCTACAATCTGGCGACCAACGGTGGGCCCGAACAGGATCAACAGAAGTACGTCACGCGCGCAGGCAGATTAACGACGAAAACTGTGAAAACCTCACCAAAAGCGATGTCAGTCAACCTATCCGATACCCAGTTCCAAACCTTACTGGAGAAGATCTCACCGGCTAGACAAGGATCTTTTACGACGTGTACTGCCCATTATGACGGGACCAAGAACTCTCAAACCTTAGAAGCATTCCTGGCAGCGGTTTCTATTTTTAAACAAATATAAAATATTACGGAGGCTGATGCCCTTATCAGTATCCCGCTACTGCTAAAAGGGGAAGCAGCAATATGGTGGCAAGGTGTGAAGAAACACATCCTTACATGGGAGTCATTCAAAGACCGCCTACGCTATACCTTTGCTCCTAAGAAACCAGGCTATGTACTTTATCAGGAGATAGTTGGCATAAAGCAGGACGCTAATACCTCTACAGAAAACTTTGTAGCTTACAAACGGATGCTAGTATCTCAGCTTCCGGCTCCTGAGTTGCCCGAGTCTCACCAACTGGACATGATATACGGGTCACTGAGGAGTAAGATCCAGAATAAGATTCCGCGAAGCTCAATTAATACGTTTGACGACCTTATTAATATTTCACGAGCCTTTGAACAGCTATGGATTGAACAAGCCAAAGAACCCAGTTCCGGGAACACGCAAGGCAAACAGCAATCAGCAAGTGTGTCACAACCTAAGAAGAAGTGTGGTTTTTGTCACTTCAACGGACACCGCACCGAAGAATGCAGGAAGCTAAAGAAAAAGCAGGACGAGTTCGGAAGCTCAGTCCAACCTCCTGAAGCTTTACGTATCAAAACGGAACAAACCAGGTCGACACAAGCTCCATCACCTTCCACACCTGCAATAAAATGCTATGGATGCGGCGCACCAGGCGTAGTACGCAGCAGTTGTACTACGTGCTCTAATAAAAAGGAACGGCAGCCACCAGCGGACCTAACATTCTGCTCCTTCAACTTTCGCCCTGATGTAAGAGCAAGACCAGTGGTATACTTGGAAATTGACGGCATCAAAGGAGTAGCGTACGTAGATACCTGTGCAAAAACAAGCGTTGCCTCATATCAATTATATAAACAACTGGAAGCAAAGGGACAGCACTTCGTTAATGAAAACGCTCGGGTCACGCTAGCAGATGGGATACCTAAGTATCAACGGGTCCTGAAAACAGTGGTACCAGTAAAACTCGAAGGTAGGGTAATACCCACTTCATTCATAGTCTTGCCCGAATCTAGAGATAACCGAACCCTGTTAGGAATTGGTTTTATGCAGGATGCAAAAATGGTACTAGACTTGGCACAGTTTACCTGGGAGTTCCTTGGCAGCCCTATAACCTACGAATTATACGAGGAGGACTTCGTAGCCTTCACCGATACTGCAAACAGCTCGATAGAAGTCTCACTGTCAGTCACTTCTCCACAAGTTCGTTGTACTGTACCTTCGACGTTTAAGCAAACGGCAGATTTGCCAAAGCGGACAGATACCGCAGCGTATAAATTGATTCCGATAGACGAATCGACGATAAAAAGACCCAGAACAGTCTTCGATGGATACTCGCCTCGCTTCGCCGATTTTATGATGAGGGACGCAGAGCGCAACGTTCAAGAAGCGGAAGTCACCCTAACACCTAGCGAGAGAGATCTCTTCCCTAGCACACCCGGAACTAGTAACTGCACAAATATTTTTATCGACTCATTCGACTTGTGTACTGTACATATAAATGATCAACAAAAGAATGACCTCAATAAAGTTCTGGCAGACTATGAGGACGTTTTCTTTGATAATGGTAACCCCTCGTCACTTGGAGAGCATACTATAGTAACAACAAGTAATATCCCGATATCGGTGCCTCCATATAGACTATCCCAAGCTAAAACTGAAGTCCTTAAGACTGAAGTAGATAAGATGCTGCAAAAAGGTATAATTGTACCATGCACCTCACCTTGGGCTTCGCCTGTAGTAATGGTGCCAAAACCTAATGGAGACGTGCGAGTGTGTATTGACTACCGACGTTTAAATGCGATAACTGTACCAGACACCTACCCTCTCCCTCGAATAGACGATCTATTGCATTCAGCTAAATCAACCCCGTTCATGACGTCACTAGACCTGAAAGCAGGCTATTGGCAAATTAAGATCCGAAAAGAAGATGAGGAGAAGACGGCATTTATTACTCCGTTTGGTGTCTATAAATTCAAAAGGATGCCCTTCGGTTTGCGCAATGCGCCTGCCACTTTCCAACGTCTAGTTGATAGATTCCGGATTACCCTCGGTAACATGAAACTGCTAGCGTATTTAGATGATCTAATCCTATTCTCTCCAACATTTGAAGAACATCTTGCAGATCTGGGAAGAGTCTTACAGAAGATGAGGGAATACAGAAGCCTGCAGGTTTACTCCAAACTACTACGTTAAGTCAACGATTTGAAGTGGTATCTTTTGATCTATTTGGGCCCCTGCCGCAAACTGAGGAGGGGAAGACATGGATATTGATTGCCCAAGATATGGCTACGCGGTGGGTAGAATTATTTGCGTTAGCCACCGCTTCAGCAGAAAATTGTGCTACAACACTGATAAACGAAGTTTTCCTAAGATATGGGGTACCAAGGAGACTCATAAGTGACAACGGAACTCAGTTCGTCAGTGCGGTGATGCAGCAAGTAACCTATAGCTTAAACATAAAACACCAGTATACACCACTTTATCACCCTGAAAGTAATCCTGTGGAACGCAGAAACCGAGATATGAAAACCCAACTGGCCATAATGGTGCAAGGAGTGGAGCACAACCGCTGGGCAGAACTACTTCCTGCCATTCGATTTGCCATGAACAGCTCTAATTGTTCCTCAACGGGACAAACTCCTGCATACCTAACATTCGGCAGAGAATTGAGGTCACCAAGGGATAACGAAGTTGATTTCAGGAATATACTCATTTCCGAAAACATAATACCTGAAATAACCCCAAAGCTAAAGACGCTGGCAGACAGCTTAATGAAAGCGAGAGAAGTTCAAGAAATGAAAGAAGAAGCTCGCAAAGAATATGTTGACCGACAGAGACGAAATCATCCTCAATACAGACCAGGCGATCTGGTTCTTGTCAACATACACCCGATCAGCAGAGGAAATCAGGGAGTGACAGCAAAGTTTGCGCCCCGAAGAGATGGCCCATATATTATAGTGCAACAGCACGGCCCCGCATCCTTTAAAGTAGCTTCACCGACTACTCCTGACATTCCAATCGGACTATATCATACGTCTGCTTTAACACCATTTAAAGGTGAAAATTCTACCAACATTCCTGAGCCTGTACAGCCGCTCAGAAGAAGAGGACGACCTGCGAAGAAAGCGGTTATCCAAACCACACTCCCCAAAAGAGGACGTGGACGTCCTAGGAAGCAATAAATCTCCAGTTCCTCTCGCCGAGACGTCTTCGGGAACTGAGGGGGAGTTTGTAGCAAACCTTTTAAGATAACTAGCGCCACCTATCATGTAAAGGAAGACACTACATAGTGCTGCTCCTCGACGCTAGATGGCGCTGTGCAATAACATCACGTTCCTGAATCGCGCTGTTAAGATTTACCGCGATTTAATGACCTCCGCTAGAATATTGATTTTTGTTAAGACCGAACTAGCAGTGCATTTGTGAGTTACGTCCTACTTGGAATAACTTCACGAGACTCAGCTACTAAGTTTGCCCGTATATTTAAGACTCTAAGTCTGTTTTTTGGATTAGAGGACCACGATCCCCAGTCTTCGTCCTTACTGGGAAGAGGCTGACGGGATTCGTCCTATACAATTGTACATATACGAGAAATAAATCCTTGTCAAGTAAAAGACATCTCTTCGTGCCGGAAACGGTGACACCATCCCCTACAGTATTAATTTATGGGATTTTGTAAGGTATTAATTTGAATTTATGAGCATGTGTAATTTTAATGATAATTTTGCATGCCTAATTGGTGCAACACAGTGGACTGCGCATTCACTTGACATCTGGAAATTTTTGAATATGTACTGTGTTGAGCAATAAATATATTTGAATTTGAGATATATTCTCTCGCAGCCTTTTTTGTAGTTAATAATGAGAACTTTAATCATTTAGAACATAATTTTTACGTACCATCAATAGTTTTCTCAGCGCACGCCAAATAATGAATTCTATAGGCAAAAGTTTGCTACTTTGGGTTACATTATTGCAATTTTCATAAGGATCTCTATTTTTTTTAAAATAATATGGCCTATGTTACTCAAGAATAATGTGGCTTTCCATAGGTGAAAGAATTTTTTAAATCGGTCTAGTAGTTTCGGAGCCTATTCGGTACAAACAAACAAATAAATATTTCCTCCTTATTATATTGGTATATACTAGCTGACCCCCGCGGCTTCGCTCCCGTCAAAATTATAGCCTATGTTACTCGGGAATAATGTAGCTTTCCATAGGTGAAAGAATTTTTTAAATCGGTGCTGCCATTTTTGATTAGCCGGAACAAACAGACAGACAGACTTAATTTTTTTTAAAATGTTATTTTGGTGTATGTACCGTATATATATTCATATACATTTAGTAAAAAACGGTTATTTCAATATTACAAACAGACACTTCAATTTTATTATATGTATATAGATGGTATAGACTGACAAGTAAAAATAAAAAAAATCCAAAACACCCGACAATTTTTTTTTCCATACTTTTCCATCATCTGCCTAGCCTTTTCCCAATTGTTGTTGGGGTCGGCTGGATCTTACCGGATTCAGCCGAGTACCAGTGTTTTACATGGAGCGACTGCCTATCTGACCTCCACAACCCAGTAACTGGGTAACACGGCTGCACGGTAACCCTTGGCGAGACTGGTGTCAGATCTCACGCTTCTGACTACCCGTAACGACTGTCAAAGATCTACAAATGACAGCTGGGACCAACGGCTTGACGTGCTTTCCGAGGCACGGAGGAAACTCGGTATTTCGAAATGGTCACCCATCCATGGACCGACCACGGCAAGCGTTGCTTAACCTTGAAGATCGACCCGTGCAGCTGTTATTATTTAGCCACGAGCTCCTCATTCTTTTTAAACTACATAATTTATCTACTTAGTAGTAGACACGCTTCGATCAAAAATCTATCGAACACGTAATTATGAAACGATATCTTGCGAAAATACCCCGATTTAAACGGTAAAACGCCCATAACTTTTGAACAGCTGTAGCGATTTTTATCAAATAAAGCTAAGAACACGCCCGATAATGTGAAACTTTCAAACAAAAAAAAACCGGCCAAGTGCGAGTCGGACTCGGGCTCAAGGGTTCCGTACTTGATAACTTGGTAAACTGCGGTTTACGATTTATGACGTATTAAAAAAAAAACTACTTCCTAGATCTCGTTCAAACCAATTTTCAGTGGAAGTTTACATTCTAATGAAATGAAATCGTTTATTTTCTAAATGTAGGTGTACAGATTAGATGTTCTTTTTGTAGAGAGTCCCTATACATTTTGCCTTACGGCATGCAACTTTTTATATTTGTTTAATTTAATATACAGAAAAACCAATATTTTTATAAATTATCATCTCTCCAAAGCAGTAAACAGTCCAAACATAAAACATAAAATGGCTTGAAACTGGAAATGAATGAATATCAAATAATAATAAGAAATAATGTACATCATATATTTTTATTAGTTTTATCATTCTCTTATTTTAGAAGTTACAGGGGGGGAGTTTTACCACTTTGGAAGTGTCTCTCGCGCAAAATATTCAGTTTAGAAAAAATAGTGATGGTCAGGATGGCTGGACCAAAAGAGATTTTGGAGGTTTGAGCAATACCAAGGTTTTATACCTATTTCATACTAGAAACCTCAATATAATTTTTAAATTAAAAACAAAAAAATGGAATCATCGACACGATGAAGAAGAAGAATATCATTTTTGAAGACCTATCCATATATACCCCACACGAATGGGTATGACGTAAAAACAAAATTTTTAGTTTCAGTTTCAAGTATGGGAACCCCCAAAATGTATTGTTCTTTTTCTATTTTTGTATGAAAATCTTAATGCGGTTCACAGAATACATCTACTTACCAAGTTTCAACAGCATAGTTCTTATAGTTTCGGAAAAAAGTGGCTGAGACATACGGACGGACAGACAGACAGACATGACGAATCTATAAGGGTTCCGTTTTTTGCGATTTGGCTACGGAACCCTAAAAACTAAATCAAAATCGGTTCATCTGTTTAGAAGCTATGATGCCACAGATAGATACAAAAATACGGTTAAAAAGGTGAATTTGCATTAGAAACATGACCGGTCATAGGTTAACCATGCCTGAAACTATGCTACTAATATTATTCGTTCATTTGTTAAGATCTGTTACTAATTTTAAATATGTAGGTATAAATGATTCATTTATGATTATTACGTCCTGACTATTATTGGTAGCAAATATTATTTTTATTTGAATCTTGCGAAGACTCTGATTTTGAGACCTTAAGACCAGAGGTAATTCTCGTAGGTAATTTTGAATAAATAATATCGTTATCCGTAAGATTTTATTTTACAATAGGGTTGGTAGATGTAAATATTTAAACTATTATAGCATAGATGTTTCGACCTATATTAGAATTTGACGAATAGTATAAAGATAGCATGCAATTACTATAAACTGTACAAAAACCAAAGGTAAATAAATTTAATAAAAACAGAAAAATCGTTAAAAAATATTTTGTGCAACTTACTTGATTTAACTCGTGGTAACTACTAGTGTTACCATTTTGAATCTATATCTTAGGTAGTTGTAGTAATAAAGCGCGCGTCGCCACTTGCTAGACAGTGCCTCTCGTGTAGTTTTATTTTCTCTATGCCTCTCGCCAGGTGAAAAGAGTGTGACCCCTGCCACGGACTATTATATATAAATGACAACAGAGAAAATAAAACTACGTTTTAATGACCCCTGCCAGGGGATGTGCGAATGAGAACTACCTACTAAATTAATAAAAAAAACTATAAGCGCTAACCAAAGATTACTAAAGTCTGGCAAACGAAAGTAGACACTCGAATTATTTGCAAACTTTTTATAAGGCAATGCTAAACTTGTGTCAACCTCAGTTTTCCAAAACAAGATGGCGCGGCGTGTTGTTTTGATTTGTTGTGGCCTTTGTAATAGCATTTATCCAGTGAAAAATGAATAAAACCAATTAAAAGTGTATTACGGGAGATGTTGTTTCGCATGATGTCTGAATATAAAGAAAAACAACAAGAGAAAGACGCCGAATTCAAACAAAAACAAGGTTGTTTACGTTTGGTGTTAGATTTTTAAGTTAGTATGACTCTAATAATTTGATACTTTGTTTTAATTCGTAATTATTATTGATGCAAAAACTATTTCTATATTATTATTCACATTCATTTTATAATAAGTTAAACACCTGATTAATAATGCATTACGGCTATTTATCATACCATTATAAAAGTTGCATTGTAATTTTATTTTATTTTTTCTTTTACTGAAGATCTGGAGGATTTAGCAGGGGTTAATGAGATAATGGAAACTATTAAAAAACTTACGGAATTAGAGCAGAAAAATAGGATAAAAACCCTGAACCAGTACTTGGGTGAAATAGCTAGCAGAGGAGTGGAAGAAAATGTCTGACTATGTCATACAATGTTGAAAAAAAATATAATGAAAGGGACAGAATTACAGAAAATAATTTATAAATTTCATGAATAATGTACGAAACAGTGATTCCAGTGACTCTAATGAATCTATGCACTTGGAAGTCTTACATTCAGATTTTGATTATGGTAGTGAATAAACCAACATTATTATAGATTATTGTTGTTTTTTTTTATCCGGATTGATAGATACGTAATATCTAAAGTATTGCCTGCCTAAAAACCCTATAGTATTTTTATTCAGACAAAGTAAAATTAATAATTCTAAAGTATCAAATTAGGTTATTCCAAGTATTGCATACTAGTTTTGGGGTTGCTATGCTGAGATTTTTTAAATTTGCCGCGCTTTTTCAGTCTCTACTTTCGTTTGCCAGACTCTATTCGCTAACGCAGCCGTAACTAAGGCTGGCCACATACGTACGTTTTCCGCGTTCGATTTCCGAATTCGTTTTCCGTATTCGGAGACCCGAATGCATCGTATCCTAATAAAATACATTGACTGCCGCACACGTCCGTTATTTTTTCAAGCGGAGCACTTTCTTCATCTGAGGATAAAACCTAATGACGTCATGCGGAACGCAGCACTGACATACATTTGTTATGTACCGCCGCACACGTTCGGAAACATTCCGAACGGCGCCACGTACAGCCGTGCGTATTGGACGTCGTTTCATCTAGAGCACGATTGCATCACGACAATGTGTGTAGCAGAAGCATTAATATTGGCTGCTGAAAAACACCCCTGCTTGTGTTATATTCATGACAACCACAACAGAGATGAAGTTCATCGAACGATTTCATTAGAATGATTTTTTATTGATCCTGTAGAAATGAAAGAATTTATCTGGATGTGCTCGTAACTTTGCTCTTTTTACCCGACTGCTGAAGGAGGGTAATGTGTTTATCAGTCTATGTATGTATGTAAGTATGTATTTATGTTTGTTCCTATGTGGCGTTCTAGAAGCCAAACGCGTTGGCCGATTTTGATGATTTGTACCTACGTCAATCGATTCGTCATTAAAATTACAAAACAGAAAAATGGCGGCTTTTGGGCGCCATATTGTGGGGACCCAATAAAGTTATGTATAAAAAAGTTAATTAAAAAAATCAAAAAACCCGGCTGCTTAAAAAGCCAACTAAAAAGACGTAAACAAGAAGAAAATCAAGCTGTGCAGTCGGAGGATACATCTGCTTTTGGTCAGCGAGCTCGCGAATATGTATCCTCCGACTGCACGGCATGATTTTCTTCTTGTTTACGTCTTTTTAGCACGCTTTTTAAGCAGTCGGGTTTTTGATTTTTTTAATTAACTTTTTTTTAGATAAAATGGACTCTCGTATATTCTCCGACTGTTTCACGGATGCACTCAATACCAACGTTTCTTTTTCTTCTTTAAGGGTTCCGTACTCAAAGGGTAAAGACGGGACCCTATTACTAAGACTCCACGATCCGTCTGTCTGTCTGTCCATCTATCACCAGGCTGTATCTCATGAACGGTGATAGCTAGACAGTTGAAATTTTCACAGATGTATTTATGTTGCCGCTATAACAACAAATACTAAAAACAGAATAAAATAAATATTTAAGTGGGGCTCACATACAACAATCGAGATTTTGTTGCCGTTTTTTGCGATAATGCTACGGAACCCTTCGTGCGCGAGTCCGACTCGCATTTGGCCGGTTTTTTGATGATGATAACAGAAATGCAATATTAATAAAATTAAGTTATTGTTCTCCATCGCCGTGCGTTCACAAAGCCATCACTGAACGTATTGGCAGTGAAAATTCCAAACGAAAAAAAACTAACGTCTGCGCTAGGTTCACGGAATTCCGAGTCTGTATTCCGTATCGGCAATCGAACGCGGAAAAAGTACGTATGCGGCCAGCCTAAACGTATTTGACATTATTTATCATGGTGGTTGGTGAAATAGTGATGTGCAATTTTGTTCTAAACGCTCAATCTAGACCGTAGACAGAGAAACCGACAGTCTGTAAAGCTAATAAAGAAAAATGTTGCTGAAAAATGCTCATTTTTACAATACTGTTTTTTTTTTTGTTTTAGTTAGGTTCCGGTAATGCAACATTCATAATGAAATGCAGACGTTACGTTCTCTATAATGAAGGAATATGAAAAAAGTCACAAACCGTTAAGCAATGGAATTTCAAAAAACGATTCGGCCATTAATTCTATTATTATAGTATTTGTAATAAGTACTCTCTTGCTACATTTACAGTGTAAAGTCTGCCTGCCGCAAGTTATTTTAAATTCAGTATAGTAAAAGGACAATGGGCACCCTCAATAGCGTTAAGATATTATTTATGTCGTTGCACACAAGGCCGGATAGACAATTTAAGGCGGAACTAGATTTACGTGGCGTGGCGTGTCGTGGCGCATACTGGCGTGGCGCTGAGTGTGCACACTAAGCTGGCGTGTCGTGACGCGCTCTGGGGCTATTGCTGAATTAAGGCGGAACCACACTTACGTGGCGTGGCGTGGCGTGGCGCAGGTCCACCAATCAAACGACTCTGTTCCAGCCTACGTCATAACGTAACGTGTTTTGAAGCCAACCAACTGCGTTAGAAGGTGCGACACGCCACGCCATGTAAGTGTGGTTCCGTCTTTAGTATACATCGAACCTTTGCAACGTGTAGACGTACATAATATTTACTTCGAATTCGGATGATGATTTCGATGAAGACCTTCAATTTATTTCTATGCACCTGCCATGTTATATCTTGACCACCTTGGTTGACTGGTAGAGAATACCTTAGGCTTTAAGTCTGCCTATGTACCTTTAAGTTGCATGAAATGTTAATAAATACATAAATTTCTCCTAGCAATTAAACTACTTTAGAGCAAAATAAAGAAGAAGGCAAGGCAATTTCAAATTTAAAAGTTTTAGAATAAAAACATAAAAAATCGGATTGTTTACATTTTGATGATAACGATATGCGATTATCTCGGAAACGTGTGGACCGATTTACATGATTCAAACGTTATAAAATGGTATGAAATGGTTTTGGACCAAGACCTTTCATTTGACACTAACCTCATCAAAAATCTCCACAAACAAAAAATCACGTTTTCAAGTTCCTCGCGTAATTATTAATGTATATCTCTTATCAATTCTTTAAAATCTATATAAGTATATCAACTTTTAATCTTCAAATTAGGATTCTATATGATTGTACATACTAGTTGGACATTAAAAAAAAACAAATGCAACACTCTAATTAGTATCTAACAAGAAATAATTATCATTTACTAAGTACGCGGTTGCAGTATGCCTCGACATGGAGAAGGCCTTCGACCGCGTGTGGCACGACGGTCTAATATATAAACTATCCACCTCAAACGCGCCCCGTCGCGTTGTCAAAGTGGTTCAATCCTTCCTCACAAACAGGACTTTCAGAGTGGTGGTCGACGGAGCACTGTCCGCACCTCGCCCTATACTGGCGTGGGTGCCTCAGGGCAGCTGCCTCTCGCCTGCGGGTTACTCACGCTATACTGACGACATCCCTACAACTCCAGAGGCGACGCTCGCATTATACGCGGACGACGCCGCCTACATCACTACCTCATTGGTCGCGAAGCACGCCGTCCGCAAAATGCAGCGCGCCCTCGACCTGCTAACGGAGTGGCTAGCCAAGTGGCGGCTATCCGTAAACGTGATTAAAACGCAGGCGCTCATAACGGGACGGTGTAACCTTCCACCACGTCTGAAGCTGCATGGAGCCGACGTCGCCTGGGCGCCCCGGGCCAAGTACCTGGGCGTGACCATTGACCGTCGGCTCACGATGGGGCCGCACGTCAAAACCGTCGTGGGCAAAGGTAAGGTAGCCCGCAACCTCCTTCGCCCAGTTCTCTCATCCCGCCAACCCGCACCAAGCTGGGCGTCTACAAAACGTACATACTACTTACGTACGCCGCCCCAGCTTGGTATACACTCACGTCCAAGACGAGCCGCCGGAACCTCAGCGCACAACAAAACCTGGCGCTGCGCCGCATATTAGACGCACCTCGGTACGTAAATAACGACGTGCTAACTAAGGACCTACAGCTAGAGAGCCTGGAGGAGTCCGTGGGGTGCCTAGCTACAAAGATGTACGCGCGGGCCGACGCTTCTGCCTGGCCGCACATCAAGAACATAGCGCCATGGCACGCGCGCCCGCCCGACAGCAGACGACGCAGAAGCAGAATTAGGCTGCAGGTCCCTAGGGACCTGCAGCCTAATTCTGTAAGTGAATTCGGCAAAGACAACAATCTGGTATCTTTCCCAAAAACACACACATACACAAAAAAGTTGGATCTTTATTCAACTTGTTTGTGAATCAAACACAATTAGGCTGCTGATCCACGACGATGCGACCCCATCCACATCCACCCGCAGCCTAATTGTGTAAGTAAATTCGGCAAAGGAAACAAATTGTTTCTTTCCCAAAAATGACTTTTCGCAATACAAAAAGTCGTTTTTGGGAAAGAAACAGATTGTTTCCTTTGCCGAATTCACTTACACAATTAGGCTGCCGGACTTGACGCCTAAGTAGGTCGCTCCAGGTTACACGCGACCTACTTAAACAATAACACTGCTCACCCCACACGCATCCAAGCGCGCAATGTGTTCTAAGTTAATATAGGCATAATTGCGAGCTATAAACAGACACTCGCCACTTCACACTCGCTAGTACACACGCACCGGATAGCATAGCGCGGGCTTGCTCACCGGTGTAAACATGGGAGGTGTATACACACATACACTACCGCTCACACATACATACGGCTCCCCAGTCTGAGTAAGGACCGGCTAGATTCGGAAGGGAGGCAGACGGGAGCCATACATTTCTCTGTAGGTTCGTCAAAGTCGGCACTACTGATGCTGGTCGCCTTCTCTGGGCTTCACATGGTTCGCCATGAGTTCCGCTTGGTGGAGGTTGACCGTCAGGGTGCCGTGAAGAAACGGCGGCGCGTTCAGAATGCCCGCCGCGGCTCGCCTACAGATACACACAACATGCTACCAATATAGTGAGTGCGGATTTGCTAAGGCAAAGCGACTAGGCGCTTTACCCGCACTCACTTGACGCTAGGTTCAATGAAACGCCACAGCGACGGGCTCGTGTTTGCGAACCCCGGTATGGCTGCCGCCGGCTGGGAGTTTAGCTCCAGCACGGGCGACGCGACTTCCAAGAGTCGGTACGCATTTCGAATGGATGCGTCTTGGTGCACGGACCACTGTCTCTCGAAAGCCAGTACTGCCCAGTATTTGGATGTGGAAGTAGTACTATCCTAATTGGATGTGGAACATTGTCTCCGACAGGTAGTACTATCCTTATTGCGGTGGGTGTATGGAACACTGTCCCTGACAACCAGTACTGCCCCATGTGATGGCCTTCACTGCAATTATTAGTTATTTAATTAATTGGATTTTCTAGGTTAAGATAACTGATTAAACAAGATAGATGAACTAAAATAAATTTGTTTATGGCCATATCTGAGTTTCACTCCTGATGTCTGAAATTAACCCGACATATACATAATATAAAAAATAAATACGAGACTGTTATCGCACACAAGCAGAGACTGGAGTTCATGTCAATCGTATTTACTTACGGTCCTAGCAAAATAAATATGTGGGTACCGTGGTGATGAACAATTAGCCAGCTGTGTTTAGAAGTAGGCACACTTTTTATTTGTTTGTGATGATAATTATTGTATTTTTTTTCCTTTGCGTGCCTCGTCATTAGACGACGATATTTATAATGTAAAAATTTTAAACTCATTTAAGTGAACTGTAATGTTCTTATGAGAAATAAACTAATTCTCTTAACCGAACATGTTGTTATTTGCTGATGATACTCGTACTTATTTATTTTTTTAAATAAATAGACTACGTACTAGTCACGTTGCCGACGTAAATAACACCCTACGGCAAGTTCAGGATTGGTTCACTGATAATAATTTAGTAATAATAAAAAAACCGGCCAAGTGCGAGTCGGACTCGCGCACAAAGGGTTCTGTACCATTATCGCAAAAAAAACACGATTGTTGTATGGGAGCGCCCCGTAATTTTATTCTGTTTTTAGTATTTGTTGTTATAGCAGCAATATAAATACATAATCTGTGAAAATTTCAACTGCCTAGCTATCATGGATCATGAGATACAGCCTGGTGATAGTCGGACCGCGGAGTCTTAGTAATAGGGTCCCGATTTTACACTTTGCGTACGGAACCCTAAAAACTAAGTGCATAAAATATGCTTTGCCGAATGTCAAGCACAGAACATATATACCCTAAGCCGGGATGTCAAGTAAAAAGCCGAGTGTCAAAGTATCTACTGATTGTCAATTTGTGACATTATTTTAAATAAGAAGAAGCTAGAATTCGTCGATAAAACGGTTTTCCTGGGGATCACGCTAGACTCAAGGTTACAATGGGGTCCTCATGTAATGTCACTTATCTCATGTATTAACAGCACAAGAGGACACCGTGAAGTTTTAGTGGTTAGAGTCCCACATAACAGCACTATCTCCCCGTGGTAGTGCAGTATGCACGAGCATTTCTCCAAGCATTAAAAAAAAAGGTCAACCGGAAGTAACCTATAGGTTTTGAGCCGAAAACCTATAGGGTACTTCCGGTTTGGGCGCACGGTTGGCGCAGTGGTTGAGCGATTGACTGCTGCGTGTCGCGGGTTCGATTCCCGCACGGAACAAATATTTGTATGATATGCAGATTGTTGTTCCGGCTCTGGGTGTTGTGTATGTGAGTTTATATGCTTGTAAACGCACCCACGATACAGGAAGAAATTCCTAGTGTGGGGCAACGTTTTTTTAAAAAAAAAAAAGTTTGACCTGTTCGTTTCCAAGGTTGTGATGCCACAGCCCTAATAGACTTGTTACGTCACAGCACTTTCACGGTCTATTGAGGTCGATAGGCAACTGTTTTAGGGATGTTACATTAAAATCCTCACGTACAGTTCCAAGGCGTTTGTTAGTTCTCGTATTGTTAGGAGATTCCTCCCTCTGGAGCCCAGACCGGCGGTATCTTGGAAATTTTTTCGGATACCGGTGGGCTCCTATTTTTAGGGTTCCGTACCCAAAGGGTAAAAACGGGACCCTATTACTAAGACTCCGCGGTCCGTCTGACTGTCAGTCACCAGGCTGTATCTCATGAACCATGATAGCTAGACAGTTGAAATTTACACAGATGGTGTATTTCTGTTGCCGCTATAACAACAAATACTAAAAATAGAATAAAATTAATATTTAAGGGGGGCTGCCATACAACAAACGTGATTTTTTTGCCGTTTTTTGCGATAATGGTACGGAACCCTTCGTGCGCAAGTCCGACTCGCACTTGGCCGGTTTTTTATATTTATAAGTCGGGTTTAGTCAATAGTAGGGACGTCAATACGAGACTGTAGTTATCGCACACAAGCCGAGTCCGAGTCGGGTTTAGTCAATAGTAGGGACATCAAAACAAATCACAAGCACGCCACTTGGTGGCAAATCAAGAAATCAATTACGCTTTGGTGCGCTTTTTCTAACCACTTGCGTGGTGGGGACAGCAGAATATGGCAGTTGACTACTAATCGGCTTACAGCAAAGACGTCGTTGTAGAATCTGTGTCGATCCGTAATATAAGTAAGCAAGATTGGAACTGTGAGTTATGACTATTTAAATAAACCCAGTGTATCGAATAATTTGTGTGATTTCATTTTCACGATTGTACCCACCGAGCCTGCCCACACACGATGTTTTAACCTATAGGAATACATCCTGTCTTCCCAATGGTTGCAATCTATCGCCTTGATGCGACATATACATGTTTTTTTATACATTATTTAAAAAAAAACAATATAATGGGTATAAAATATGTACTTTATATAACAAATAACTATTTACACAATATTTCTCATGATTATGTTTGTGCTATCTTTTACTGTTCCTTGCGTTGTTATCTGCAGTTTTTACTGTTATGCATTTCTTGTCTAAGAATTTCAGAAGATCCTGTAACAATAAAATTAATGATATTATTAAACATGTACAGTCTTATTACAAAAAGCGGTTTAACTAAAAACCCAGGTTTAAATCTCTATAAACCACGGTTTAAACAAAAATGATATTACAAATAATGGTTTAGCGATAAACCGTAGACCATATCATGGTCTAACGCTAAACCTCGGCGGCCCCTAGTTTAACGATGGTCTAAGTCGTATCTGTCAAAGTTTTTCTTATAGGTTATAGAATCTTTTTCATTGTGTTGTGTTGTTTTTACCCGAAAATGGATATTAACATGGTGGATTTAATTGATATTGAGGATATTACTTTTTCCTCGGTACTCCAATTCTCAGATGTTTTTTTTGTTGGTACATCACAACACTTAAACTAACACATTATTAACAAAGAGGCAATTATTATAATAGAGACTTGGAGAACTTAAAAATCCAAAGCCTAATGAACTTTGTTCAACGAGCGATGGTTTTGTTTATTGTTATGATTTCATGTAACGCGCGAGAATGTTACGTTTCGTTACACGTACGTTGATGTATTATAAGTAATTAATACGAATTTAAGTAATGTGCTTAAATCTAAACAAAACTTCAATCGATAAAATAACTAATGTTAATATACATTCAAAATAACAAAGTGTCAATATTTGAACACTCCTAAACATCATTTAATCCTTATCGTATTATCAAAAAGTTTTCTTTTCTGGGCATAAGGAACGTTGCAATTGAATGATATTATGCTGAACGAATGATATTTGTTTTAATCTGTGGTTGATATATTGACAATGGTTCAAATGTCGGTACTAAGAAGACCAGGGTTTTTTTAAGTTTTGTAATACGGACAAATTTAGACCATGGTTTTGCAGATAAGCCTGGACTTGATAGGCCAGGTTTAAACCAAGGTTTATTGAGTTTTTTGTAATAAGACTGGTACAGTCTTATTACAAAAAGCGGTTTAACTAAAAACCCAGGTTTAAATCTCTATAAACCACGGTTTAAATAAAAATGATATTACAAATAATGGTTTAGCGATAAACCATGGACCATATCATGGTCTAACGCTAAACCTCGGCGGCCCCTAGTTTAACGGTGGTCTAAGTCGTATCTGTCAAAGTTTTTCTTTTAGGTTATAGAATGTTTTTCGATGTGTTGTGTTGTTTTTACCCGAAAATGGATATTAACATGGTGGATTTAATTGATATTGAGGATATTACTTTTTCCTCGGTACACCAATTCTCAGATGTTTTTTTTTGTTGGTCCATCACAACACTTAATATATTAACACATTATTAACAAAGAGGCAATTGTTATAATAGAGAGAACTTAAAAATCCAAAGCCTAATGAACTTTGTTCAACGAGCGATGGTTTTGTTTATTGTTATGGTTTAATTTTCATGTAACGCGCGAGAATGTTACGTTTCGTTACACGTACGTAGATGTATTATTAGTAATTAATACGAATTTAAGTAATGTGCTTAAACCTAAACCAAACTGCAATCGATAAAATAACTAATGTTAATATACATGCAAAATAACGAAGTGTCAATATTTTTACACTCCTAAACATCATTTAATCCTTATCGTATTATCAAAAAAAAAAACTTTTCTGGGCATACGGAACGTTTCAATTGAACGATATTACGGTGAACGAATGATATTTGTTTTATTCTGTGGTTGATATATTGACAATGGTTCAAATGACGGTACTAAGAAGACCAGGGTTTTTTTAAGTTTTGTAATACGGTCAAATTTAGACCATGGTTTTGCAGATAAGCCTGGACTTGATAGGCCAGGTTTAAACCAAGGTTTATTGAGTTTTTTGTAATAAGACTGTTACAGTCTTATTACAAAAAGCGGTTTAACTAAAAACCCTGGTTTAAATCTCTATAAACCACGGTTTAAATAAAAATGATATTACAAATAATGGTTTAGCGATAAACCATGGACCATATCATGGTCTAACGCTAAACCTCGGCGGCCCCTAGTTTAACAATGGTCTAAGTCGTATCTGTCAAAGTTTTTCTTTTAGGTTATAGAATCTTTTTCATTGTGTGGTGTTGTTTTTACCCGAAAATGGATATTAACATGGTGGATTTAATTGATATTGAGGATATTACTTTTTCCTCGGTACTCCAATTCTCAGATGTTTTTTTTTGTTGGTCCATCACAAAACCTAATATATTAACCATTATTAACAAAGAGGCAATTGTTATAATAGAGACTTGGAGAACTTAAAAATCCAAAGCCTAATGAACTTTGTTCAACGACGATGGTTTTGTTTATTGTTATGGTTTCATGTAACGCGCGAGAATGTTACGTTTCGTTACACGTACGTAGATGTATTATTAGTAATTAATACGAATATAAGTAATGTGCTTAAACCTAAACAAAACTGCAATCGTTAAAATAACTAATGTTTATATACATGCAAAATAACAAAGTGTCAATATTTTAACACTCCTAAACATCATTTAATTCTTATCGTATTATCAAAAAGTTTTCTTTTCTGGGCATACGGAACGTTGCAATTGTACGATATTATGGTGAACGAATGATATTTGTTTTATTCTGTGGTTGATATATTGACAATGGTTCAAATGACGGTACTAAGAAGACCAGGATTTTTTTAGGTTTTGTAATACGGACAAATTTAGACCATGGTTTTGCAGATAAGCCTGGACTTGATAGGCCAGGTTTAAACCAAGGTTTATTGAGTTTTTTGTAATAAGACTGTTATTACAGTCTTATTACAAAAAGCGGTTTAACTAAAAACCCAGGTTTAACTCTCTATAAACCACGGTTTAAATAAAAATGATATTACAAATAATGGTTTAGCGATAAACCATGGACCATATCATGGTCTAACGCTAAACCTCGGCGGCCCCTAGTTTAACGGTGGTCTAAGTCGTATCTGTCAAAGTTTTTCTTTTAGGTTATAGAATCTTTTTCATTGTGTTGTGTTGTTTTTACCCGAAAATGGATATTAACATGGTGGATTTAATTGATATTGAGGATATTACTTTTTCCTCGGTACTCCAATTCTCAAAAAGTTTTTTTTTTGTTAGTCCATCACAACACTTAATATATTAACACATTATTAACAAAGAGGCAATTGTTATAATAAAGACTTGGAGAACTTAAAAATCCAAAGCCTTATGAACTTTGTTCAACGAGCGATGGTTTTGTTTATTGTTATGGTTTCAAGTAACGCGCGAGAATGTTACGTTTCGTTACTCGTAAGTAGATGTATTATTAGTAATTAATACGAATTTAAGTAATGTGCTTAAACCTAAACCAAACTGCAATCGATAAAATAACTAATGTTTATATACATGCAAAATAACAAAGTGTCAATATTTTTACACTCCTAAACATCATTTAATCCTTATCGTATTATCAAAAAGTTTTCTTTTCTGGGCATACGGAACGTTTCAATTGAACGATATTATGGTGAACGAATGATATTTGTTTTATTCTGTGGTTGATATATTGACAATGGTTCAAATGACGGTACTAAGAAGACCAGGGTTTTTTTAAGTTTTGTAATACGGACAAATTTAGACCATGGTTTTGCAGATAAGCCTGGACTTGATAGGCCAGGTTTAAACAAGGTTTATTGAGTTTTTTGTAATAAGACTGATATAGTTTTATAAAACTGCTTTTAATTTATTCCCTAATTGAACCGATTAATTAAGACGACGACTAACGCCAACGACCTTGAGGGAACAAAACGCGCACTCGTTTCACACCCGCGCGACCCAAAATTTTGTAGTTTTATGTTCTTTCTTTCTTTTTTAATTTTGTAGATAATTAAATTGTCTTTGACATGGTGTCGATTTCATTAAAATACGCCCAGCGGTTTTGGTGCGATTGTCGTGTTTTTGTCCCTTTTAGACATAACTTTACAAATTAATTACTTACACCATGTTTAACGAATAAAACTCAAAATTTGCTTAGATCAAATTATTAAGAAAACGGTCTATAACAAATATTTTTCCCAAAAAATTTCGACCAGCCGTTTAGATGTGATTCTCATTTTAAAATCAGCTACACAAGGGAATCGGCGCCTTAATCTATGGAGCTATCCTGGCTGAGAGACTAAAGCTGGAAACAAATTATCGGACGCGGCTTACGGACGCGACTGACAGCCGCGACTTATAGAGTATCTAGGTAATGAATGTACATTACAGTGTGCAAACTATCGGACGTAAGTCGCGGACGTGACCTTGGCGTTCGGACGTCTGATAGAGATCTGGCAGCCGCGTCCCATACGACTGTGCACACATATCAGCCGCGGCTGTAAGTCGCGTCCGTCAGCCGCGTCCGATAATTTGTTCCCAGCTTAAAGCTGGCGCTGTCATTTCACTTTGAATTTCGAACCTCGGCATTGGTGCACGAAGTGAACGCGGGGCGCCGCGCGGGTTAGCGGGAGTGGGGTCGCAATCCAGCCAGATGCACAGTTATTTTTATCGTTTAGTCACCATTAACCTTTTAATACTCCCACCGCTGGGACACAGGGCCTCCTGTCTGTGAGTGGAGGTCTTTGGACCTGGACCGCGTTGTAGTGTGTAACATAAAGTACCTAGACTAAGTATTGTTACACATGTTTAGTTAAGCAGTCTCTAAATAATACGTCGTACACAGGCTTGCCAACTTAGGGTTTTTGGCCCCAAATTTAGGGCAAAAATATCCACGCTGGGCTCTTTTTAGGGCCCAAAAAAATTTAGGGGCTTTTTTAGGGCCATAAATAATATTTCATGCATCTCTAAAGGAACCAATTGTTCCTTGAAATGCTGCAAAGTTTAATGATGAAATGATTCATTTTAAAACGAGATGATAGTTCATTCGTTACATTTTCTCCATTTCCGAAAATTTTACAGTTTGTTTATTGTAAACATTGTTTATTGTATTACCTAAAGAACTCTTAAAGCTCAAATAAAACGCCAAGTCGGAACTTAAACGATTTATTTACAATTATTAACAGTATAGATCTTTAATTCGTTATAATAAGTTCTAATAAAAAGTAATTAAAACAAAGTAATATTTTATTTACCTTAGTAAAACGAGATACTCATAAAAAAAAATTTTGAATAGGTACCCAATATAGGGCTTTTTTTGTGCTTTGGGAATATTGCATTTAGGGCTATTTCGGGGTATTTCACCTTGCTCTTAGGGCTATTTATTTTTAGGAGTTGGTAACCCTGGTCGTACAGAACAGACCGCCTTTAAAACAACAAACAAAATAAAACAAAGACAACCCGTCTTTGTTACAACACTTATAACCTCGAGATCCGCTGGACCAATTTTCATTGTTTTTGATTCGTTGGATTTGTCTCCGCCCCGAATGGCAGAATACATCTTAAAAACGTAGGGTAGGTAGGAGGGTAGGTAGGGTAGTTATGGTAGGTAGGTAGCCAGTTGACGGGAGCGAAGCCGCGGGGTCAGCTAGTTCAATATAATCCTCTTCCCTCTACAGTGAAATAACGATTGTATTTGCTGCAAATCTGTATGTTTTTTTCCCGAGAACGACCTTTTAAGACACTAATCTGCTTGGTCCTTATCCCCATTAGACGTATTATTATGATCGATATGATCAAGATAATGTCTGGACTTTAATAGAGACTGTAACAAAATCGCCCAAGGAAGTTTTCACAATAACATATGCAATCTGCCTAGCTCCTTGCATGCAATCAACCTGCTTCAGCTAGGTAGCAGTTTTTTACATGGAGTTACTGCAGTTTGACCTCCACAACGCATTAAATGGGTAAGGGCTTGTCCCCCATCACCACGTTGTCAACGTGGAACGGTGCGATGTGCAGCGGCGCGGCATGTTGGCTTGACGTGCAAATTAACGTTACCATGTCGTAAAAATACACGTCACGATGCCGCAACGTAACACGTTGTCGTGCCTGCCTTCGTTTCGTTTCTTGTAGTTTCTGACAGTTACAGCATTCTGAAATCTTTTTAGGGTTCCGTACCTCAAAAGGTAAAAAAGGAACCTTTATAAGATCACTCTCTTGTCCTTCTGTCCGTCCTGTCTGTCCGTGTATCACCACCGATTTTCTCAGGAACAGGTTGACGCAGCAAGTTGAAATTTATACCAGATAAAAATCAAGGTCCTGATTCAACAAGATAAAAAGATATGTGCAAATATAGATTTTCGCGAAAACTTATATGTACTTACCAAAAATTTAGCTATAATTTTCGGCATTTCCCTTTACTTGTGCTGTAAAACCTTGCTTTTAACCAAAATTGACAATTCTAGGTCAACCGGAAGTACCCTATAGGTTTTGGGTTGAAACCCTTTAAGGTAATTCCTGTTGACCTAGAATTACGAAATTTGGCAAAAAGTAAGGTTTTACAGCACAAATAAAGGAAGAATACCAAAAAATAAAACTAAAGTTGAAAATTAAAGGATGTCCCTTATTTACATAGTTGACACCACCCTGAGTACGGAACCCTTCGTGCGCGAGTCGCATTTGGGCGGTTTTTTTTTGCACAACTATTCGCTAAGACATTTAAACATCAAGCGATGAACATGAGCGAGCACATTGCCACTTGCCACGTACCGCTTCCGACGACGTAAGACGCTTCGTTCCGCGGCGACGTTGCCGTACCGTGCATTTGTACGTCACGTCTTTCACCGAACTTTTCACGATGACGACGTCGTGACGTGGTGATGGGGACAAGCCCTATCACGATACCCTTTCGCAAGACTGGTGTCAGATCTAAGGCTTCTAACTTCTCGTAACGACTGTCAAAGATCTTTATATGGCAGCTGGGACCAACGGCTTAACGTGCTTTTAAAGGCACGGAAGATCCTCGGTATGTTAAGATGGTCACCCATCCTCGGACCGAACTCTGCAAATGATGCTTAACCTTGAAGATCGACTTCTCAAATGAGCTAAGCTATATATAAATATATTATGATCGATATGATATTTTTTGGAGTCTAAAAGAAAGATTTTTTTTTTTTTCTAAAAAAAAACGGTGCCCCATACTAGGAATTTCTTCCTGTATCGTGGGTGCGTTTACAAATATTTGTTCCGTGCGGGAATCGAACCCGCGACACGCAGCGCAGCAGTCAATCGCTCAACCACTGCGCCAACCATGCGCCAAAGTTTAACGAAATCGCCCAGGGAAGTTTTTTTAAGTTACAATACAAGTAACCTACAGTACAACTATTTAATTAAATGCCCCTTGGTATTCATCGCATTTCCGAATACAAACGAATGCTAATTTCCATGTCCATCAATTATTATATTTATCGTGTATATGAATTCGAATTCAGAACTAAGTAGGTACTTAATTGTTGTTTTGTTTTGATTTCCGTTTGGAATTTATAGAGCTGTAAAATAAGCAGCTTTAGCAGCTAAATTACATTATGTTAAAGGAGTATTAACAACTCTATATACTTCCAAGTTGATTGAGAGCGTCCGGTCTGCACCAAGTGCAAAGAGCAACTGATGGAAATCCGACGTCTGACGAAACATCAAGTCTGCCGAGGGACATTAAGAAAATGTTTGTACTGTACTCCTATGTAAATGCTTAGAAGCTTGGCCGGAGAAGGCAAAAAACCAAGAAGAGTGGTAGGCTATCGGAGAGACCATTGTCCAATAGTGGTAAAATATAGGTTTTTTTTATTAACGTTTGCCTAGCTATTGACCACTTTCTCAAGTGATGGTAATCGATGATGTGGTCAACGGTGAATGAATGTGTGAATTCCACTGTACATCAGCTTGACGCACAATGAAAGTATTCCCAAAATTTGCGTATGGGTTGCATGCCCGCCATGTATCGATGGCGCATTGCCGTACCTCTTGCCCAGTCCAATGACGGAAAGGGCTAGGCGGAATCAAATTGTGCAGTTCCATCGCTCACTCTCCGAAATGTAACCGATAAAAAACCGACAGGCTGGCAACTCGGCGTCGATGTTGATGACTCTGGAGCTTTGATTCAACCAGTGCATCGATGCTGATAAGACTTTGGCCAAGGCCAATAGGTTCATCATTCATCATTTCAGCCGAAAGACGTCCACTGCTGGACATAGGCCTCCCCCAGGCGTCGCCACATTGACCGATCCCGTGCGTCTCGCATCCAGCGCCTTCCCGCAACCTTAACCAGGTCATCGGTCCACCTAGTGGGAGGCCTTCCAACGTATCGTCTTCCAGTTCGTGGTCGCCACTCCAGAACTTTTCGGCCCCATCGGCCATCCGTTCTGCGAGCAATGTGCCCTGCCCACTGCCACTTAAGTTTGGCAATTATTCGGGCTATGTCGGTAACTTTGGTTCTTCTGCGGATATCATCATTTCTGACGTGATCACGCAAGGAAATTCCGAGCATAGGCCTCTCCATTGCCCTTTGGGTGACTTTAAGCTTTCTGATAAGGCCCATTGAGAGCGACCACGTCTCGCTCCCATAAGTGATCACTGGCAACACACACTGGTCATAGACTTTTGTCTTGAGACACTGCGGTGGATTGGACGAGAAGATACCACGCAACTTCCCGAACGCCGCCCAGCCGAGTCGGATTCGACGGTTGACCTCTTTCTCGAAGTTGGACCTACCCAACTGGACCGTTTGTCCCAAGTAAACATAATCGTCTACAACTTCGAGTGTAGAGTCTCCGATCTTGATAGGAGTGGGTGTTACATGGGCGTTCACCATGACCTTGGTTTTTTCCATGTTCATTTTAAGACCCACTCTTTCGGAAGCTCTACTAAGGTCATCGAGCATTTTACTGAGGCTCTCCATGGTCTCAGCCATGACCACTATGTCATCGGCAAACCGAAGGTGAGTGATGTACTCGCCATTAACGTTGATGCCAAGCCCCTTCCAGTCCAGAAACTTGAAGACGTCCTCCAGCGCAGCAGTGAACAGTTTCGGAGAAATGACGTCTCCCTGTCTTACTCCGCGCTGGAGAAGGATTGGTTTCGAGGTCTGATCCTGAAGACGGACTGACATGGTGGCGTTTTTGTACAGACACTTTAACACCTCAATGTACCGGTAGTCGATCTGGCACCGTTGGAGAGACTGCAGTACAGCCCAAGTCTAGATCGAATCGAAGGCTTTCTCGTAGTCCACAAACGCTTAACAGAGAGGCAGGTTATACTCTTCGGTCTTCTGTATAACCTGCCGCAGCGTATGTATGTGGTCTACGGTGCTAAAGCCTTTTCGGGATCCGGCTTGTTCGGGAGGCTGGAAATCGTCAAACCTGCGCGCGAGACGATTCGTGATGACTCTTGAAAACAACTTGTAAACATGGCTAAGAAGCGAGATGGGCCTATAGTTCTTCAACCGGGCATTGTCGCCCTTCTTGAAGAAGAGTACCACCACACCCCTGCACCATGCCTGTGGCGTTTTGCCCTCGAGTATGACGGAATCAGCCGTGATTCCGTCTTCACCCGGCGCCTTGTTGTTTTTAAGCTGTTTCAGAGCCATCCTAATCTCGTACAGGCTGACGTCCGGGATATCTTCGGTATAGTGTCGGGTCAATTTAGCTCTTGGGTCGTTTGCTAGATTCGCAACGGGTTTACTGGTTGACGTGTACAACTGCCCATAGAAACTCTCGATCTCCCTCAGAAGCTCCGGTTTAGCGGATACAATCCTGCCATCATCGGTCTTCAGTTTCGTGAGCTGGATCTACCCAATAGACAGATCCCTTGAAAAAACCCTGGAGTCTTTATTTCGCTCAATCCCGTCTTTAATACGCTCGGTATTTAAGCGGCGGAGGTCTCTTTTCAAGGATTTAGAGATCTGTCTATTGATCTGCCGGTATTTGCACGCCTCATCTGAAGACTGCAGGATCATCTCACGCCTCTCCTTCATAAGCTTGAGGGTATGAACAGAGAGCTTTTTGTTTCTATCTGTACGACGGGTCTTGAAAAACTTAAGACCCGACCGTATGGACAGCTTCCACGAACCCGTCGCTGTATTCGTCCACGGAGCTCCCCAGGCACTCGAAACGATTCTGGAGTTCGAGCTGAAAGCTCTCGGGGTTTTGGACCTGGACCTGTGCTGGACGGAGCGTGGAGTTCATCAGTCGTGACCTGTGGCGTAGACCTGTATGACCTTCAGCGAATATCTAGAGGATATTCTGAGTATAAGGTACGCCACCCTGGTTGACACACTCTCGATCTTCACCACGTTGTTCACAAGGGACCTGTGGACGATAAACCCGACACCACCCCGGGACTGCCGGTCACCCTCTCGGAAATAGAGCAGGTTACCGGATTTGAGGATTATCGAGTCCTCCCCCTCTCTTCGAACCCTATAATGCTCCATCGCAACCTACTCAATTCCTCTTCGAGCTCGGTGATCTTCTCGTCGGTCTGAAGTGTGCGCGTGTTGTACGTTGCCAGGTCCAGTCGTCGGTGATTGTTGGGGTAGCCGGATCTCGTCCGGAGATTCTTAGCACCCCTTGCCATGCCGTAACCTCGACCGCTACCGTAGTCGAGGGTAGGCGGGCTGCCGGGCACTAGGGGCCATTTTTTATTTGTGCTATTCATAGGGGGGGTTTTGCCATAATCGCCACGCTTGGCAGGCGGATTGGCGATCGCAGTATGGTTGTTATAGGAGCACAGAGAACGCTGCTGCCCATTCTCTGGTTTGTCCCTTAGTCGCCTTTTACGACACCCACGGGAAGACATGGGATGGTGAAATTCTTAACGTCCGGCACCATACGGGCCAATAGGTTAATTAAAAACAAATAACTAAAAAGTTATAAATAATATTCGCGAGCTGGTTGACCAAAACCAAAATGTAATAAATGCTTACCTTAGGATCATACCGGTGTCCATATCCCACCAAATCCTTATGTATAACATCTATATTGACGGGCTCGTACTTTAGAATCGCTTCTCTCAAGGACCGCCGACTTAGAACGTAGTTGTGAAACGCTATGTGCAGTGGTACGCGGCATGAATGTATCTGTTGAGTATCATATAAAATTTAGTAAAACAGTCAGACAGGTCGATATTTAAGGTTTAGCAACGATATTATTAATATGACCCACTCGATGAGTTTGGAAGAATAATGGCGCCCAAAATCCGCCATGTTTTTTTACCCGACTGCCGAAGGAGGGTAATGTGTTTATCAGGCTATGTATGTATTTATTTATGTATGTATGTATGTATGTATGTATGTTTGTTCCTATATGGCGTTCCAGAGACCAAACGCGTTGGCCGATTTTGATGATTCATACGTCAATCGATTTGTCTTAACCCTGCGAGTGTCATAGGCTACATTAAAATTGGATAATATAAAAATGGCGGATTTTGGGCGCCATATTGTGGGGCCCCAATTTTTTTTCTGCCAGACCCATCGTGTGGGGTATCAAAATAAAGGGCTTTAAGAGGTGATTTCAAAAATATATAACACTTACATGTTTAAATGTATTTAATTCGAAAAAAAAATACTAAAATGTTATAAATAAAAAAAATTACTTAAAAAAACCCGACTGCTTCAAAAGCGAACTAAAAAGTCGTAAACAAGGAAAAAATCATGCTGTGCAGGCGGAGGATTCACCAGAATTTGGTCAGCCATCCCGCGAATATGTATCCTCCGACTTCACAGCATGATTTTTTCCTTGTTTACGACTTTTTTGTTCGCTTTTGAAGCAGTCGGGTTTTTTGATTTAACTTTTTTTTAACGTCACTAAACTAAGAACACTTGGGCGGTTAAGACGTATCTAAAGTTGTCTAAATCTATCTATACCTTTAAAAGAGCAACTCTTGTATATTTCTTGCAGGTTTCCTCACGATGTTTACCTTCACCATATGAATTTGAAAAGTCACATTGTTACTTGCCTGGATTTGAACCCACGATCCCAAGCACAAGAGGCGAGGTCTCAGCCACTGAACACCACGACATTTGTCAACACACAAAATAATTCAAAAAAATATTATTACCTTAGCTTTCTCCCTCTTCTGGAACACCCAATCATCAGGATTACAATCAACACTTTTAACAATCGCAATTTCATTTGTTACGTCATATCCGCATACATCTGTTACTACTTTTATTGCATCAGTCTTACTAGAAGATGGTGCAGAGAATATATCTCTGTGTCTTTCCAACTCAATAGTTTTTATAGGAGAAATTGAAACCATCTTGCGATTCATTTCTAAGTTGCACGGTCTGCTAAAAGATGGCGCAGACAACATATCTTTATCACATTCTAATACATCAGTCTTTCTAGGGGAAGCATTTATTCTTGTCTCATGACTTGGCTTCTTATAAACGAATTTTCTAGGAGATTTAATTGGTGATTTCCTTTGTACCTCTTCAGATGTTTTATAAGACGTTGCAGAGAACATATGACTATCATTCTCCAACTCATCAATCTTTCTAGGTGAAGCTTGTAGTATTGCCTCATTTGTTGGCTTCTTATAGATGAACTTTCTTGGCGATTTCACTGGTGTCTTTGAACAGCTAGACATAATTTTTGAAGGAGAATTATCATGTGATGGCAAAAGCCTCTTTGGTGGAGAATCTTGTGTGTAAGTATTTCTTCTTGGTTTTTTAGAGGGAGACTGTTGGTCTTCGTCTTCTAACTGTTGTATTGTGGGATGAGTTTGATTGTAAATGTGTGTGAGGATTTGTATAGCTGGAAAATTATGAAGAAACTGATGTAGAAGGTATTCAGCCTATATTGCACAGTTATTATACTTAAGAGAACAGAAAACAAAGTTTTACTTAAGTATAACCAGATATAAATAAAAAAAACAATGAGAATTCCTCTTGCGTCTCGCCAAATTTTTTTAAGACGTAATGTAACAACCTTAGTATCAATCAGTCCAGCCTGTATAAATCAATAGCAAAAGCCAGATGAGCTATGGGCTGGGCAAATAACCATTGATGTTGTCCCATTGAATGCTAGGCAACATCGCGGCAAACCGAAACGAAGATGAGCAGGATTAAGAAAAAAATTGGTCCACAATTAGCACGACAGATTTGTGTGGAAAAGCGAGAAGGAGGATCTTTAATTATAATTTTCAAAATACCCGCCTGTTACACTGCACAGCTGAGCAAAGGCCTCTTCTCATACCGAGAAGGTAGAAGGCACGAGCATTGATCACCACACTTGCTCAAGGCGGTTTGGCAATTTCAGACTTACATTAACTATAAGTCCAGGTTTCCTCACGAAGTTTTCCTTCACCGATGTCAATGATGTTCAAGATAAACTTAAAAAGTACATTTATTTTATACTTTAGTTATAAGTGATCAAAGTATCTTACCTCGTTTTCTTTTCAAAGGTTTCAAGCCAAATCTATCCAGTTCTCTATTCCGTTGCGGCGTCGACATAGATGCATAATCTGCCATAGGAGTAACATCAACAGTCTTGATAATATACTCACTGTTTTTAGGTGTCTTAATATGAATAATACCATTATTACTTTTCATAACTGCCTGAACTTTTATAGGACTAATGCCTCCAGCTTTATCGATTTCCAAAAGTGTTGTTTCTTTAATTTTCGTTTCATTGTTTTTCACGTAAACTTCAGGTAGGAAACTGTCTTCTACAGTATCATTTTTGATTTCAGTACAATATGGTTGACATCCTTCACTCAAAGATTTTCTGTTAGTATTAAGTTTTGTAACATTATCCAAGACAGATATGCCTCCAAAAAAGTTGTCTATAGGGAAACCTCGCCTAGATTCGTTTAGGGAATAATCCAATTCTTTATCGGCGATTTTAAATACTGCAGAATTCTGACTTGAATCCATATCGACATCATTATTTTCATCTATATTTTTTATATCTTTGTTCACTTCAGATTTATCAACTCCTTTATCGAAATCGAAATTATCTCTTGTAAAATCCTGCCTCGATTTGTGTAGAGAATAATTCAGTTCTTTATCTGATATTTGAAATGCGGCACTCTGACTTGAATTGATATCAACGTCATCATTGTCTAAAATTTCGATATCATTGTTAACTTCAGATTTAGAAGAATCGTATTTTATGTCCGTACTTTTATCATTCAGACTTTCATGGACCAAATCGATGTTTTCTTTTGTAAAATCTCGCCTCGATTTGTAAAGGGAATAGTCTAATTCTTTATCTGAGCTATGAAATACTTCGGAATTCTGACTTGAATTGATATCAACATAATTTTTGTTATTTACCGTTTCTATAATATCATTGTCATGTTTAGATTTGAAAGAATCGTATTTTAAGTTCGTACTTTTATCTGTCTCATTATCTTGCATGAAATCTCGCCTAGATTTGTGAAGAGGGTAATCTAGTTCATTATCTATGATATGAAATACTCCGGGATTCTGACTTGAATGGATATCAACGTCGACAATGTCTAAAATTTCGATATCATTGTTAACTTCAGATTTAGACGAATTAAAATATTCAGTTTGACTACTATCATTTTCTGCTTCTCTAGAACTTGCTTTGTCGCAAATATCGTCCTCCATGATAATTTCATCATAATCTATTGAAACATCATCCTGTTTTCCCAGACTACTATTGTTTGGCATGTTTTGAAGTATTGTGATTGGTCTTTGGGACATTACCATTTCTTCAGACGAACTTGACCCTTGGGTCAAATCTATATCATCACTGGATTTTTTGCTTTTGTTGTAAGAACTGTTATTTTCATTAAGATCAGAATTATGTGCTATTTCTTTACTATTCTCAGTGCTTTCTGAATGATCATGAACAAAGTCTTCATAAAAACTGTTACTACATGATTCAGTATTTCCAACCTTTACCGGACTAGGATGATGTTCTAAGGAAGCATCTGGAGCCTGAGTTAAATCAAAAACTTGAGCTTCATTTCCGAAGAAAGTTTTCCTAACTTTCGCAATATATTCTTCCTTATCAACTATTATTGTGTCATCCAAAGATGCTTGAGATTGTGAGTTACCAACATCTACTAAAGGTAGACTAATATCAGTGGAATTTGAAGACTGAGTCAAATCCATACTTTCTTCTACCTTTTTATCTGGTGCTTGGTTATTCTCTTCTTTACATGTTATGCCTGCATCTTCATTGTCACTTTGAGTCAAATCAATGTTTTGTTCAGTTTGATGTGGATCTGTATTTGGATGGTTTGAAAGTACAGTTACTTGTTGTTCATCTGTAATATTTTGACTAATACTGTTAATAGCATTTGTACTTACATTTTCTAAATTATCATCTACATTTATAGTTATATCTCCTACAATAGCACCTCTGTCTTCAGGACTTTGTGTCAAATCTATCTCTCTCAACTCCTCTCGTATTGGTTGTGAAGAACCGACTATACAGTCAGTAATTTCCATAAAATCATTCGACCTCCTTTTAGTTATATTCTGAGACAACTGAATACCAGAATAATGTGATGGAATATTGACACACTGTGTTAAATCCATACAGTTATTTTGAGAAAATACTTTCGTTTTTTGCTCTTGTGATAAAATAACTATAGGTTTTGAAGTTTCCATTATGGAGGATAGTTCATCATCAAAAATATCTGGAGAACAACTTCTGTACTGTTGGGTAACTGTAAGTTTGCTACTGGTTTCTACATCTATGATTTCTTTTGATGGCTGTTTAATTTGTGATATGATATCAATTTCTTCATTTAACAATGACTTATCTTGAAATCGTTTTTTTACTGGTGATCTACTATCAAGCTCTATTTTGGTTGGTGAAGCCATGCTACATGCTTTTTGGAATGGTGATTCCTCAGTTACAACAATTTCATGCACATTAACAATATCATATCTATCATTCATTTTACTTCTAATACCTTCTCTAGCTATCTTTTCTTGATTTTCCTCAAGTTTTGGTACAACATAATCTTTATACTTTTTCTTATATTCAATTTCTTTACAAGCAAAGATATCTTTCACAGACTTGATTGGTCCACTCAGAATGATATCCAGCTCATTCTGGGAACAGTCAATATCTTTGAAATTCATTGTGTAATTATCTACAAGCTTGGGGCTTTCAGGCCTACCAGGTATTTCAGACCAGTCCCTAAGTAAAGAACCACTGGTCACAGACTTCTCTATTAAATCTTTCACATAGAAAATATTGTTATCTTTCATGCATTCATATGGAATATTTGATGCAATATTAAAAATCCTAGCTTCATAATCTTGATCATTAGAGTAACTTTGTTCTACTTTTGATTGATCAAGATTTTCTAAGAGTATTCTAGTATATTTCCCAGTAATATTCTGATGTTTTTCGTCCTCAGTAACAGTAAGAAGTTTATATTTCTTCCGATACTTTTTAGTTTTTCTCCCAGCAGTTATTTTAGCTTCTGGCACTTTGAAACCATATTCTTGTAAGGTTTTCCTTATTTTTGCAACTCTTTGTTGAGATGATAGTGCCTGTGAACTGCCAGGATTATTTGATTCGGTTTGGAGTGATTTTGACAATGCTATAGCTAACTGCAGTTGTTCGGAATCAACGTCTAAGCCTGACTTTTTACAGACAGTATCAAACTCTTTGCTATACGATATTAATTCATTCTTCTTTCCTTTTAAAGCTGTTCTTATATCTTTCTGGCCTTTGAGTCGTTTAGGTACCTTTTTAATCTTCGGTTTTGCAGATTTTTGGGCCGGTTTCGGACCTTTACAACTTTTCTTTTCTTCTTGAAAATCTGAAAGACTCTCATCCATATCAGTCTGGCCAGTAAAATATTTGCTTTTAACACATTCACTGAAACGGAACAAAAATAAAACAAATTATAAGTTTGAACTATTTTATTATCTACATAGTAAATAACAATAACAAATTTAACATAAATTATTATTACCTATTGCTATTTATGCTCATAATCTACATGCCCGGTTGATCTGGCCTTTGGGATTCTTCCATGTATTTTCTGATTGAGTCTCCGGTTCTGTTTGGTAGCCCGCTGGCAATCATGAGTCTTCTTTCAACTTCCTCTATGGGATCTTCGTACAAAACATCTACTGATTGTCGTATATTTTTCGACACTGGGCTGAAGCTAAAATTAAAGGTACTTAATTAACTATTTGGCGGTAAATGGCGACATTTATAACCGTGGCGAGCTAATTTGAGATATTAAAATAGTGAATGGATCAAAGGGACTTCATAGAATCAATTAAATAAATTTCATTATATTTATTGCAATAAATTATAGTAGCCATAACAACTACACTGAATCACAACTGTATTTAATGATACCTTGAAAACTGGTGTCATAACCAATACTTTAGACAATATTACGTGCATCGGCAAAGGATGAGTGACATGTTATCATAATATTTTGAAATTATATGTATTGAACCGTTGTAACTGCATTCATCTTGTAATACATAACCATAAAAATTTACATTTTCCATAATACTCAATATACATACTGGAAAAACAATCCGGTTATTAATCCCACACTTATTAAGCTTGCACCAAGTATATTCCTGAATTTAGAGGCTGGTGTTCCTATTATTTTTCTAGGCTTCCATTTTGACGTATCAACACCGATCGCCATGTTTAGGTTTTTTTTTTGTTCTGTTCTGTTCTGTGGTTTTCTTACGTCCACAGATTACATTATACTTGTTTTCTTGTTTTCATCTCTCACGTTCCGTTTCTGTTTACTTTTCACTCTTCATTTAGCATGGAACTGGGAAAATAGGAAAATGGGAAATAGGGAAATTAGTTTTAATATAATGTGATAATTTCCTTTATTTTGTTTGCAATAGAGATAGACTCCGTTTTAACTAAATAGTAGTCTTTCAAAACGTAATCATGCAGTGAAAATCATAACCTTCGATAAAATGGAAGCATAGTAGTTGCGTTGAAAGGATCTCAAGTTGTATAAATATTATCTATTTATGTCAAAACCACCTGTTCTGGTGCTTGTAATCAGCAGTTGTCAGTTCGCTTTGGGTCACTATTGTTCAATAATTCGGCCTTTGTTCAAAACTTTTGTTTCTAAAATATCAGCAAAATGTCTTTACTACAAAATTTAGCGTACAGAGAATATCAAAAGGCTTTAGAATTTAGTTTACAGCAGTGCGAAATAATAGCAAAACTGGCGAAGATTAATTACAAAATTGAACCGTAAGTACTATTTTCGGGCGAGTAAAAATATACCCATTATTTTAATGTTGGGTATATTTTTCTCACTATCTACTAGACTACTAATGATAATGGATTGATAAATTAACTACCTACTCGGTTGCTTTATTAATCACTATTTACTCCATAGTTTATATTAAGTAGATAACTTATCTTTTAAACAAATTAAATAATTTACAAAGTACCCTCCACATAGTGTCGGTTTCGGGTCGTGATTCTCTGTCGTCGTAGAAACAACTTTTTCTGCGCCAATGTGCATCATTTATGGCTGTGTTTTGCGTTTGGTGTTCAATGATGTGCATACTTGGTCTGACCATCTGATTGGACTGCAACTTCCAAGATGTTACTCTTCGATCTTATCAGTTACCATCAGCTGTTTGTGCCCTTGTGTCCATCCTTTCTGGCAATGGGACCAAAGAATTCCGATATTGAACGAAGGCAGATCATGGACGGTCGGTTCTTTATGTTCAGTTTGGCGAGGATAAAATCTTTGGTGCCAAAAGCAGTCCAAGTGATTTGTAACACCGTCCTCCAGAACTATATCTCAAATTAATCTATGCTGTCAGGGTTGGCCTTCTGTAGAGACCAAATATCACACCCTTAACTGAAGTACCCACATCACCCTTTAGCAAAATTTAACTTTTACGAAGCTAGTTACAATGTTTTTGAGGAATTTGCATATGGTTTGGCTAGAAAATATATTAACTGGTTGTGTGCCATAATTACCTAAACTATTAAAAAGCCATTGTGTCTTGTGTGGCATCATTGTAGGCACTCAATGGCTTAAATAAGTATGCATCTAGACTAGTAGATTTAGGTAGATGCCTCTAGATTCTCCTCTCCCTCTTATTTTCGGTTCTACCTACATGAATGTTTCTTGATATGTAGTTTGTAATCACGAAACATAGTTGTTTAATTTCTTAGAAACTAGTCAACTGATCAAGTGTGCTTTTTTTTAAATTTAGGGTAGATAAATTTGAGGCACATTTTTTCTATTTAAGTAATCACTCAATCAGCCAGATTGATTGAGTCATTATTCATTAGATATATTATGATTAACAAGTACCCTACATAAAATTATGATACAATGCCGTTTTGAAAAAGGGTTTTTTTTTAAACCTTTGTAGATAAATTTTAGGCACCTACCTTTTTTTTTGGTAAATGAGAACTTAATTACCTAGTTAAGCTGCATCTACCATTATGACTAAAGTTTTCTGTACCCACAAAAAATAAAATTTGCAACATACCCTCAATTTTTTTTGTATTTTGAAACATTTTTAAAATTTTCAGGATACTGTTCAGCGACTCGAAGAAACCGGGTGAAACACTAATAAAAGCATTGGACCGTTATGGTCTCTCCGCAAAACATTATTTGCAGCTTGTGTCTGAGTCATATAACGTTAAAACTATAACCACATACTACAAACCGCGGTCAAAAGTGGCTATTCTTGTGGCCAATGAGAAGTACACACATCTGTCTAAGCTGGTTACTCCATCAATAGACTGTGACTCGTTAGCTGCGCATTTGAAAATTACAGGGTTTATTCCAATAAAGATTAAGAACAGTCCGAGTCGAATTATGAAGAATATTCTGACCAAGATTGTTGATGTGTTGGAAAAGAATTCTTATTGTAAGTATTACCTAAAAATGCTAACTACTTTTTTGTGTCCTGCCTCTAACTAGAATGTCTACTAACACTTACGTTATTTGTACTAAAACGTAATCTGGTGCAGCTCACATGAACAAATTAAACTTTAGGTTTCATTAGGTATGTAACTTGTCCATTCTAGGGTAGATAGAAATAATTGCTCAGATGTTATTGGTCAGTTGGGTCAGTTTTGTGAATTATGGCCCACTAATCACAGAAAGGAGGACTGTTTGCAAACAGTGGGTCAATATGCTGTTTGTTGTACTTCTTAAAGTTTTATTAAAATACCTACCAAAGTATTTTTCATCACCATAAACTTTTGTTTTCAGGTTTTTTCTTCTATGCGGGTCATGGCTGCCAGATAAGCAACATTAAATGTATGTTAGGTGTTGACTGTCCGGCAGAAAACATCACCTTAGACTACTGTGTGACTGAAAAGTTTATGTTAAATGAAATAGCAAGAAGCAAACCTGAGCAAGCAATAGTTATTATGGATATGTGCCAAGTACGTTTGGACAGGTAAATATTTTTTTCATGTTTTTTTGTAATGAATCTATCAAATAATTTATTTGAAATCCAGAAAGAACAGACAAAAGATCAATAAAAAAAAACATTGTAGACAATCTCATCATATTTTGCATATAAAGAAACTTGTTTCATTGAACCTCTTTGGTTTAGGTAGGTACTTAGGTAGGCAAGTGTATGTCATTTCTATTTGAGCTACCATCATACCAAAACCCAGTAGGTACGGCCACAGTAAAAATATACAAACAGTATGGAAACTACCTGCAAACGCTCGAAACGCTAAAACAAAAATATGTGACCACTCGTCGCGACGTGGCACTTAGTACTGACATTACCTAGAAAGTGCACGAACGGTCTCGTCATTGCGTATATGTTTACTGTGGTACGGCGGACGGACGGTCAGGGTGGACGGAGCTTTTTTTTGACGCCAAAATTTGGTCATACTTAGGTCATACTATTTTCTTCCTTTTGATAGATCCTCGTTCACAATTTTGCTTATTATCTCGCATGTATTGCTTGCAAATGAAATAATAACTGATAACCGTACTTATTGGTCCGCGAGACGATCAAGTGCACTTGACAAGTCTACGTGATTGAAGCAAATATTGATCGTTTACCGCGCACACTTGACGCTATCGTCAAACGTTCTACGGCTTTATCGCAATTGACAGAAATTTTAATTGACGGCTTTTGATGCGCTTGCGCTTGACGGGACTTTACAACGAGTTTTCATTTGTGGACGCAACATCGAGAATTCAAAGAAAATACCGAGCGAGAGATTTTGTACTATTGCTAATATCTCTCTACAGGGATTTTCCTGTACTATTGCAAATTCAAAGTAAGGAGTATGCTGATAAAAATAAAAGTTCGATTGATCCTTTAAGGTCATCGAAATAAAACATCAAAATAATAGCTGATATTATTATTAGGCCTATAGTAAGGGTAGGAATACTACAAAAAATTTAATAAGCTGATAATTTGAGATTAATTAGTGTAAAGAATCGGTAAGCGAATGCGTGCGCACTTAACCGGACTTGACGGCACCTTCAATGGGCCTCAAGTCCCCCATCAAGTAAAACTGTCAATCACGTGAGACTTGTCAAGTTCACTTGTTCGTCTCGGGGACTCATTAGATGTCGCTTTGTACTAGTATGTTTATCTTTTTAACTACTTACCCAAAATTTTTTTTATAATTTCTAGGCTTGCATTTGACCACAATCGATAATAATATTATAGAACCATAGAGGTGAATGCGCACCTAGACGCACCGCACTCGCCGCACGCGCCGCAGTCATCGCATTTTAAAAATCTTTATATGAAATCGTATGCAGCCTCGCGCACCTGTCCGCGCCGCACGAGTCGTATTTCAGTAAAATGCTGTAGGTATACGGATTCCACCAGCGCGTGCGGATGACGTCATCAGACTCGGCGGGCGATGCGGGCGGCGCGGCAACATGATCCTTATCCGTATGAAAATATAGTTCAAGATGTACAGAAGTGGATACAATGCGTGCGGCGAGTGCGGTGGGTCTAGGTGCGCGTTCACCTTTAACCTTCACTGGTCATAATTAGCGAACAATTGTTTTTCTATTTTTTCACACTGGGTTCTGTTGTCGCGACCGTTGAGGGGTAGAGGCACATTGTCTTACGTACTACTGATGACATTTAAATGTCACATAATTTTTCAACTACCCTCAACATCAGTAAAATGGAATTTAATCCACTTACATAATGAACACTGATCACAGTGTGAGGTTGTTTATACGATGGTTTTTTCTTTCTTTAGCACACCGTAAATTTGTAATTTATCTTTCATAATTATACATTCTAGATACATTGTGAACATTTCAAATAAAATAAGTCCCATCCAAATTCGATAGTCTATAGTATAATTATAGTTCTCGCGAAACTTCTTAGCTGCCCTGAAGTTGGCTTTCCGATGTGCAAGGCACGAATCGGTGTTTTTTTGTATGAGATCTACTACTGCGCAGCCACTGTAGCCAACTTCAGGGGGACCAAGAATTTTGGCGAGAACTATACATACCTACGTGTCTTACTGAGTACAATCTCACGCGAATTATTATAAACTAGCTTCTTGCCCGCGGCTTCGCTCCTAAGGACCCGTTATTCGTTAAAAAGTAGCATATGACACTCATCGATACTTTAGCTCTCTATTAGTGGAAGATTTTTTTCAAAATCGGTTTAGAAGTTCCAGAGATTACTTAATACAAACAAACTCACAAACTTTTCCACTTTATAAGGAGTGTAGACTAACGATGCTTGCAATCATCCGGTGACATAATAATAACAACTTATCTATACTTCTATAACTACTAATATTATAAAGAGCAAAGATTTGTATATTTGTATGTAACGAATAAACTTAAAACTACTGGACCGATTTCAAAAAATCTTTCACCGTTGGGAAGCTACACTATCCAAGGGTAACATAGGCTACTTTTTATCCCTGTATTCCCACTAGAACGGGAACTACGCGGGTGAAACCGCGAGACGTCCGCTAGTTATTACTAATATACTTACTATTTAAATCTATGGATGCATCAGTAAACGGTTTCTCTCAGTCTATTCATTAAAATGTAATTATTTTTTTCACGATAGGCTTTCGTTTGCTCACTATCTCACCTGATGGTAAGCGATGATGTGGTCGACGGTGAAGTACGCTTGTCTAGAAGTAACTTATTCAGTCGTGACTTAGATAGGTACCCCTATCACAGTAAAATATACAAACAGTATGGAAAGTACCTACAAACGCTCCAAACGGCACACTAACACAAAAAACGTGACCACTCGTCGCGACGCGGCACTTAGTACCTACTGACATTACCTCGAAAGTGCACGAACGGTCTCATCGGTGCGTACGTTTGTGTGAGTGTGCCGTTTCGAGCGTTTGTAGGTAGTTTCCATACTGTTTGTATATATTTACTGTGCCCCTATACTTACTCCATTTGAGATAACATTAGACATAAAAATAATCCCATTTTACAGCCCGTTCAACCGATTTTGACTTCTATTGCATTGGTTATAAGATAAATGGCACTATTGACTGTATTCAACAGTTAGTGTTGGTAAAATAATGACAACTGTTCGCTAAAAAACTTTAAAATGACATTAATAAATTATTGACTTAAAATATAATAAGGACATTTTAAATTTTATTATGTATTAATTTTATTCAATATAAACTATTAAAATCAAATATACTTTTTGTAATATAAAAACTTAAACGAATAATTAATATTTAAGATTAATATATACTTTGACATGAAAATATAAAGATTTACGTATTAGTACATTAAACAAAATAAAAACAAATAGAAAGGGAATAGATAACTAAAATGTTAATTTATAAGGAAATTATTTTTATTTGTAATAATATTGAGCGATATTCCTCTCTCCTAGACACTGACTGTATCTAGAATGTTGCTGTGCCCGACAGGGTCCATAATTGTTTCTGTAACTTATATTTACCACCTGTGTGTACATTATGGATGCAATAAATATAATTTGAATTTGAGGTTTAATATAATCCTTATATTTACGGGATAGAACTCAAAATCGGTTGAACAGACTGTAAAAAGAGGTTGTATTTTTTTAAATGTTTTTCAAATGGTTGGTATTGGTTGGTTGGTTGGTAGGTTGTAGCTGCCAGGAAACACAAATCCGATCTACGGTTAAATAATCTTTATAATATCTCAAAAGAATTACAATGGCATTCACTTAGGTACATGAGAAACTTACTTACATGGTTATTTAAATAATTTAAGTTATGTTGAGCGTACTACAGGACAACAAAAGTAACATAGCATATGATTACAGTTAGATTGGCATAACAGTTAATCTGCAGCCTAATTGTGTAAGTAAATTCGGCAAAGGAAACAATCTGTATCTTTCCCAAAAACTACTTTTTGTATTGCGAAAAGTCGTTTTTGGGAAAGAAACAGATTGTTTCCTTTGCCGAAATTACTTACACAATTAGGCTGCTGTACATATTATCAAAATATGGTATCCAAAACTTCAATTACTAAATTTGATCCAAACAAAAAACAGGGCAAGCCAAACAAAACCGTTAAAAAAAAAACAAAACACTTGCAAAACAAAATCAAAATTACAATCTAAATTAAAAAGCTTTAGAAGGTAGAAGTAAATAAGTACGAAGTTATTTTTTCCCTTCGCCCTACTCTGGCAGTCTAAGGTCTTGGACCATACCGCCTCGTCTTCAGTGGTTACTGCATAATATCCTTCTTGAATTCTTTAGTATGCATTAGCGGATGTAACAGATTCTGATGTTTTTTTTTGAGTATTTGGCAGCAAATTGTATCGAGTCAGCCTTCCCAGTAAGCTTTGCGGAGGTAGTCAATCTATATCTATAAAAGCGAAAGGTGACTGACTGACTGACTGACTGACTGATCAATCAACGCACAGCCAAAACTGCTAAGCCTAGAAGCATGAAATTTGGCAGAAAGGTTCCTCAAGTGACGTTAGTGTGCACTAAGAAAGGATTTTTGGAAATTTCACCCCTAAGGGGGTAAAAAGGGGGTTGAAAGTTTGTATGAAAAATCTAATTGCTTCGACCAAAATTCTTGAAACTTAGCACAAATAGTATTCTAAGTAAATGATAAAGATTGACATTATTAGTTTTTCGAAACTACCCCCAAATAATGATTTAGGGGTTGTTGAAATTTGTATGGAAAATCTGATTTCTTGGGTCAATAAACTTAAAACTTGCCACAAATACTAACCTAAATGAATAATAAAGGTCGCTATTATTATTTTTTGAAACTACCCCCAAAAGACGATTTAGGGGTGTTAAAGTTTTTTTGAAGAATCTTATTACTTCAGTTAATAAACTTGAAACTTGACATAAATACTAATCTAAATAAACAATAAAGGCTTTCATTGTTAGTTTTTCGAAACTACCCCCAAAAGATGATTTAGGGGATGTTATTTTTTTTGAAAAATCTGACTTCTTGGGTGAATAAACATGAAACTTGACATAAATACCATCTTAAATAAACAATGAAGTTTGTAATTATTAGTTTTTTGCAACTGGGGGTAGTTGAAAAGACGATTTAGGAGGTATTACAGTGTTTTTGAAAAATCTGATTTCTTTGGTCAATAAACTTGAAACTTGCCACAAATACTAACCTAAATGAATAATAAAGGTCACTATTATTATTTTTTTAAACTACCCTCAAAAGAAGATTTAGGGGAGGTTAGTTTTTTTGAATAATCTGATTTCTGGGGTGAATAAACTTGAAACTTGGCATAAATACCATCCTAAATAAACAATAAAGGTTGTCATTATTAGTTTTTTGCAACTACCCCCAAAAGACGATTTAGGAGGTATTACAGTGTTTTTGAAAAATCTGGTTTCTTGGGTCAATAAACTTGCCACAAATACTAACCTAAATGAATAAAAAAGGTCGTTGTTATTATTTTTTGAAACTACCCCCAAAAGACGATTTAGGGTATGTAAACTTTTTTGAAGAATCTTATTTCTTGGGTGAATAAACATAAAACTTGACATAAATACCATCCTAAATAAACAATAAAGGTTGTCATTATTAGTTTTTTGCAACTACCCCCAAAAGACGATTTAGGGGATGATATTTTTTTTGAAGAATGTGATTTCTTGGGTGAATAAACTTGAGACTTGACATAAATACCATCCTAAATAAACAATAAAGTTTGTCATCATTAGTTTTTTGCAACTTCCCCCCTTAAGACGATTTAGGAGGTATTACAGTGTTTTTGAAAATCTGATTTCTTGGGTCAATAAACTTGCCACTAATATACTAACCTAAATGAATAATAAAGGTTGCCCTTATTATTTTTTGAAACTACCCCCATAAGTCGACTTAGGGGATGTTATTTTTTTTTGAAGGATCTGATTTCTTGGATGAATAAACATGAAACTTGACATAAATACCATCCTAAATAAACAATAAAGTTTGTGATTATTAGTTTTTTGCAACTACCCCCAAAAGACGATTTAGGAGGTATTACAGTGTTTTTGAAGAATCTTATTACTTCAGTTAATAAACTTGAAGCTTGACACAAATACTAATCTAAATAAACAATAAAGACTTTCATTGTTGGTTTTTCGAAACTACCCCCAAAAGATGATTTAGGGGATGTTATTTTTTTTGAAGAATATGATTTCTTGGGTGAATAAACATGAAACTTGACATAAATACCATCCTAAAAACAATAAAGGTTTTCAATAATTAGTTTTTCGAAACTACCCTTAAAATACGACTTCGGGGTGGTAAAGATTTTTGATTACTTTTACTGCACATAGCTTCTTTTTATGACGTTGGGGAGCACTTAGGAGGGGTTTTTGGAAATTCAACTTTTTAAAGGGTTAAAAGGGAGACATTTATTTGTATAAAAATCTTATTCCTTTGGCAAAATAATAAAGGATGGCATCATTAGTTTTTCGGATTTACCCCCAGAAGACGATTTAGGGGTGTCAAAGTTTCTTTGAAGAATCAAATGGCACTAGGATGGGAACCTCTACATCGATTTGGAACTACCGAACTGGACCGTTTGTCTCAGGTTTCATAGCAGCTTATTTTTGGTTGCCATCGCACTAATGAAGTCGCGGGCGGAGTAAATATAAATGTGAAAGTGACGCTGAACCGAGTTAGATGCAATTTGGTTCGGAGATATTTTGAGACGCTGGGCAGGACATATCATAGTTTTTATCCCGGAAATCTTACTTAAGGGGGTGGAAAGAGAGGTAGAAGTTTGTATGGAAAACCCACAATATTATGCTGCGATATAAAAAATAAGCTATTCGAATTACTAATGCTTCGCAGACGAAGTCGCGGGCAACAGCTAGTAACGCAATAAAATTCTCCGCTCCACTATCCTGAGATTGGTTCTGTCAATGATTTCACATATTGTCCAGTTGCGTAGACAGTTGAGACTCAAAACTACACCTATTTTATATCATAATATCCACTAGGAATCAATTTGCAAATAATATTTACAGCCGCTTAACTACACTCGAAAAAGTCCTGCCAAAAACACCCTAAGTACAAAGAATTACAATAGGGAACAGTTGACAAGAAGCGCCATGTTTATGTTGACGAGGAGCGTAATCGAACTAACATTCTTATACAATTTTACAGGGACCCACAACCCCAAGTCTATGGATTTAGTTCTGTACAAGATTTCAGAATCCATAAGAACTTACTTCTCACATACTCCACTCAGTCTTCACAAGCTGCCTATGAAGTATTACAGATAGAATGTTCGAACACCATCAATACGGATGAGACGTACGAGTTGAAGACCGGCGACACAGACAAGATCATTCCGGGAGCTTCTCAGTATGTGAATGCTTTGTGTTCGAGGTTCGATGAGGACTTGGATATTAGCAGTTTGCTGGATAAGGTTCATGGAGGTGAGGCATCTTTTAATTCTTTAATATGCTTAGTTGTTAACTGCCTCGTTGGTCGCGGTCGCAAGTGCAGCTGCTATATATACGTGAAGTTTCAGATCGGGCAAATTCTTATTGGGTTTTTCCGTTACGAATATCTTGTTGTGACACTCCCGTGCCTCGGAAAACACGTGAAGCCGATCTTTTTTACCCGACTGCCGAAGGCGGGTAATGTGTTAATCAGTCTATGTATGAGGTCTATTCCGTCTCCCTTTTGTATTTGTTTATAGGTTTGTTTTTGTTTTTAGAATTTTCAATTGTATATATATATATATTTTTTTTTTTTTTTTTTTTTTTTTATTACGATGTAACTGAATAGTTACTTCATAACAGTCACAATCTAGCCTTGAGGCTAATAAGTAACTTAAATTTAACCTAATTTGCTAATAATTTATACGGTAAAGAATGTGTCCATTGGCACTTTTCTTATTGTCTCTATTATAATGGGAAGACACTTAGTTCATGTGTTCTTAAAAGGTAGCACTCACTGCACTCCGTAACACTAATTTCACTCTAAACTAACTCAAAAGGCTTAGTCCTTTTCAGTCTCCTTATTATGTCCGTGGTGTCAAGGAGCTGGATAGCCTCGACATTCACATGTTTATGAAGTCTCTCTTCATGAGCTTCGGCGTATTTTTTTATAACTTTGGCGACGAGGTCCACTCCTAAGTCCCGGTGGATGTCCTCGTTTCTAATATACCAGGGAGCGTTTACTATGCTCCGCAGTACCTTGTTTTGAAATATTTGTATAATTTCAACATTGGTACGTTTTGTACAGCCCCAAAGCTGTATACCGTATGCCCATACAGGCATAAGTACTTGTTTGTACAGAAGTACTTTGTTGTACACTGACAATGATGAATGTCTGCCAAGTAGCCAGTACATATTCCTGTAGCGGATATCTAACTCCAGGCGTTTCTTTTTGACATGAGCCTTCCAGCGAAGCTTGGCGTCAAGGGTCATACCCAGGTATTTTGCAGTATTTTCGTAAGGTATTATGCAACCGTTGATATAAATCGGTGTATAATTAGGGCTTCGGTTTGTGAAGTCTATATGGGTCGATTTGGACTCATTTAACTTAATTCGCCATTTTTTTGTCCAGTTGGTGATGGAGTTCACAGCAATTTGTACTTTATCTACGGCTTCTTTGTGAGTGACACCTATAGCCATGATGGCTGTGTCATCTGCGAAGGTTGCAATAAAGTTATTTTTCATTTCTGGGATATCACAGGTGTACAATAGGTACAAGATAGGTCCAAGAACACTTCCTTGTGGTAAACCAGCTTTTATTTGCTTGAGATCTGAGTAAGCATCTTCATGTCGGACTCTAAACGTCCTCTCTGTTAGGTAAGATTCTAAAATGTCTGCAAATTGTTTAGGAAGCATTTTCCTTAACTTATAAATGAGACCTTTATGCCAAACCTTATCAAATGCCTGTGCTACATCTAGAAAAACTGTAGAACAGACTTTTTTTTCTTCTAGGGTTCTTTCTATAATGTTGGTAATTCTATGTACTTGGTCTATCGTGGAGTGTTTTTCTCTGAAACCGAATTGGTAATTGGGAATCAGTTTTCTGTCTTCTATTATTGGTTTTATGCGTCTTATAAGTAGTTTTTCAAATAATTTTGAAATGATTGGTAAAAGAGATATAGGTCTGTATGATGTTACTTCCTGAGGCGATTTTCCGGGTTTGGGGATCATTATTACTTCAGCAACTTTCCAGATATCAGGCACGTGTTTCAATCGGAATGTTGCATTTATAAGGGTTGTAAGTTTTACTATGGCTTTTCGTGGCAGATTTTGAAGCAGTTCTCCAGTGATAAGGTCGTATCCAGGCGATTTCTTTTTGGCTAAGTTTTTGATCATATTTTGCACTTCTTTCGGCGTAGCTAATCGTATATTCAACTCGTCATGGTGAGTGACATCTAGTGTTATTTTTTCAGATCTTTCCTCAGCACTTGTTTGAAAAGTTTGTTGTAAATGCTCTGCAAATATATTTGCTTTCTGTTCGTTGCTTATGGCCCATTTGCCATCTATTTGTTTAATAGGTGATGCATGAACAATAGGCTTATTCAGACGTTTAGTGGCTTTCCACAGTGAGTGTTCTGTTTTTCCACTACTTGTTAATTGGCTTAAGTAATTATGTGTAGCATCATCATGATATTCCTGTATTGCTTTACTTAATCTTTTTGTAAGTCTATTTAGCATTGTTTTGTCAGGTGGATATCTTGATTGTTGCCATTTTTGCCTCTGAGCCCTCTTTATGGCTATGAGGTTTCTTATTTCTAACGGATAACTATGACTTGCAACTTTTCTTTTCAAGAGAGGTGTATTTCCCCAAGCGCAGCTTTGAATGTCTGTCACAAATTTTGACACTTCTTTATCCAATTGTTGATTATTTTTGAGTGGTACTTTGAGGTCAATCATATTGTCTAAATCGAATTTGAAGCTATCCCAATCCGTGTTTTTATTCACTAAAGTTGGATTGCTTTCTTTCTGAATTATGGTTTCACTTAAAGTTAAGATAATGGGCGAGTGATCAGAGTTCATATCAAATCCCTCCTGTATGTGAAGACATATCTTCTACATATAGCCGACAGATTCTTAAATATGAAAAAGTCGATCAGATCTGGAATTCTTTGGGTATCAGTAGGCCAGTAAGTAGGCTTTCCTGTTGATATTGCATTGCAATTGATTTCTCGCATTGCACTAAGCAATTCCCTTCCTTTAGTGTTGGTTAGTCTAGATCCCCAACGTATGTGTTTTGCGTTAAGGTCACCTCCCAATATAAACGTGTTGCCAAGAAGTTTCAACAGGTTTCTGTACTGCTCTATTTTCAGAGCATGCTTTGGTGGACAGTATATAGCTGCTACGGTAATGTGATGATATTTAGTTTTGACCCTAACGGCTACAGTTTGTATGAACTCTTCTTCATATTTAAGTTCTAGGTAATGGTAGATGTTCTCTCTTATTATAAGGGTGCTTCCCCCTCTCGCAGTATTGACAAGGTGCAGTGCATGATATATTTTATATCCGTTAAGGTGTATATACGATTCTCTTGTGAAGTGAGACTCCGATATGAGGCACACATCAATTTTTTCTGTTGCAAGGACCGCCTGTAGCTCGTTTTGATGCTTTAGGAGTCCGTTTGCATTCCACGCCATAATTTTTAGAGTGTTCTTCATTTTTGAGTCATACGAGGTAGCTGCGTAGCACTACTTTCTAGGTTTTTTAACCTTTGTTCAAATGAGGTTAAAATATTCAAAAATTTATTTATATTTTCATTTGTGTCGGCGTCTATTGACGTGGAGGGTTGTGAACCGTGCACTGGTGGTTGTGGTTCAAGAGATTTCGTAGCTTGCGCATAAGACACATTCTTTGATACTCTTTGACATTTTTCTTAGCACTAGGAGCCTGAGTGACAGGTGTAGTAACTTTTTTTTTCATGGCTTTATTTTTCAGTTGTTGCAATTCTTTGGCTACCATATACCCTCTGTAGTTGGCTGGGTGTGGCTCACCACAGTGAACGCATTTGGGTTTATCTGCTATAGGTTTTGTGCAGTCTTTAGTAAAGTGTTTACCTGTGCACTTCACACATCTAGGTTCCTTGGAGCAATATTTCTGTGTATGGCCATATGCTTGACATCTCTTACACTGTGGTATTAGCTTGGAAGTTTTTAAAGGCTGCACTTCTACTTTACAACCTAATATGGTCTTAATACTATAAATTTTATTTATATCTTCGTCTTTTTGAAAGGAAAGCATAAACATATTAAGAGGTTCCTTAGTCCTCCAACTTAATTTGTTTACCACTTCCTGGATTTTAAAGCCATTAGCATTTAATTCTTCAGCTATTCTATTTGGCATACATGATGAGTGTAGATTTTTTTGCTATGACCCTAATTGGTCTGTCTTGTTTGTTCTCATAGGAGTGCCAGAGACAATTATTTTCTAATAATAATTTAGTAATCGCTCTGTAGGAGTCTTCGTTCCTGGCGTTTACTTTGACAGAATCCCCGTTCATCATTTTGACCACAAAGGACTCTTTATTTGAGCAAGTCAAGAGAAGATCATAAAACTTCTGGTAGTTTCTGATATTTTCTACTATGACTGGGGGAGGTGGTGGTAGTTTTTTTATTTTTGGTTGCTCGGACTTTGTACCAGCCTGAGGTTCCATGGAGCTTGCTCCTTGCGATACTGGAGACAGTGAAGCATTCATCTTTCTCTTCTTTCTACTTTTTTGTCGTACCCACTCAGTTTCTCTGGCAAGGTCCTCTTCATCAGTCTTATATTCGACTGTTGACTGGGGCTTATCATTTGTCGAATGTTCCTTCTCTGAAGTAACATTATTTTGTTCCTGGATAAGTTTCAGCTGGTGTTGCAAGGCTTCTACCTGGCTACTGAGCACTTGTACTAGTTGCTGCAGTTCTTGGCGCTCTTTAGCTTCCTCTTTGTACCGGGTGTACAACTGATGTTCCAGATCAGTTTTGAGGACTATTTTATTCGGCGAAGCCATAATTGTTTACAAGTTATAATTATAAAAATTATAACTTACCGCAAATTCTCATAATAATGCATGATTCACTTAGAAGTCTAGGTCATTGCACCGCCCGCGAGGGCAATACGCGGCGGAATTAGGTTGCGGCGTCAGCACTTGTGCACGAGCGCAGACTTGTGTAAGAGCGTGCGTGACGCGACCGTTCTCGCTAGAAGCCGAAACGACACTGATTGTATATATGTTAATAAAAATTTATACTGAATTTGTCTATGTATGTATGTATGTTTTGTCCTATATGGCGGTCCAGAGACCAAACGCGTTGGCCGATTTTGATGATTCGTACGTCAATCGATTCGTCTGGACCCTGCAAGTGTCGCTGACTACATTAAAATAAAAAAAGCGGATTTTGGGCGCCATATTGTGGGGACCCAATATATTTTTTTTCTTCCAATCCCGTCGTATAGGGTATTCAAATAAACGGTTTTAAGAGGCAATTGCAAAAATATATAACATTTATATGTTTAAATGTAGGTACCTAATTCTAAAAAAGTGTTAAAAAAAGGCGGTTTTGGAATTTTTTACTTGTTCTTGTTTCGAATAATCTGTACCTACTGAACTTCAATAAACTCGTGTTTCAGATCTCGAAAACTCGATGAAGGAGCAAAGACCACTCAAGATGCAGTGGGGAGTCAAAAAGAAGTCTTTTTATGATCCTACAACAGGTAAGTTATAAAATAAATGCTCTACACTCTACAGTGTTTCCTTTTTGTGCGGCAGGCAGTTCCCGTAAGTATATTGCCATAACCTTGAGATTCAACTCCGACCCATTTACATCTAATCGCCTTCCTGTGGAGGATTCGCCAGTAAAAAGAAAAAAAAGTCCAAGGTCTTACATGCAGTAACTACCTGACCATCACAAACCAGCGAAAACACGTTTGAATTAACTGTGCACGTCAAGTGTCAAGCGCCCGCACTCACGCCTACCCGCGCAGCGCCCAGCGTTCGCCTCGTCTAGCAATAGCGAGAGTCGAACGTCAGAGTGACATTGACAGCAAGTCTTGGAAGCCGGAAAAAAACTCGAACCGGTTAACGCCGAAGTACATGGGAAGGGATCTTTTTCTTTCGGTTTTGTTCCACCATTAACCACAATTGAACGGGTTTAGGCAACAAAAGTTCGTAAATAGGTTGTGTTATTTACCGGTTACGGACGGTTTTTGTCGCCTACCTTCAAAGCTCAACCGTGCTGATTAGGAGCGTCCCGCCCAAACTGGTTAATCAGGGTTTCAATAACGATCTTTTAACGTTTAGACTCCGAACAAAATAAACGATTAAACCTATTAGAACATTTCATAACCGGTTATTTTTAAAACGGTTCCAAGTCTTGATTGACGGCTTCAAGGGTACAGTTCTTTTGACGTGAAGTTGGTACATTTTTTGGGCACCAAGCAGGACCCATAGGTATATTGCCTTAAGAGATGTGAATCCAACCTATTTTCATCAAATCTATTCTATAGTCTAAGTTCTAAAGTCTAAACTATGTCAGGATTGCCTTCCAGTCTATGAGAATGCTGCTGAATCCAAAAATATTAAAGACCAGGGTTTTCCATGGAGCAACTGCCTATATCTGACCTTCACAAACCAACTACGGCGTAGTACTACGCTAGTGTTACCTACTTATTACCTGTTGACGGTGCCAAGCAAGACTGGTTGTCCAACTCGGGCTTCTGAGTACCCATAACTGCTGTCAAAGATCTACGCATGACAGACGTCGTGAATACATAACCAGCTTTCCGAAGCACGAACGGGTCCCGGTATGTAATGGACGATCTCCCATCCATGGATTGACCTCTGCAAGCGTAGCTTATCCTCGAAAATCAACCCATAATAACTTGGGCAATATTTTGAATGGTGCTAAATAATTTATTCATCTTTCTTTTTTCAGGTGACACAGAAGCACTATTGAACAACTTGCGAGAAGCAATACAAGAGTACAATGAATACTGCACTGTGTTTTAGGTTAGAATTAAGTAAATATGACTTATTATTTTTACTAAGACTAGGCGACACCTAAATCATCATCATCGTCATCTTTCTGCCCTTGTCCCATGTCACTTGGGGTCAACAAGTTTTCTTCTTCAATTCCTTCAGTCTCTCTTTTCTTTCACATCACTCCTCACACAATCCATCCATTTCTAAATTATAATGGTGGACTGTTTTTGGACAGTACAAAAATATTAAACCATCGCATCAGGTTAGGTGTCGCCTAATTTTAGTGAAAACGAGGTTTCCTATTATATGTGCCTTACTAGAGTTGTATTTAGGCAAAATAATAGTTATAAATCGTGTCAAATTATTTTATTATTGTTAATTATTTACATTTTTAAATATTACAAAATTAATATCGTTAAAAATGAATGAATTAATTATTAATTTGAATTATTATTAGTTTTGCTTGCGCAGAAGCGGTATCCGCCTTTGTGTTGTGTATCTGCCATAGGCATTCGTGTTTTCGAAAATGACAATAAATAGTTACGTAAGAATTCCACAAAATGCATTTCTTAAGATTGAAACGGTTAGGAAGTGGTTAGATGTCATATTTGCATGGAATTTTAATGACAAGTCAACCCGTTTGTGTATCTGCACGCACGTCGCGGTAGACGGTCGTTTGTCAAGCAATTATGACACTTAACTGCTTTATTTATTATGTCACTGGGTTCAGTTATCATTAAACATAATTATATTTATTAATTGCAATGACTGCACTCGCAGTTTCACTAATGTTCTGTTCAATTTCCTTTGAAATATTATTATTAAATGAATTAAATTAGATCTCGTGCGAATCGCACATTCCGGTTACGGCTACATAATTTTATAAGATTAATAATATTATTACAATAATAATATTATAAAAATAATGATTTTTAAATAAAAGAACATAAAAACAATTCAACTGCATTTATTTTACACTGCCTGAAACTTCCTAATATAATATAATAACAAAGTTATTGTTTCTTGATTAACGACTGGGGCTGGAAGTGGTTCACAATATTGACCCACCAACTGTCTTCTACGCCTTTTGTGAACTCTCGAATAAATCTGTAGTTTAGTATAAATATCTTGTCTTGATATTCTGGCTGTACTCTAAAATAGAAAAAAATGGGATTAGTACTTGTGAACTGCGGCATTCGGTTTATTTTAGCACAACGTGGTTCCTAAATAACAGGCAATTTTTAGGGTTCCGTACCCAAAGGGTAAAAACGGGACCCTATTACTAAGACTCTACGGTCCGTCTCTCTGTCTGTCACCAAGCTATATCTCATGAACCGTGATAGCTAGACAGTTGAAATGTTCACAGATGATGTTTATCTGTTGCCGCTGTAACAACAAATACTAAAAACAGACTAAATTAAATATTTACGTGGGGCTCCCATACAACAAACGTGATTTTTTGCCGTTTTTTGCGATAATGGTACGGAAACCTTCGTGCGCGAGTCCGACTCGCACTTTGCCGTTTTTTTTTTGTTTGTATGAGGTAATTTCCGGAAGTACTGATGTGCTTACAAAAAATCTTACTGATAGGTACCAACTCTATCAATGATGCACTCATTGGCTAATTTTTATCCCAGGAAAATGCTTGGTATAGGCCACAACTCACTAGGAAATGTGTTTGTACAATACTAACCCTCTGGGGAAGGGTGAGGCATATAACTGGCGGCGTGGCATGTTATGTTTATATTTTGGTAAGATTAAATCATAATTATTATTCTTTACCATTTCATAAAGTTGCAACAATACCCTAATTTTTTTACACATTAAAATGACATAACCAGCTGTTGATAAATAGCTTATCTGTGCCTAAAATTAGTCTTTGGTCAACTGATAAAATGTGGTAGTTTGTTGACAAAGTGCAATCTTAGGGCAATGTTTACAAATGAATTTGCTGAAAGTGTTTCGTAGCACTATGCACCTTATGCTTAGGATTTTAAAGTGCATTGTTGAGTTCGAGTTTAATAACAGGGAAATGTGGGAAGAGTTTAATTGAAACATTGGGTAGCATTTTACCAATTATATTCATATTAACTACAAATAATGTTCTTGCGCAAAGCAAATATGCCTTTGGTTGCTATTGACTTCATAATCATTACTTCAACTGGAAATGTCTCCTGCTACTGACTTAAATAAAAATAAACGAAGGTCATTTAGTGGGTATGGAACTATTACCATGGATAAAGAATGCCCAGAAGGTGCCTATATACATCTTCTTACATGCTTATTCTCCACCGATTAAGATGCAATTTTGCATACCCGTTTAGTTTGGATGACAATGCATGGTTATTTATGTGCATAGACATACTAAATAATATGGACTGGAAATACCTACGAAAAAAACGTGCCTACCTAAACCTCAAAATGTCTCATAAAATGGCCGCCGATTCTAAGGTTGTGTCAATCAAGCAACACACACACACTCACAAATCTCAATAATACAATATGTAAACAACCATTTCACAGCAGGACTACCACGAACACAACCACAAAATTCGTCACATAAAATGGCGAATATGGCACGTACCTACAACCGTCACTACGTCTTAACAAAATGTTGCCTTTAAGACGGTACCCTGACCAAAAAATCGGCATGAGATATGAGCGTTCCTATTGGTCTAGCGGCACTGGTGGCGCATGAATTACAGTAGTGAATACGCCCAGATTTTAGAATAAAATCTTTATAAAATCGAATTTTGGTCTTTTGAAAAAAATAATTCTACAAAAATGTTCGTTATTAAATTGTCTATCCATTAGTGTTAGTACAAAAAATAATCAATGAACACTTTACGAGGAGATGCATAATATCAATAATTATTTCTCATTTTTGTTTTTTTGGAAGTAGATTAGTGAAATATATACAACATTTAAAAAAATACTAAATCTACCATTTTAGAATCAATATTATGTAGAAATTTAATGTATTTTTATTAATTGATATTTCTTTTTAAATAACGAGTAGATAGCTCCTAAAAACAGCACAAAAAACGGCTTGCGCGGCGTTTTGCTCGGGGTACCGCCTTAATGAGCAACAACTAAAATATTGTTGTCTCTTTCATCAAATACGATTACTACATTAGAAAGAATGAAACAAAACGATGTTTCACAATCTGTATCGTATTTCACTCATATATGTATATGCTAATGTATGTATAGAACATCGCGGCGCCTCCATATATTTCCTATCTCAATGTTTATGTGACGCCATTCTAAATCCAATATGGCGGACGGCCCAAGATTAGTTATTAAGTAGGTAGTTATTTTTTGTGCACGGTCATTATATGGGTATCAAATGAAAGGGTTTGCTGAGTAGAATACCAAAAAAGCTTGTTAAAAAAAAGATTTTTTATTGAATAATTTTATTTCTTGCTTACAATGCTGATGGGTTTAAAGGTGGTAAGGAACACACTGTGGCAGAATGTTTCACACTTTGTATGGCTGGCTGTGCATTTTATAAATAGAGAGGTATTGTTTGATAGTGTTAAATAGGGTAGATTACTGAAAATTAGTTTTTTGTCAAACAAAGTGACGACGATATAATGCATTGAAATATCGTGTAACGTCACGCCGTTAGTACAAATCATATCCCCCACTCCTGAAGTTCTGTCAATTTTTATTAATTTGTTATAAAAAATATATGTTTCCAATATTATTTGACGGACTAAATAAAAGGGGATATTATAAATTGCATATCAAATAAATAATCGCCTATCAATACATACTCATCATTTATATTCTTATTTACATCTAATAACTTACTTCACTACAAATAAACTAAATGTTTAACAAAACTCAAACTGCAGATAAAACGAAATTATACATCAATATAACATTACTTTTTTCCTCATAATGCAATACTGTTAAATTTATTTTTGTACAAAAATACTACATACATAGCATAAATACTGACTGCACAGCAAATTTTCCATATTTCATAGTCTATTTTAGTTGATCTACGAATAAATTATGGTCAAAGAATCAGTGGGAACTTAGGGCACCCCGACACGGACAGGTTAGGTTCGAACGAGATTATGAAACCTAGCTATTCGATTATATCATTTATCGCCCCCGAAACCAACTGCATACTAAATTTCATGCAAATCGTTGGATTCGTTTCCGAGATTCAGATTATAAATATACAAGAATTGCTTGTTTAAAGGTATTAGATTATTAACCCCCGCCGGAAAAAGAAGGGGTGTTATAAGTTTCACGTGTGTTGCTGTGTATCTGTGTGTCTGTCTGTGGCATCATAGCGCCTAAACGGATGAACCGATTTCGATTTAGTTTTTTTTTGTTTGAAAGGTAATTTTATCGAGAGTGTTCTAAGCTATGTTTGAATAAAATCGGTTCAGCCGTTCAAAAGTTATGGGTCATTTTACTGTTTGAATCGGGGTGTTTTCGCAAGATAAATGCGTCGGGGGTTTTTTAAATTGTGAAATTTTACTTGTAATTTTTCTACCCAGGAAACATCTCTATTAATATGAACGGTAAGCATACGCACAGCATAATCAGTCTTTCCCGTGCTGGGACACAGGCATCCTCTCTGAGAGAGGGAATGGGCCATAATCTACCACGCAGGCCCTGTGCGGGCTCATATATGTCAAATGTCTTCAATTAGTTCAAGACTTTGAGAATTTAAGACGACTTTAAGAAAACTTTAAGATTGTTTGACAGACAGGTAATATCCTTACCCAATAGTAAGAGCAGGAAGATCTCCGGTTTCTTTCAAATTTTTGAGTCCTCTGAACACATGGTAACACATTGTTATCTCCACCCAGCGCTTGTCAGCATCATCAAACATTACGCCAACCTGGAAGTTGTAAGGTAAGTTATCAATAATTATATTTTTAACCGATTTCAAAAAGGAGGAGGTTCAATTCAACTGTTTTTTTTTATATATGAGTTACCTTAGAACTTTTTAATAGGTGAATACGTTTTTTTTTTAATTGCGATATATACAACAGAACTCCTCAATAAACAATGGCAAATCTCTGTGCCATTTCATAACATAACATCAAGCCGGTAAGCTCTAAAGATGTACACAGACGTGTACAGTTCACTCTGGTACACTCTTATTTCACTGGTTATTTTCAAGTTTTATGTTTTTCGGGTAATCTATCCTGGCATAACATTGGGTACTATAGAACTTGCTCAAATGTCATCATCATACCAGCCGAAAGACGTCCACTGCTGGACATAGGCCTCCCCCAAGCGTCGCCACATTGACCGGTCCCGTGCATCTCGTAACCAGCGGATCCCCGCAACTTTCACCAGGTCATCGGTGTGGACCGATGGTGGGAGGCCTTCCAACGCAACGTTTTCCGGTTCGCGGTCGCCACTTCAGAACTTTTGCCTTGCCCACTGCCACTTAAGTTTGGCAATTCTTCGGGCTATGTCGGTAACCCTGGGTCTCTTGCGGATCTCTACATTTCTGATTCGATCACGCAAGGAAACTCCGAGCATAGCCCTCTCCATTGCCCTTTGAGTGACTGTAAGCTTTCTGATAAGGCCCATTGTAAGCGACCACGTCTCAGAGCCATACGTCATCACTGGCAACACACAGTGGTCATAGACTTTCGTCTTAAGACACTGGTAAGTTGGACGAGAAGATACCGCGCAACTTCCCGAACGCTGCCCAGTCGAGTCGGATTCGACGGTTGACCTCTTACTCGAAGTTGGCCCTACCCAATTGGATCGTTTGTCCCAGGTAGACATAGTCGCCCACTAGGACCCAATCTTTCGGAAGCTCTACTGAGATCATCGAGCATTGTACTGAGGTCCTCCATGGTCTCAGCCATAACCACTATATTGTCGGCAAACCGAAGGTGAGTGATGTACTCGCCATTGACGTTGATGCCTAGCCCTCTCCAGTCCAGAACCTTGAAGACATCCTCCAGTGCAGCAGTAAACAGCTTCGGAGATATGACGACTCCCTGTCTCACACCTCGCTGCAGCAGGACGGGTTCCGAGGTCTGATCCTGAAGTCGAACTGACATGGTGGCGTTTTTGTATAAACACTTCAACACTTCGATGTACCGGTAGTCAATTTGGTACCGTTGGAGAGACTGCAGTACAGCCTAAGTTTCGATCGAATCGAAGGCTTTCTCGTAGTCCACAAACGCTAAACAGAGAGGCAGGTTGTACTCTTCGGTCTTCTGTATAAACTGCCGAAGCGTATGTATGTGATCTACGGTGCTGAAGCCTGTACGGAATCCTTGTTCGGGAGGCTGGAAATCGTCAAACCTGCGCGCGTGACTATTCGTGATGACTCTTAGACATGGCTAAGGAGTGTGATGGACCTATAGTTCTTCAGTAGGGCATTGTCACCCTTCTTGAAGAAGAGTACCACCACACCTTTGCATCATGCCTGTGGCGTTTTCCCCTCGAGTATGACGGAATCAAACAGCTTCTAAAGGGCCTTAAGTACTGGTTTTCCACCCACCTTCAGGAGTTCGGCCGTAATTCCGTCATCACCCGGTGCCTTGTTGTTTTTAAGTTGTTTCAGAGCCATCCTAATCTCATACATGCTGACGTCCGGAATGTATTCGGTATAGTGTCGGGACAATCTAGCTCTAGGGTCATCCACTAGATTCGCGACGGGTTTACTGGTTGACGTGTACAACTGCCCACAGAATCTCTCGATCTCCCTCAGAAGCTCCGGTTTGGCGGACACCATCCTGCCATCATCGGTCTTCAGTTGCGTGAGCTAGCTCTGCCCAATAGACAGATCTCTTGCAAATAACTTGGAGCCCTTGTCCCGCTCAATCGCGTCTTTAATACTTTCAGTATTAAAGCGGCGAAGGTCGCTTTTCAAGGACTTCGATCCGTCAATTTAGCTGCCGGTATTTCAACGCATCGTCTGAAGACTGCAAGATCATCTCACGCCTCTCCTTCATGAGCTTGAGAGTATGATCAGAGAGCTTTTCTTCCTATCGGTAAGGCGGGTCTTGAAAAACTTAGACCCGGAGCTCCCTAGGCACTCGAAACGATTCTGAAGTTCGAGCTGAAACCTCTCGGGGTTTTGGACCTGGATCTGTGCTGGACGGAGCGTGGACTTCATCAGTCGAGACCTTTCAAGCTTAACATTAATGTTCAATGTGCCTCTTACCATGCGGTGATCGCTCCCGGTTTTCACCGAATTGATCACAGAGACATCATTGCACACTTGGTTGGCATGATGAAGTCGATCTCGTTTTTAGTTGCACCATCGGGGCTTTGCCAGGTCCACTTCCTGTGCTCACGCTTTCTGAAGAAGAAGTTCATCATTAGAAGCCCACCTTCTCCATAAAACTGGCCAGTAGGTGACCCCGATGGTTCCGACGTCCAACTCCAAATTGCCCCACTTGCAGCTCATCCTCGTCTCGTTTGCCCAGTTTCGGGTTGAAGTCCCCCATGACAACGGTGAAGTGAGTTTTGAAACCATGCATGGCCCTAGAAATATCATCATACATGGCCTCTACCTCGTCATCAGTGTGTGCCGAGGTCGGTATGACCCCTTCAGAGAATATTTTGCGGATATTCTGAGTATAAGGTACGCCACCCTGGTCGACACACTCTCGATCTTCACCACGTTGTTCACAAGGGACTTGTGGACGATAAACCCAACACCACCCTAGGACTGCCGATGACCCTCTCGGAAATAGAGCAGGTTACCGGATTTGAGAATTATCGAGTCCTCCCCCTCTCTTCGGCATTCAGAGAACCCTATAATACTCCTTCGCAACCTGCTCAATTCTTCCTCGAGTTCGGCTATCTTCTCGTCGGTTTGGAGTGTTCGCGTGTTATATGTTTCCAAGTCCAGTCGTCGGTGTTTGTTGGGGTAGCCGGGTCCACGCCGGGGATTCTTAGCACCTCTTGCCACGCCATCGCCTCGACCGCTACCGTAGCAGAGAGTAGACGGGCTGCCGGGCACGCCAGGCCGTTTTTTCGGTGTGCTATTCATTAGGTTTGGGGAGGTTTGCCATAATCGCCACGCTTGGCAGGCGGGTTGGCGATCGCAGGTGTAGGTAGGGTAGGCAGGTAAGGCTGGGTAGGCAGAGTAGGCAGGGTAGCCAGTTGATGGAAGCGAAGCCCCGGGGGTCAGCTAGTATTATATATTAGTCTTTTGGTTGCAGGTACTATTACTGAGCATGAGGTTCTATGTTCAATACACAGATTTGGCAAAGTATTGTTGGATTTTCTAATTGGAATTTTTCGTTGGGGTCTGGATTTATACCTGGTTGATGGCAATATGCTTTTGAGATCTCTAGGATAATCTTCAATATAGGCAAAATGTGGCTGCATTATCTTTCAAAGAATACAGCCTAGTTTTTAAAATTAAGAGCTCAATGGTTGTAATTAGGAATCAATTGATTTTAATTGTGTCACACCTGATTCAGGTATCTCGAAGGTTGAGTGGTTAAGTAGTGGGTTACCTGGTATGGAAAAGCATAAAAGATATCTTCTTTTTCAATAGATAGCAGCTGCCTCTGTGTCACGGACAGCTTGGAGATGGCAGTCTTTAACACAGTGACGGCTTCCTTGTCAACCAGACCATCAAGGGACTTGAAATCACTCCTTTGTAAGCCATCTGAAACAACCTAACGGTAGATGTTAATCGCGAAATAACTTGGGAATTAAAAGGAGGTCTAAATGGATAACAAAAATATTAAAATTATTTTTTCTTCCTTAAGGTATAAATTTGATTGGATTTTTCTCAATTGATAATTGGGTATTCAGTTCTTGGTGGAAACATTATAGGTACCTATGGGTTATTTGTAGATATTGTCTGTGGCATGGAAAATATTTCACAATTCACAATGACTTTCTATATTGTTTTGGTAGTAGCATAATAATTATGTTGAAAAATCTATAGGATTTGGTAAGTGAACAAAAGATCTGTTATCATTTTGTAAATAAAAAATACCTAGGTATATTGAAATAAAAAATACATTCAGTGTATTGGAAAGGTCTGAAGCACCCAATTTAATGCTTTTATGTGCGGTATTTCTAGTCTTTAGCAATCTTTAGAAAGTAGATACAAACATAAATACCTGAACTGCATGTTTTGATGCTTCGATGAACTCATTCAAGTTGAATTCCGAATCAAAATATGGCCTGATGATAAAATTCGCAAACATCCAATTCTTTATAAATTTGATGAAAGAAGGCCACACGATAGGCGGGAATTCCATTAGCTGCGGCAGTTTTCGAGTCTCCAGCCTTTCCTGGCAGTAATTTCTTTGAAATTGTATAACAGGACATGTTGAGGTTATTGCTATCTGTTTGGGTAAACTTTTAAACGCATAACTATTGTCACATAGTCTAAAAGATTGCCTTGTTAATTGCCTTATAGCTAAATTCATAGTTCCTATTATGTTTTCTTGACTAAATTATGTTATTTACCACTTGAAAATGAAAAGTAAAACATTTAAATACAACTTTTCAATGAACGAATGACGAATGAACACAAATAGTATTTGTTTTTCATTTCAATTTTGTTGTAGCTGTCACTGGCTGTCATTTATTTTTAACTTTTCTCCTCTCTCATTGGCTGAACTATTATTTAAGTGTTTATGATTGGCTAATTAAGCGATAAAATCAATTTCGAGAACGCACCGGCTCAATTCAATACGTTTTGAAATAAAAGGACTCAACATGACAGAATCAGATAAAAACAAAACAGTGAGATGATTAAAAAAACTGAAAGCAAACAATTCACTTTCCATAAATATACATTTGTTGTAAGTGCAACTGCCACTTGCTTAATTATCATGTTAATAAAATATTTTAAAGTTATTATAAGCCTGGCGAAACCCTTACGCTTTTATTTTTTTTGGTCGTTTCAGAACTGACAAGCCAGAGCCAAACAAAATAAAACAAAAGACAAAGTAATCAGAGAGTTTGAGAGTTTGTACTGTCAAAAGTGTAAAACTTGTCAAAACTTTCTTGTCACTGTCAAGCTAAAAAAATTCCGCTTGTCTAGAATTTCGGCGGAAAATGTTTTAAACTATTCTGCTGTGCTTTAATTTACTAACGAATTATTGTATAAAGAAATTAGGACCCGAATATAACACAAACATGGATGACCAAGCTTGTCCTCGTTGCAAAACCACAAAATACAGAAATCCGTCTTTGAAGTTGATGGTAAACGTATGTGGCCATGCTTTATGTGAAAGCTGTGTTGATTTACTGTTTTTGAAAGGTAAACACATATTATAATTGTAATAATCCTTTCCTTTACAATAAATTCCACAATAGACGTCTTATCAAAAATGAAAAATGTCCTTTTTCCAAAAATTAACACCTCATTTTTCTTCTACTAAATAATAACTTTTCATAGAAACTACGTATTTTGGTTTAAAATGGCATAGTACTAAAAAATGATGTGTTTTTTTAAACATTCCATAACTAATTTCCAGGGTCCGGTTCCTGTCCAGACTGTAATGTCCCACTACGTCGCAGTAATTACAGAGTCCAATTATTTGAAGACCCCATGGTCGAGAAAGAAATAGATATAAGAAAGCGAGTTCTGAAAGATTATAACAAGAAAGAGGAAGACTTTGCTACACTACGTGAATACAACGACTACTTAGAAGAAATTGAGACAATTGTTTACAATTTAACGAATAATATAGATATTGTTGGCACTAATAAACGGATAGAACAGTACAAAAAAGATAATAAGGAGCTAATAATGAAGAATAAAGCTAAAATAGGTAAGTCACTGACAAACAGTACTTATAAGGGAAGAAGACTCAAGTCGGTACTTACTCGGAACACTTATTTTATAGTACACTATGAATGAATATAAATCTGAATGCATTGATTGCAAAAAATAATTGATATGAAACCCTTTCCATCATTATTTCATGGGTTATATAAAATCTTGATATCAATAATATCAACATGTTAATCAAAAACAAACTTTCTAAAATTAGACCAACCTGATTTACACAAATTGATTTAGTTGGTCAAGATGATCTCGTAATTGCCATATTTCTTTTTTCTAATAATTGATAGAACATGCACAGTTTTGTTCATGTTGACATTAAAGATTGTTTGTTTTAAATATAATACAAGCTTGTTTCCGCTGCTTCGCGCCTGTGCCCTATTTTGCAGGTACCATGCAATATTCTTGGGTAAAAAGTATTCTATGATTTTCAGCAATAGGGTGGTTTACTAAGATTAAAAAAAAATCTGTAATAAGATCAGCCCAGCCATTATTATGTGCCAATACTATCATGATTCCATTCATTGTAAGAAAGAGACAGCTATTCAGGACGTATAGCACTATCCCTTTTTTACTACAGAATCATCATGGTAATAACACATCATTGTAAGGGGAGCAGTAATTCGAGAGTTGATCTATAATTATTATTAAATTTTCATATTACAGGTAGAGAAGAAATAGAATTAGAAGAAATACTAGAAATAGAAAAGCAAATGGAAGAACTACGGAGACAGGAAATGAACCGTCTAGAACAGGAAGCGAAAAAGCAGAAGATTAGAGAGAAGGAGGCTTTAATTGATGAGCTTATGTTTGCAGAAGGAGATGCCAAAGATATACTCCACACATTTGCTCAGAATCAAGCTAATAAGCAGGAGGAGGTGTTGCCAGTAGCGCCAAAGGTATGTTCATAGGATAATTCTTTATCCATAGGGCACGCGTTAGCAATCACTGCGAACCCACCGCGGCTGTCTGACTCCGGATCCGCCCCAGTCCTCCGACTCCAGGGACCAAACCAGATGTGCGCCAGATGACTCCGCGTATGGCACCATTGGTCCCTCGGTGATGGGCCAGATCAGTGGCCCCACCGTCTATCACTTTTCGGCCGCAGGGAATAGGAGCCTTCCCTGCTGCGGCCCCACCACGTCCGTCATCAGACGGTGGCGACCTCGTAAATACCGCGTAAGGTGGGGAGAGCGGCACTCCTCTCCCGCCGCGGCCTCTAACCCTCAGCTGCAATATCGTATGGGAGACCCTGGGAAGCATCATACGACATCGTATGTCGCCTCTGTTACCAAGCGGCACCGCAACCTACTTGTTGGCCACAACTTCGTCTTTGACGAGCGGCGCCTCCTCGGGTTCCTCTTCGCTTCACCGTGGGTGACCAAGCCACGGCTACTGAGCCCCCAGTGCGGGAACTCACGGGTGGGGGGGGGGTCATAGGATTATCCTGGACTTAGTAATAAACGAGACGCATTGTCTAACAATAAATATTCAGGCAATTTAAAGCTATGATAAGAAAATTAATTGGACCTTCATTATTTTGCTTATCATTCTATTCAATCATAATCTCATTTTATATTTGTTTTATCTCTCCTTGTTTATATTTTTTGTGTCTTTGGTCCTGTGGCCTGTCCTGCAGAAATCACGCAGTTTTCTGGGATAAAATGAGCCTATAATATGACACTTCGCTTAGAATGGCACACTTGAAGAATGTCATCAGCTTTTTTATATTATAGGCTTGCGCTTGACCACTATCTCACCTGATGGTAAGAGATGTGTGAAGCACGCTTGCCTTGGCGTAACATATTCACCCTTGATTTAAGTATGCCTAATTTGTAGCTATCGGGAAACAGACTCCGACAGGGAATACCACTCCTTAGCTGTACGCACAATGAAAGTATTCCCAAAACGTGTGTTTGGTGCGTATGGGTGGGATGTCCACCATGTATAGTTCTCGCCAAACTTCTGTGCCGCCTGAAGTTCGCTTTCCTATGCGCAAGGCACGAAACGGTGCTGTTTTTGTATGAGATTTACTACTGCGCAGTCATTGTATCCAACTTCAGGGCGGCCAAGAAGTTTTGCGAGAGCTATACCGATGGCGCAGCGCAGTACTTCTTGTAGTACGATGATGGAACGGGCTAGGCGGCAACATCATGCAGTTCCATCGCACACTCCTCGAAATCTACCCAATAAAAAACCGACAAACTGGCAATTCTGCGTCATTTTTAAAGTCTGAGAAATAAAATTAAGGTTACACTAGTCCAAAATTCTTCCATACAAACGTAGTCTAGAGATTACTCCACTGTTTGACGATGTACGTTCAAAAATAAAAAAAGATATCAATTTGTCTCATCATTATCTAGTCCTGTACGGAAACAAAAATGTAAAAAAATTATATATTTGAAAGTTATGAGCGTCGAAAGTTCCACATTTCAACACTAATTTTAACGCATCTTTGGGCGGAAATAAATACCATAAGAAAAAGGAAAATTGCAAAACGGCCTCCATACAGGGATAGATTAGTAATTCAACAATGCAAATAACTTTATTTTGAAAATAAACATTTAGTCGTTTTTTCATGATATCTAGACGGCCAAAGGTCTGTTTATAAAATTTCGCGCGCTCGTTTTCGTCCTAAATCATCATCCATTTCGATACAAATTAGCAAAAGTGCTAATTCGTACGCGAACTAGCTTCTTACTGCTCATCACAGCATCTATTTCTTTCGCACGTGTTGTCGGATAAGATAGCATGCATTTTAACCCCGCGCACAAAATAGTTCGTGCCGTCGACTAGTTCAACAAGCGAGACCCAATGGCTATCTAGTTTCGCCAATTACGGCACACAACCGGTTTATACAGTCATTATCTAAAGGTAGATTAGCAGTAATTTTGGTTCTCAACTCCTCAATATGCCTGGCAGTTTAATGAATGCTAGACCATAAAAAAGCTATAATATGTTTTTAACTTTTTCCAGGTAACTCAATTCTCAACGGGTGTAAAATTTACGCGAGTATCCACACAGCCAACATTACCGCTCATAGAAGAGGGACCGCTATACAAGTATGAAGCACCTATTATACCGGACCGCTGTGGACCAGATGCGCCATCTATTGAGGACATTGTCAGATGCGGGTATCTGAAACATGTCAGGTGTGATTATTTGGCTGTGCCTTTTTTTATGCCTATACCCAAAGGGTAAAAACGGGACCCTATTACTAAGACTCCGAGTCCCATCTGTCTGTCTGTCTGTCTGTCACCAGGCTGTATCTCATGAACGTGTTAGCTAGACAGTTGCAATTTTCACAGATGTTGTATTTCTGTTGCTGCTATAACAACAAATACTAAAAACAGAATAATATAAATATTTAAGTGGGGCTCCCATACAACAAACGTGTTTTTTTTTTGCCGTTTTTTGTGATAATGGTACGGAACCCTTCGTGCGCGAGTCCGACTCGCACTTGGCCGGTTTTTTTTCTTTTTTGTTTGGTGCTACAGTCTCTTAAAATTTTGAACATTTGGGTATGTTCAAGAATTTTGACCAATATTTTATTATTGGTCTTGCAAAATTCCAATTCCAGCTCCTGAAACAAAAGAAATGTGAATGGGATAAATGAATCACTGAAAAGGACATTATTCTACTTAGTAATTACTAGGGGAAGTTTCTCTGACTGGGAAGAAATTAAATGACCATTCCTTATATTTAATAATTGTTTAACTGTTTTTTCTAATACATAATACAAGCTATACGATACAAGCATATTTTTTACTTCATGAATGACGCGAACGTTGCATGTGTATTTTCTAACTAGTTTGACGCGTAAAGATTGGCGAAGAGTCAAGTATAATAGTCACAACGGATCTTGTGTCTCTGAATTTGGCTCTGCCAACCATTACGCAAGAAAGTCATCGAGTATACTGCATAGAGTAAGCGAGATAGGACGATGCGACAAACGTAAGCGAGTGAAAGAGACAGTTATACAATACTATCTTCTCCTTCAACATTGACACAAAAATAGCTAATGCGCAGGGTCTTGCAGCCAATTCAGAGACAAAAAGATCCGTTGTTGCCGAAAAATAAAAACAGATAAGTATAAGTCTAATAATATTCTTCAAATCACATCCACAGATCAGAGACCGAAATGGAGAAAGCGGGCGGCTACAAAGCAACATTGCCGTGTCTACGCGCACTCGAAGACGCTTTAGCGGGGTTGTATCACACGAGTTGACCAGAGGGGTCCTGTACCGATACTGTTATAGTACTAGATTGAGTGGGTAGATGGCGTTAGCTGTGTGAGGTTATTGTAACAGTCCGTTCAGTTATTTTGCCTCTGAATGCAACCTTATTGTAACTGAAATAAAGTTCACAGTGATGTGAGATTAGAGATAAAATGACTGAATTGATACCACAAAACAAATAGAAGCCGCGAGCAGAAGCTAGCTTGGCAATATTTAAAAAGGATTAAAATATATCTTTTTGCTCTTTTACTGCAGCTAAGGAAATAAAAGCACTCCTTTATAGTATTCCATTACAACAGTTTTACGAATTGATCGGCATGTTTTCTGTATTTCGATATTCTGCTTTGTTTATAACAAGCTTTTATTTAACTTGCAATGTATGTAAATGTGTTCGGGTCAAATCTTGCAACTGAATTTTAAAGCAGTTATCCTCCACCGATTAAGATGAAATTTTGCATACACGTTTAGTTTGGATGACAATGGCCCAAGATGGCGGATTAGTTATTTTTTATGCACTGCCATGATATGGGTATCAAATGAAAGGGTTTACTGAGAAGAATACGATAAAAGCTTGTTTTAAAAAAATATTTTATAATGAATAATTTATTATAAAAAAATCTCATACATTTCTGTTCATGAAAGATATTATGAAGCTTAAAACAATACCTCACAGGATACTAGCGCCATTATTCCTCTTACGAGTAAATGTGGAACGTATATGATCGTCAGCAACGGCATTTAACAAGACAGTATCGAGTTACGAATGAAAAAAAAAACAAAGAATGATAGGAATATGAATAGGGAGAAAATAAACTGAGCCAATTGTAATGTGACCAGTATTAGAAGTTCCTACCCTTGATTTTTAAAAGCTCAAATTTCTGAGCCAATCAGCGTTGACGCTCAGAAAATAGTAAATCTCATAATAGCAGCAGCTATTAATGTACAGTACAGTAATTTTTTTAATGTCCCTCGGCAAACTTCGTGTTTCGTCAGTCGTCAGATTTCTATCAGTTGCCCTTTGCATTTGGTGCACACCGGACGCTCTCAATCAACTTGGATGTATATAGAGTTTTTAATACTCTAAAGCTGCTATTTTTACAGCTCTAAATATTTCACACGAAAATCAAAACACAACAACAATAGAGTACATATCTTATCTTGTGGAGGGGCCGAGAAATAACTCGGACACTTCGACCCATTGGGATCTTTTGTGGACCCCTAGATAAACTACTCCTCTTCAATCTCGTTGAAACCTTTCTTCATGAGTTTTACAACTAGACTAGGAGATATGAGCCTACAGTCTTCTGGTTTTGGATATCCATCCCCTAGGAGACTCATTCGCTTACCAGCCAGTGCATCGCATGTGCACAGGTGCTCCTTTGCGTGCGTTCCGTATGTTCCCCACACAACCTGCACATGGGTGTCGCGGTTAGACTCATCTACAGTAATATAGTATTCCATAAAGCACTTAGTTCTGAATTAAAATTATTATACACGATAATTCTAATGATTGATGGACATGGAAATTAGCATTCGTTTGTATTGGGCAATACGATGGTTGCCGAGGGACATTAAGAAAATTGTTGTACTGTAATTGGTTGAGAAGTGGGCATCAACATTGGTTGGTAATCAGTTGGGGCAAGTGACACTGAGACGAGATACAGCGCGCAATTTTTATGACAGTGATACAGTAAAGAACAACACAGGAGAATTTAAAATTCTAATGTGTTCAAAAACCCTGAATATTTGTATCTATGTATATGTATTTGTAAGATTCGTGTTTGTTTGTGAGGTAGGTAAGTAAGTAGATATAACGTTGTATATTGAATTATTATTATTATAAAAAGTGCGCGCAGCACATATCGTCCTCGTTTAGCCTGACCCGTAGAGATCGGTGCATCAGTGTTGTCCTTGTTCATCATTTAAATAGGCTTATTTTCTTTATAAGGATCTGTTATGTAATTTTTGTGTAAATAAACTGAATGTGTTCAATTTTATGAGAAAAGTTTCGGCATGGAGGAAGCGAGACAAACTCCTTTTAGAGAGAGATAGGCACTGAGCTGTCAAAGTGACAAGTTACTGTCACAAAATGAGTAGGTATTACTCTATCTCATCCGTTCTTTAGCGGATTCCGCATGGCTATCCTTTTCCAATTTCATTTTGGTTCTATAGTTTCTCCAAGAAGAAGGTTGTCAATGTAAATAAATGTACAGAAGTTATTGTGTTACGTTGTTAGCTAACTTAGTACGTATTTGAGTACATTGTGGAGTGATGAAGACATGTTGTTACTTGCTGTTGTTTTGTGATAATTAAAGTGAGTGAGAGTTGTTTTTTGGTTTTATTTTTGGACTTTATATAGGTACCTTTAAAGAGTACTTTACATGAACATCATTCATCAAAATCGGCACATTAGTTTAGGCGATACGGTGAAACAAACGTTTATAATAAATAATACATACACAGATTGATAGTGCCTTTTCACTCGCTCCGGTTGCCGGGTACCCGGCGGCGAATGTATAGCCATTGCCGGTACGTGTGAAAGCTAACGTACAAGGCTATACACTTCGCCGCCGGTTACCCAGCACCCGCTTACCCGGAAACCGGGACGTGTGAAAAAAGACTTAACATCATAACCCGTCCTTTTGGCTCAAAAACTAATAAAAGCAGCTGTATTTCCAAGTTAACAATTAAAATCAGCGCCATCTGTCCATGTGCATGAGGAACTATTATAGTTTTCGATGGTGATGATAGATGTCGCTACGAAGCTAATGTATTGGTTTCAAAACATTTGAATATTAATTTTAGATACAACGAGAAATTGCTGCATTGGGCAGCAGCCATAGACTATACACTGCTACCGTATTCAAATAAGATAACCGAGAAAAATAATCCATACTAATATGATTGAATATTATAAAAGCGAAAGTTTGTGAGTGTGTTTGTTACTTCTCCAGAACGGATCTGGATAAAATTTGGCACACAGATAGATTATAGTCTGGAATAGCACTTAGGGATAATTTTCGACTCACGCGGGCGAAGCCGCTGGCAGAAGCTAGTTATTCATATTCTAGATGCGAAAGTAACTGTATGTCTGTTACCATTTCAACATTTCACCTTAAACCGCTGAACTGATTTAAATTAAATTTGGTATGGAGATAGTTTGAAACCCTGGGAAGGACAAAGGATAGTTTTATCCCGGCAATCATTCTTAAGGGGGTGGAAATTTGTATGGTGAACCAATAATTTCTCATGTAAGGCAACCCACACACCTACAATATTCTTGCGCGATAAAATAAAAAAGGCTATTTGAACCTACCTACTAAGCTACAAGTCACGGGCAACAGCTAGTAGTATTTATAAAACTCACCATGCTTCGCAAAATTAGCTCGATTTTTGCATCGTCGTCATAATAATCACATCCTATTTAATTTACACAAAGTAAAGCGCCTGCTCGGGTTTGAACTCACGACCTACGACATGTTAGTCGGGGCCTTTACCACTGGTCCACCACTGCTCTTAAAAACGGTGAACGAAAACATCGTGAGGAAACCGGCATGTCCTAAAACCAAAAAATCGAAGACAAACGACCCACCAACCCGCACAGGGCCAGCGTGGTGGATGCCCATTACCTCTCTCACAGAGAGGATGCCTGTGTCCCAGCAGTGGGAACATTATAAGGCTGATTATGATGAAAACGGGCCAAGAGGCTCATCGGCTATGAGGCATTAGTCAATTCAAGGCTCCAGAGCCTTGAACATCGTCGCCGAGTTGCCAGCTTGTCGGTTTTTTATCAGTTACATTTCGGGGAGTGTGCGACGGAATTGCACGATCTAATTCCACCAAGCCCGTTTCATCATCGGATTACAAGACGTACGGTGATGCGCCATAGGTTTATGGTGGCCATCCCACCCATACGCACAAAACGTTTTGGGAACACTTTTATTATGCGCACAGCTAAGGAGTGGAATTCCCTGCCGGAGTCTGTTTCCTGTTAGCTACAATCTAGGGGTTTTTAAGTCAAGAGTGAAGTTATTTCTAGGCAAGCGTGTTTCACCGTCGACCACATCTTCGCTTAGGTACCATCAGGTGAGATAGTGGTCAAGTGCGAGCCTATAGATAATGAAAAAAATAAATATTATACATCCTATTTGGAGCAGTGGTGGCCCAGCGGTATCGCCCGCGACTTACAAGTTGTAGGTCGTGGCTTCGAGCCCAGGCAGGCACTTTACTTTGTGTAAATTATTTCTTCCCCACTGCTCTCAAAACCGTGAAGGAAAACATCGTGAGGAAACCGGCATGTCCTAGAACCAAAAATTCGAAGACATGTGACATCCACCAACCTGCACTGGGCCCGCGTGATGGATTACGGCCCATTCCCACTCACAGAGAGGAGGCCTGTATCCCAGCAGTGGGAACATTAATATAGGCTTATGATGTGATGATGATGACACAAAAAATAATAATAAGAACATGATTACCTATAGCTGGCTATGCTTTAAGACTGGATGACATGATTTCTGTCAGTCAATCTGCTTATTACTTTCCCAACTCCCTATGGTGGGCCCGCTTCCAATCTAGCCGAATGCAACTGAATATCAGTACCTATTTTGAATGGAGCGACTTACCTCTCTGGCTGAAAAACGATACTCCTTAGAAAGACTGGTGTTACGTTTTCTGCGGCGTAACTACGTCAGTGAGCTCGGCAGAGCAAAGGGAACAACTCCATGAATGAATATGACACATTTCCTTTAAATGTTTTCGGTAGGTAACAATAATAACATCCACACTGGTCGATCATCCAGGTTAAACAACGCTTGACGAGCTCGGTCCGTGGATGGGTGACCATTTCAACATACCGAGTTTCCTCCGTGCCTCGGAAAGTACGTTAAGCCGTTGGTCCCGGCTGTCATTTGCAGATCTTTTACAGTCGTTACGGGTACCTAGTCAGAAGCTTGACATTTGACACCAGTCTTGCCAAAGGGTATCGTGTTACCCTTGGTTGTGGAGGTTAGATAGGCAGTCGCTCCATGTAAAACACTGGTAGGTACCTACTCAGCTGAATACGGTTAGACTGGAAGCCGATCCCAATATAGTTGGGAAAAGGCTAGGAAGATTGATTGGTAGGTAGGTAACTATTGCGTAAATAATTTAGAAAGGGTAGATATGTCCTCCATTCTATATGTTGAATTCACATATCCTTTCCATGACAAGAAAAGAAAGAAAACCAGTTTATTTGGCACACACAGATACACACAATGTAGGTACAAATAAAAGGAAACGTAATTTTAAAAAACAATTACATAGTTACATAGTGTGCCCCGCGGTTGCGCCAAAAAGGTCCAGTTCAGCAAAATGCCAGACAACTGGGAGTTGCCTGACGCTGGTTTTCAACTGAACCTTATGTTGAAGTGTACGGATGTGAATCAGTTTTTACGACCTACCTCTTTTGAGTGTACACGAAAATCGTTAGGTATTTGAAAGGTCACGCTTACCTATTGGACGTTTTCTTTGCTGAATTCAATTATGAAAATAGGGTGATGGTTTCTGACGATTCGTAACGGCTGTCGAAGGTGTAGAAATTATTATTGCCGTGAATTCTAAGAATGCTTTCTATCAAAATATTATAGGTATACTTAGAGCAACCACTGCATAATCCTTTATACTTATAGGTATAGCCGCCTTTTACGATACTGACAGGTGGAAAGCCCTGCGATGGATATTCTTTACCGGGAACCATAAAGGGCTTACAAATTTATTGGTCATAATGACGGCAATGATAGAAAGCATTTGGGCCAGAGGTTCTCAACACTTTTAGGGCCGCTAAGTTCCTGTCTGTGTCGCGGATAAATTTGAAAGAACACGGGTGGGTTTTAGTCAGTAAAAGTCTGACACGCACGCAATCAAATCGTCCTGATGTCATGACTTCTCCCGCTCCGGGAGAAGTCATTGGATGATTTCCAAAGCAAAAAAATGCGATTTAAAGCTTAATTTTACGTAACGGGATCCCTGAATCGCAACATTATTTTTACAGACTCGTAATATTTTTGAATGGCTTATCCAACGATACCCCACAACATGGGATAGACGAGAAAAAAAAAACAACCCCACTATACGTGTCCTACAGGAGGTACCCTAAAAAAAAAAAAAATCTTGATTTTATTTTACCACTTTGTCAGCGTGATTAATATGTACGAGTATTCTGGCTGATAACCTTCGACCCAGTGCTGTTAGGCTACGCATCTTATACCCACATTAGGTACTTATGCCTAGGTATATTAAAATCTTAGAACCCGTCCTTAGGTTGAGCACCACTCCCTGTTGTGTCTCCACGTTGTCGTTGTGGTAGGGCTTGCGCGTCTCGGGGGCTTTGCTGGTAGAGTCACTAATGCCGGAAGGTCCCAAGTGAGAGACCAGACTAAGAGAGACACGGGGCGGAGTCCATAACATCGGACTGCCGCGGTGTGTGCACCGTCTGAAGATTTCTTCAACTGTTGCTGATGTTATTGGACGGTGTACAGAGAAGGTTTTCGTCGTGTACCGTGCGATAACTCACGGAGCGGACCTATCGGACGGTACGTGACCTGCGATCCGCTCCCCAAAGTGTTTTAGGAGCGAAGCTGGTGTGGCTCACACTCCCTGGTCATTTCCTCAAAAGTCCAGGCGCCTTTTAATGGTTTTTCCCCCTTAGTAAAATAAAAAAATAAAAAAAAGGTTGAGCACCACTATAGCAAGGTATGCCTTGTGTACAGTAAGGGCGAACAAGTAAATATTGTCGTACCGATAAAGTGTAAAAGTGCCGCCTGCGGGTACTAAACTATGACAAATATAATGCACTTTGAGTGGTAAGGCCTAGTTTATCTTGGTTTTTGTCGGATAAAATGAAAGAGAAGCGAGGTTATGGTTATGAAAAAATGTAGACTTTTTAGGTGAGAATATGTACTCTAGGATGTATCCTCGTCGATATTCATATTATTTACAAGCGGATGCCTCGCGGTTTCACCCACGTAGTTCCCGTACCCGTGAGAATACAGGGATAAAAAGTAGCCTGTGTCAGCCGGGGATAGTGCAGCTTCCCTACGGTGACAGAATTTTTAAAATCGGTCCAGTAGTTTTTAAGTTTACTAGCTTCTGCCAGCGGCTTCGCCCGCGTTTTGTATACATATAAACCTTCCTCTTGAATTACACTATCTATTTAAAATAAAAACCGTCCAAGTGTGAGTCAGACTCGCGCACGAAGGGTTCCGTTCCATTATCGCAAAAACGGAAAGAAAATCACGTTTGTTGTATGGGAGCCCCACTTAGATATTAAATTTATTCTGTTTTTAGTATTTGTTGTTATAGCGGCAACAGAAATACATCATCTGTGAAAATTTCAACTGCCTAGCTATCACGGTTCATGAGATACAGCCTGGTAACAGACAGACGGTTCGCGGAGTCTTAGTAATAGGGTCCCGATTTTACCCTTTGGGTACCGAACCTTAAAAATCGCATCAAAATCCGTTGCGTAGTTTTACAGATCTAAGCATACATACAGACAGACTGTGGGAAGCGACTTTGTTTTATACTATGTAAGGATTCGTTACATACAAAAAATCATAGTATAGATTAGTATAGATATAGAAGTATAGATTATACACAAAACAAACATACTTATAGATACAAATACAAAAGGACAACTTATGTAGGTACAAAGGCGAGATACAGTGTCAAAGTTAAATTCTCTGCAAAAGGCACTGTCCCTGCGGGGTGGACTACGGTCCGCTCCCATTCATAAGTAGGAAGCCTGTCTAAGTCCCAGAAATGGGAATAAGTCCCAGGAATATGTCATAAATCTATCAGAAGCCTCACCATCATTATCTGCCTGTCCGTGTCCTCTATAACATCAAACATGTTACTTAGAGTCGGCGCAACAAGTTTTCTGGCATTTTTCTCTGTCAACCGTTACGCCAACTCTTTCAGAAGCAAAAAGTATCTTAAGTGCTATTCCAGATTATATCATACATATATATATGTCGTAGGGATATGATGAAAACAGGGAATTGATCAAATCTCTAAGCGATTTGATCAAATCACGGAGGATGTTAAAATAATAACACGTTTTTATCATTTCCCTAAACAAATCTGGTGATTTGACAAATCCCAATAAAGAAATCTAGTGATTTGAACAAATCTCAAAATTGGTTCAGTGAAATGACAAAAATAACTTTTCTGTAGTAATTTAAAGGTTTATTTTGTACTTTGCTTTCCGAGGTAATCGGCTGCGTTATGTTATATGGTCAAAGAATCAGTCCAAGAGCGAGCGAAGCGAGCTCGGGAACTTAGGGCACCCTGACACGGACAGGTTAGGTTCGAACGAGATGACGGGAGCTGAAGTGAGCGAGCAAAGCGAGCGAACGCAGCTCCCGTCATCTCGTTCGTGTTAGGTTACTTTTGACCCTGCAGACAGAAATAGGAGCCCCGCGCAGCGGGGCTACGTCGACTTTGTTACATGTTTTATTATCTTTTCACTGAATCAATTTAGGGGTTTGTTCAAATCACTAGATTTTTTTTGTGAGATTTGTCAAATCACCAGATTTGCTTAGGGAAATGATAAAAACGTGTTGTAATTTTAACATCCTCCGTGATTTGATGAAATCGCTTAGAGATTTGATCAATTCCCTGTTTTCATCATATCACGACGACATATATATATATAAAATATATATATTATATTATATCATTATATCATATCATTATCTTTTTTTTTTTTTTAAAGTTGCCCCATACTAGGAATTTCTTCCTGTATCGTGAGTGCGTTTACAAACATAAACTCACATACACAACACCCAGAGCCGGAATAACCATCTGTAGATCATACAAATATTTGTTCCGTGCGGGAATCGAACCCGCGACACGCAGCGCAGCAGTCAACCGCTCAACCACTGCGCCAACCGTGCGCCCATATTTTATTATTATTATATTATATCCGTACGCAAAATACGCGCTTGGTCGTGGAGTTGCGGAAACCAGCTCGTTTTAACTTAACCTAACCTATTCCAGATTATAATCTATCTCTTTGCCAAATTTCATCCAGATCCGTCCAGCTATTCGAACGTGAAGAAGTAACAAATATACAAACACACACACTCACAAACTTTCGTCTTTATAATATTAGTATGATTGGGGAAGTAGATACTAATTCCACGCGGGTGGAGCCGCGGGCGGCAGCTAGTATAAAATTTACCATGGTATGAAGTTCATACCATGAACGCACCTCTATTAGAACTAGCGTATGACTCGCTTGTCTATTTGTATTGTTGATAATGTAGACGCCAGAGTTGTTCCCCCACCTGCTTTGACTACAACTTGATAGAAAACTGATTGAGGAAGCTTTTGAAGTTTTCAACTATAAGAAGAGAAGATCTCATCATCATTCTCTCGCTCTTAACCCAATCTTAATCAAAATAAACAAAGTAATAAAAAGTTAAATGATAAAGCTTTTACAAATATCAAAAATTCAAATAATCTGTCAAAATTCGACATAAAGACAGTCTCTCAAATCACCCGACACCACTGCCTAGTCCTGCCTGGAAGAAGAAATAGCGCGACAAACTATAGTTACAGCGGATCTTTGGTTCATAAGTTGGCTGCAAGACCCTGCGCAGTTGCTATTTTTATGTCAATGTTAAAGCTGAAGATATCATTGTATAACTACCTCTTCCACTCGGTTACGTATGTCGCATCGTCCTATCTCGCTTACTGTATGAAGTATAGTCGACTACAAACTGTGTCTTGCGCCATGGTTCGCAGAGGCAACATCAGAGACACAAAGATCCGATGTGGCTACTGTACCAAATTTATTTGAATTCGGCGAAACATGTCTTCTTCTTCCATTTGTTAGCTGTCATCTCAGCAGTCACCCACAAGGCTTCGACTTTTAAAAAGAGGAATAATTAAAAGTAAATAGTAGTTTTTGCAACGGTCATATAATAGGGGTTAGTAAAACTCACCTCGTGTGATAATAGTATCACACGAGTGTTTTAAGACCTAATTATAATATGCCGTTGCATACACTATTTTTTCTTCACTCATATAGTTTAAATAAAAAAAAAGTGCTAAGCTTGTAAAAATAAGACTGATTTATACGATGTGATTTTGAAGCAACAATAAAAATTGCACCGTCTAAACAGTATCCAAAAAAAACCTTTCAACTGATATCGGTCATGGCGTGATCGAAATTTATTTTAGCCAAGTCATTTTCATCATCATCATCCTTTTAACGTGGCAACTGCTGGGTCACAGGCCTCCACTCTGTGAGAGAGGGAATGGGCCATTATCCACCACGCGGGCCCAGTGTGGGTTGGTGAATGTCACATGTCTTCGAATTTTTGGTTCTAGGTCATGCTGGTTTCCTCACGATGTATTCTTTCACCGTTATCAGAGCAGTGGATGAAATAATTTACACAAAGTAATGCGCTTGCCTGGGTTAGAAGTTCGAAGTCCGTTACCACTGAGCTACCACCATTAGCCAAGTACGCAGTGTGTACGCAAACTCAGGTGCACTCTCTGTTACCTCTGTACCTCACTCTCAAAGTCCGATTGCATCAGCATCCAAATAGGTTAGTTGATAAAAAATATCTATTTAGTCCGTCAGTTATAAAACCTAAAAATATTGGACACGTATTTTTTCTTTCGCCACGTAAATAAAAATTACGAAGATACAGTGCGTTGAAATATCGTGTCACGTCAAAAGCCCCCACTCCTGAACTTTGATGCGCTTTATCTTTGTCAATTTTTATTTATTTGATAAAGCAAAAATATGGGTCCAATATTATTTATTTGATAATCTCACTGACGGACTATAAGAGCCCAAACACAAAACTGCGAATTGACACGATGCGAAGTCGCATCGTAAAATCGACGAGCTTTTTGCTTGTTACTGCTTAGCTGTTTTCTGCGTTGTGAATTCGCATCGCGCCGATTCGCAGTTTTGTGTACAAGCCCTGAAACGAATTATCATTACATTACAGACCACTATCTCACCTGATGGTAAGCGATGATGTGGTCGACGGTGAAGAATGCTTGCCTAGAAAAAACTCATTCACTCTTGACTTAAAGACCCCTAGATTGTAGCTATCGGGAAACACAGACTCCGGCAGGGAATTCCACTCCTTAGCTGAACGCATAATAAAAGTGTCCCCAAAACGTTTTGTGCGTATGGGTGGGATGTCCACCATGTACCGATGATGCATCGCCGTGCGTCTGGTTGTCCAATGATGGAACGGGCTGGGCGGAATTAAATCATGCAATTCCATCGCACACTCCCCGAAATGTAACTGATAAAAAACCGACAAGCTGGCAACTCGGCGACGATGTTCAAGGCTCTGGTGCTTTGATTTGACCAGTGCCTCATTGCCGATGAGTCTCTTCGCCCGCTTTTCGATCGACTCTAGTGCATCAAGCTGGTATTTGGCAGATCCGTCCCAGAGATGTGAACAGTTTTCCATGCACGATCGAACTTGCGCTTGATACAATTTGAGCAGCTGTGCCGGAGTGAAGTACTTTCTCACCTTCCCAAAGATCCCCAACTTTTTGGCAGCCAGCTGAGCCTTGGCCTCAATGTATGGCCCAAAATTGAGAGTCGATGTCAACGTAACACCAAGAAGCTCAAGATAGTCCGTTTTTGGCATGTTACATCACGAAAAGTTGGAGCCGGGTGAAATTGACTGTTTTTAGCGGAAAAAAGACACGCCTGAGTTTTAGCAGCATTAAACTTGTCTATACAGGAAACATCCCTATGGCACACACTTTCTATCAAAATCCGAAGGATTTTGAAGAAAATAGCTAATTCTTTCACATCTTCAATCACTTTATTAGTGATCGAAGGTTCACATTTGTTCATTTACTACTTGGGTGACCAGCTACTTACTTGGATACTTGGGTGATTTTTTATAAATACGTAATGCCAAAGTAGATACCAATGCACTAAGATATGCATCTAGGTATCTATGCACCTGGGAACCTTGATGCATATGCACCATATTGCATGGGGGTTCTTAAACATAACTAAAACAAAAGGGACTGTACTATAAGTACACCTCTACCTTACCCTTCGAATAATACAGTCTTGATATGACGTCATCATTTTAACTACGTACTTGACATCCCTAAACAAAGCACAAAATCTTACGAACTCCCCATTTCCCCAAAGATTTATTAATTAAGGACTAATAATGTGTGTGTTCCACAAACCGTACAGAAAATCATAAGGCTATGTACACACCGCGCTGTAAACAGACTAGGTACGGTGCACACGGCAGAGTAGATACAATTAGCCAGTGAAAACAGCGGAGGATGCCGCGGGGCCAGTCTAATTGGCGCAGTGTAAACTTGCCCTGTTATCGGGGCGCCTCGAGCTGCGACGGGGAGTGGGTTGTGTGGAATGGGCTTTTGTTTAGATTTGGATTTTTGCGTTTGAATGATGTGTTTCTGAGGTCCGCAGATAAACTCTCAATTGGTATTGGTTGCACAAGGTTGTCAAAAAAGCAGTGCAGAAAGTAATATGGATCAAAATAGCGCTATCGAATTCATTGGGAGAATCTCACTAATATTAAAAAAGTTGAAAGTTGTGAGTGTTTAAGCGTGTTTGTATGTTTGTTACTCCTTTACACAACAACTACTGAACGGATCTGGATGAAATTTGGAACAGAGATAGATTATAGACTGGAATAGCATATATAATAATAATAAAAATAATAAAATGTTTATTGGTGCAAAAAAAAGGTTACATTACAGTTAACGTACAGCTATATAGCTGTACGTTAACTGTAAGAAATTATTTCATTGCAACCATTTTGAGTAATGAACCCTTGCCTCTCAATCTAGGGCAAACAGTATCTTGAGAGACAGTATTCAGGTAGGATTTTATACAATATTAGCTATCATTAACCCCCGCCGGAAAAAGAGGGGTGTTATAAGTTTCACGTGTGTCTGTGTGTCTGTCTGTGGCATCATAGCGCCTAAACGAATGAACCGATTTCGATTTAGTTTTTTTTGTTTGAAGGGTAATTTTGTCGAAAGTGTTCTTAGATATGTTTGAATAAAATCGGTTCAGCCGTTCAAAAGTTATGAGCGTTTTACTGTTCGAATCGGGGTGTTTTCGCAAGATAAATGTGTAGGAGGTTTTTTAAATTTTTAAATTTTACTTGTTTTACAATTGGTGGTAGGTACATAGTCGTCGCAATCACAATTTACTATCAATAAACTATTAAAGAATAAGATTAATTAATTAATAAAAAAAATAAAAAAAATAGAATAAAATAAAGTAAAGTGTGTGTAGGGTAAATACTGGGATGTGGAGTGGTGTGTGTTTTTATTTTATGTTTGAAGTGTTAATCATTTATCTAAGAGAGGTAGGTGAGTAACGATTCCGTGTAGGAATAGTCCATGTAGTAGCCACTCAGTGACTTTACATTTAAGTGTGTGTCTGTTTAGGTCTTGTATGCTGAGTGTTTTGTGAATATAGAATACCTTTTATGCCGGGAATATGTTCTCTTGTGATAATTTTCGACATAAACGCGGTTGAAGCCACTGGCAGAAGCTAGTACCTCATAAAAATGGGACTGCAAGAGTGGAAATCCTTGCCAAAGTCGTGGGTTCCCGATAGATACCTTTTCTCAAACCTGGGAGTACCTACATTACGAGAGAGTTACTATTATGCCATACCGGGGTAGGTTTACCCCAATGTTGAGGATGGCTTCCAGACTCACTGAATGCAACTACTGCTAGTATTTATAGCCCCCGACGGAAAAAGAGGGGTGTTATAAGTTTTGACGTGTGTACCTGTGTGTTTGTATATTTGATTATCTGTCTGTGGTAAGCTCCTAAACGGATTAACCGATTTATTTTTCATTTTATCATGAGTGTTCCTAGCTATGTTTGATGAAACTCAGTTCAGCCGTTCAAAAGTTATTAGTGTTTTACTGTGTGAATCGGGATGTTTCGCAAGATATCGCGTCATAATTACGTGTTGAATAGATTGTCGATCGAAGCGTGTCTGCATGAGCATAAAATAAAAATGTGTCGGAGTTTTTATTAATTTCACTTGGTCATGGAGCGACTTCCTATCTGACCTTCATAACCAAGTTACTGGTTAATACGATACCCCTTGGTAAGACTAAGTTGTTAGACTTTCAAGCTGCTGACTACCCGTTATTAGGCCCCTACTGTCGATGATCTTCGAAGAACAGCTGGCAGGCTTATAACGTATCTTGCAAGAGCAAACGATAGCGATTTATGCGCAATAATTGCTCTTCAATTCAGAAGTTTTAGAGATATTCGCGGTTTTTAAAAACAAGTGTATTTGACAAACAGCGAGCGATTAGCCAACGATTGTGTAGGACGTACCACAACTACACTGTAGGCCATTCCGACTTTAATGATATTAAGGCGTTTGGTCGCGCGATGATTGCTGATTGCAGTTTCTTACGTAATAAGCCTGCGGGTTAGACAGAATCAGAGTCAGAATCAGAAATCATTTATTTGCAAAGAATGTAGGTAACAAAACATAGTTTTGATGGTGTAAAAAAGAAAAAACAATTGGATCCAGTACATTCTACCGTATGGCATGCAACATTAAGCACTATAACAATCATAAGCATTGCAAATCTATATTAATCAAAATTGTCAGGTGATCAGTTTCTAATAAGACGTGCTTAGCGAGGAGGAACATGCTTTTTACTGAAGGGTTTTGGTACTTTTACTTATCCATCCTCTGGGCGACCTCGGGATTGTAGTTCAAGAATAGCCGGTATTCCAGATGCTCATTTTCATGCTCAACTCAACTCAAACTGGCAATGGACAGTTGTGATTGGTAAGCTTGTTTTTTTTTACATTAACGTGCTCAATTCCAAGATATAAAACGTCCCAAACGTTACCGAAATCGTTTAACACAAAATCAAAGGACTAGAGTAGTGTTAGCATGTATTTGGAACGTACTCGTACTTGCTAACTTGGAATTTTATTTTCATTCAATCACATATTGTGAAAAAAGAATTCAGTAACGTATGGGGCGTCTGAGCTCCTAATCTATTGAGTACACTTACACATATGTCAAGCCTCAGAATCATAAGACAAACTCGGGATTTTTATTTTCAGATTGAAACTATTTCAGATTGAAACTCATTTTTAACCGATTTACCACAAAGGAGTAGGTTCTATGTTCGTCATTATATTTTTTTTAATGTATGTTCACCGATAACTTCGTCAATTGTGGCCTTATTTTGAAATATTTTTTTTGTTTGAAAGAGTATGTTCCGAAATTGGTCTCATTTTAATTTGGTGAAGATCTGATGATGAACTTCGGAGATATACAACATAACTCACAATAGATAAAGGCAAATCTCTCGGGATTGCTGCAATTGCATGTCTGTTTATTGTTTATACCATTTCATAACATAACATCACGCCAGCTTGCTCTAAAAGAGTACGCAGATGTGTACAGTTCTACTTGGTACACTCTCATTTCACCGGTTACGTTCAGTTTCATGATATTCGAGTAATCTATTCTGGCATTATAAGTACCTTACTTGACTTCTTGCCTTTGCCTATTAGGTAGGTACAACAAAAAAGTGAAAATTAAAAAATCTTTTGTACAAAATAATACTACCGACTTGCAAACTCGGTAGCTCTCCAACTTTGTAGTTTTCTTATTTGGAAGTCGGTAGTATTTTTTTGTAAAAAAAGTTTTTTTGTACAATCTGCAGCTTGTACATTTATATTCTCTACAAACGCAAAGCGATGATGATAAATATCTTCATTTAAAATGTACCCAAAGAAAGTCCCACTCCATACCAGCCTCCCCATACAAATCCGCCCGCCCAACTAATATTGACTTCTTATTACGGCGGACGCGCGGATATCGCACCGGTGCGCGGATAATGTCCGCCGGTGACCGCCAGATAGGGACGCGCCACAATAACCTGCGGATTTTAGTGATGCGACCCAACTTAACCAACTTTTGCTAGAACCCGATAGCATAGACTACTAGACATAGAGAATAGAGAAAGTTGACAATTTACTTCCATATATTATGGTTTTTTTTGTGAACGGTACTTAGGGAGTTTAAAAGTTTAAGTTGGACGATGTTTTTTGTACTTCCCTTCGGGGTATCTAACGAAAAATGGATGATTTTCCTTTGAATTGAGTCTGTTATGTTTTTCTGGGAACTCTTTAGCTACTATACCTATTTGTTATAAACTGCGAGGTTTTCAGGTTTTACTAAAAGTGATTTTACTTCAGCCAAAATATTATACAAACAAAATAAAGGAAAACCTTCTTACTTTTGACTAGAGAGATATAGGAAGTACTAGCTTAAACCAGAGGCTTCGCCCGGGTAAATAATGATGAGAATAACCCTTAAATGTACTACTAGAAGAACAGTTTTTCATAAAACAGGCCATGATCTAACAAGTGTTTCAAACTACATCCTAATTCGCTTCGCCGTAGGTAATCATGCAGATTTTCACATTAACAATATTTATTTAAAAAACCGGCCAAGTGCGTGTTGGACTTCGCATATTTAGGGTTTGTTCCATACCAAATCTAGAATATATTGGTATTTGTTAGTAAAATATACGTAATAATAAACATTATCACCAAATTTCATGTTCATACGTCAATAGGAAGTTAAAAATTCTTCGGAACAAAATTTGGGACAGACTACGGACACGTATTATGCGTACAGCTAAGGAGTGGAATTCCCTACCGGAGTCTGTGTTTCCCGATAGCTACAATCTAGGGGTCTTTAAGTCAAGAGTGAATAGGTTACTTCTAGGCAAGCGTGTTTCACCGTCGACCACATCATCGCTTACCATCAGGTGAGATAGTGGTCAAGTGCAAGCCAATAGACGATAAAAAAAGTGAGTGACAGCAATAGTTCCTTTGGACTCTTCGGTTACGAAGCATAAAATGCGATAATAAACCAATAATTAGTCGTGTTAACTGGTTACAGGGTTGTAGCAAAATGATAGGCAGTACCTCCATGTAAAATATTGATAACGTGCTGCATCTGTTTATACTGGAAGCCGACCCCAAAAAAGTTGTGCAAAGATTTTTTTTTTCTATAGTCTCGCGCTTGACCACTATCTCACCTGATGGTAAGCGAAGATGTGGTCGACGTTGAAACACGCTTGCCTAGAAAATAACCTATTCACTCTTGACTTAAAGACCCCTAGATTGTAGCTCTCGGGAAACACAGACTCCGACAGGGAATTTCACTCCTTAGCTGTACGCATAATAAATCTGTTCCCAAAATGGGTGGGATGTTCACCATGAACCGATGGCGTATCACCGTACGTCTTGTAGTCTGATGATGAAACGGGCTATACTTTTTGCGCTGTAGCATGGTGCGGGTGACAGTTTCAATAACATTTTTTACGCATATACGTATACGCATTTTTTGTAGTTTAACGTCCTACAGGCAACTATGGTCTATGGTATACTACACCATGTTACAGCGCAAAGAGTGTAGGTGGAATTAGATAGTGCAATTTCATCGCACACACCCCAAATGTAACCGATAAAAACCGACAAGCTGGCAACTCTGCGTCAACGTTCAAGCCTTGACTTGACCAGTGCCTCACTGCGGATGAGCCTCTTGGCCCGCTTTCATCATGCATCAAACTGGTATTTAGGCTAGGCAAATCGAATAAATAACTGATTAATAAAGTCTATCGACATGGTGGTCCCACCAGGCGCCCTCCTCACAGACTTAAACAAGTTAATCCGATCGTAAAGCTATCGATACTTTGACAACACTATTATTCACTACATTAGTAATGTTCTGTAGTCGCTTTAGGACTTCACTACTGGTATTTATTTTGTGGTAACCGGCACTGGATCAGGGTTGGTTTCTGCATTGAGTATTTGAATTAAGAACGTGTCTCCTTTATTGCCAGAGTTTGACAATATTTTCAGGCTGAAGTGGAGTTTGGCAAATTTTTAATACATAAATCGAGGGACAGTCTAGTTGGTAGGGTTTGGTTCTTGTTTGGTGAATAGAAGACCAAAACGAACCATGTAGATATACCCAATTAAAATTTTAATCTTAAAATAAGATTCGGAAGAAGTAAAATAAAAAAAATCTTTTGGCTTTTATCTCGAAAACCAATTAGCATTAGCGAATCTTATGCATGACTTTTTTATACACAATTTAATAAGGATCAAGGTTTTCCTACCGTGCCCTAGCATAATTGCAGTAATACCAAAACTTTATGAGAATTCAGCAAAAAATGATTTCTAGGACCTTTGACAGTCCTAGAAATCTATTTTTTGCTGCAAACTTGCCTTGAGCACAAATTGCAGCATAAAATATTTTTTTGGGCCCTTTGGGAGACCATTCTTTTTTATGCTTCAATGGGATTCTTATGGAATTATCAGGCAACATTACTCCTACCATATAATAATGAACATAATTCCGCTGAAAGTATTTTACTAGGACTCTTTCGCAGAATGGCCTCTAATGCAGTAATTTTCCTGTAAAAGGAAAAACACAATGTTTTTGGATTGTTTCTCTGCCAATTTTATTTTCAATCAAATTTTCTAAGGTTTGAAAGAAATGCTAATGCTGATGTTAAATGCGTTTTCTTGCTTTCTATTTTTTTTTTTCTTGGATGGACGGTCTACGGCCACGCAGACTGCGGACTCGGCACATTGCTCGCAGAACGTATGGCCGATGGGCCAGAAAAGTTCTGGAGTGGCAAACGCGAATCGGTAGACGTTGCGTTGGAAGGCCCCCCCACCAGGTGGACAGATGACCTGGTGAAGGTTGCGGGGATCCGCTGGATGCGGAACGCACGAGACTGGTCAATGTGGCGACGCTAGGAGGAGGCTTATGTCCAGCAGTGGACGTCTTTCGGCTAATATGATGAACGGACTACCTAACGGAATGAAGAAAGCAAAATATCCTGGTAAAAATTTTAGCTAGTTAGTAATGTGGTAGCGGGGCTTTCTCTCGGAAACTATTTTAATGCACCCTTATTTAAATTAGATGGATAAGCTTATCTGCTCAGTTGACTTTTCAATTATTCATTGTTAATTCTGACAGTTTTGGATCGAAACTCTTCAACCTGCTATGTTGCAGAATAAGTTGTGACGGCCAACTAAGACAAATAAGTTTTTCTATGCGTTCATGCATCAACCCGCATTGGGCCCGCGTGGTGGATTAAGACCCATTCCCTCTCACACAGAGTGGAGGCCTGTGTCCCAGCAGTGGGAACATTAAAAGGCTGATGATGATGTACTCACCCAAGCAACTCTTCTCAAATAATGCCAACTGAATCAACGCACTATCAGCTCAATAGACTGAACAAACAATTAATTATTCCATCGCATGCCACGATTTCAATAATTCACACAAACCTACCATCAATACTTAACCATCATAAAATGATTGAAATCCATCCTGTGTGGTCTCGATTTGAACCTCGAATTAGCGCTGGCCATATCACTTACATTCTATTGTGCGGAAACTCGAAGTGCTTTGTTCTCATTTCAAATGCAACCCGATGCAAGATGGCGGCCTTCGAAACGTCATCAGAACAACATGGCCGACTGAACGGTTATTGTTTGAACGTGGAACATTAGAATGGGTATTGAGGGGGTAAGGCTGATTTTAGTTATTGGTTGGATACGCCTATTTTGGGTAAGCATGTTCGATTATGTTTCGGGTGAATTTGTCGATTATAATTTTCTCTTTCTCTTGTGCCTGTTTGTGGATGAAGTAAGACACCTGTTATACTCATGGTATTAAAGCCAGTCTATTCTGTTAAATTCTCAACGTTTAAACTTACGTTGAGTGAGCTGGCGATCTATCTAAACATGGTTGAGTGACAATTCACTTAGAGCTTAGTCCACTTAAGTTATCACGGCGTTTGGTTTTACATGTTTATAGAATAGACTGGCTGAAGCTATGGATTGACTTACTTCACTTAAGTTTCCATCTGTGAGATGTTTACAGAATAGTATTGCAGATGTCCGTAGCGTAGGCGGCAGTGACCACTTAACACCAGTTCAGCTGTCTGCTTGTTTGCCAAAAACGAAAGATGGATAGAATTATAGATGACAGATTGAAAAAGATGGTGATTACCTCTATGACCGCTGATAGAGTAATATGAAAGAAAAAGTCTAAATAAATTGGTACAAGTGCCGATTAGAAGGATGAATGATGAATACAAAAAAACCTCATGATTCTTCTCTCTTCACACTCATAGAAGTCGTCACTACAAAATCATAGCACGATAATGAGTATGGATTTAGTAAGTAAACAAACATCGTTCAATCCTCCACACTTCAATATTGTTTAGTCTATACTCTAACTTTTCATTATAATGTAAACAATGAACTCTTGACGTTAAAATCACGATCTGATTGTGTATTTAATATTAATAGAAACTTACTTTGTTTTATTTGAGTCATGGGGTGAAGAAAACCAGGGCGTTTAAGATTTCAAGTTACTTACGTGATTTTCGTTTTGAATGTGTATGTAATGGCTTGCAGTTTTCCTGAATTGATGAGTCGCATATACTAAAATGACAGAGAGCAGTGGTTGCCCAGTGGTATCGGCCGCGACTTACAAGTTGTAGGTCGTGGGTTCGAGCCCAGGCAGGCGCTTTACTTTGTGTAAATTATTTCTTCAACACTGCTCTCAAAACGGTGAAGGAAAACATCGTGAGGAAACCGGCATGTCCGACATCCACCAACCCGCACTGGGCTCGCGTGGTGGATTATGTCCCATACCCTCTCATGATGGCTGATGATGTGATCTGTGTAATGTGACTTACTAAAATCCTTTTTTGACCGTTTTCTTAAAAAAAGTTCCGGTTTACTCAGCTTCCCATAAACGTCCAAGTAAAATATGTATACTCTTTTTTAATTGTTTGCTTCTTGCCTGAAGATATTAGACAACCTAAGTAAATATTTGCATTGTTATAATTGAGAGGAAATCTGCTCGATTGTTTGACAAATAAGTTGAATACTGTACATTTATTTTTAAATCACAATAATGTCAACCCCATTTCAAGTCCGGACTATCACTGTCCATTCCAGGTTGCCTGGAAGAGATCACTGTAAACGATAAGGCCACCCGTTGTATGTATTTTAGTTTTCTTTTCTATGTTTTTACTTGGTGTACCTACAATAAATCATATATAAATAAATAAATAATATTATAAAGGCGAAAGTTTGTGAGTTCGTGTGTGTGTGTTTGTTACTTGTTCACGCTTAAACGGCTGCACGGATCTGGATCTGGATGAAATTTGGCACTGAGAAAGATTATAGTCAGAAATAGCACATAGAATACACACTTTTTGTCCCGGGAATATGTTCCCTCGGGGTAATTTTCGACTTTAACGCCGGCGAAGCCGCTAGCTAGTAATGAATAAAGTTTACCTGCATTCCCGCGTAAAATCTTATCCTCGCCAAACCAAAAAAAAACACGAGACCTCACTTCACTTCATTTCTAAAAAGGTACCAGTAATAAGGTCATACCAATCAACGCCAAGAAAAAATAGAAAAGCTAAAAATTCCGCAAACGAATTCACTGCGACTTTTATTATACCCGTAAATTACTATAGTTTTATAGAGATAAACATATTAATTGGTTGTAAAAACGTACAATATACACTCTAAAGTTTACCCGTGTGTTTTATAAAGACGGATGGGTCTGGTTCGAGGTAGTGATTGATAGGAAAACACTGCGATGATTGACCGCTGATACAAGCCAGTATTTTGATAAATAAATAGAGGGAGTAGGGCTGGGATAGATTTGGTGCGAGATTTTATCGATACTTTAGTTTTTTTTTTTCTGCGCAAGAAGTGGTTGTTATAAGTTTGATGTGTGCATCTATCTGTTTTACTGTGTCTGTATGCGGCACCATAGCTCCCAAATAGATGAAACGATTTTGATTTAGTTTTATTTCAAGAAGATATATAAGTTTTTATTATTATTAATCCATTTATTTAAGGCGACAGGGCCCATATAAAATAACTTAAACCTTAACATGGTAAAATCTAGATTCGTTTGGCAGGAGAAGGGGGAAAGGGGGTGGGAAGGGGGGAGGGTACCCCTTTACTCTTTCGGTTGTCAATCGCCCATTTTGACGTTTGTTTTTACTGTTTATCATTAATCAGGGACTCATCCCCTACCAGCTTTAACCACTTTTAAGCCTCTCCTCCTGCCAAAAATTACTAGACCCAAGCCCGAAATATGCTACTTTTGAAAGTATGAATAAGTCTAGTCAGTTATAAATTGAGAGCAATTTACAGTAAGCCATTCCTTGCTTAGAAATTACTATGTCTATGACCGTTTTCGATAGATTACAGATATTATACGCACTTAAATTAAATTGAAAATCAAAGCTTAAATGTTTCTTATACAAATCATTGCCAAAGATATAAATATAAACGTTATGAGTTGATTCTGCACAGAAATGAAGTAACTAGGTGCAATAAAATATCGATACACATTATATTTTGCATAATCTCATAAGTACGGACTGCATAGAATGTTAGCTGCTTAGAACTCGTATTATGAAATGTTGCAACCTGATATGAACGGTAAAAAGAGGAAATTGAAATTTTATTATGAAGACTCATCATCATCATTTCAGCCGAAAGACTTTCACTGCTGGATATAGGCCTCCCCCAGGCGTCGCCACATTGACCGATCCCGTGCGTCTCGCATCCGGCGCCTTCCCGCAACCTTAACCAGGCCATAGGTCCACCTAGTGGGAGGCCTTCCAACGTATTGTCTTCTGGTTCGCGATCGCCATTCCAGAACTTTTCGGCCCCATCAGCCATCCGTTCTGCGAGCAATGTGCCCACTGCCACTTAAGTTTGGCAATTCTTCGGGCTATGTCGGTAACTTTGGTTCTCATGTAGATCATTTCTGACGTGGTCATGCAGACTCGTATACTATTTATTATTGTTAGTCATTGCAATAATGAGCTAAGTACAACAGTTTGGTAAGCTGCATTTTAAGATAACAACTACCAGAAAATTTAAATTAAAAAAAATCTTGTTCAAGTGAGGCGGACAGCCAGCACGTTTTGTACGTTTAAATCTATACCAATATTATAAAGAGGAAAGACTTTCGTTTGTTTGTTTGTACCGAATAGGCTCCGAAATTACTGAACCGATTTATAAAAATGTTTCACCTATGGACAGCTACATTATTCCCACTATTAGTAACATAGGCTTTAATTTTGAAGGGAGTGAAGCTGCGGGGGTCAGCTAGCTTTTGATAAAGGCAGCCAACCAAAGGCGCGCCCATTACCATATTTCTAGTAGGTATTCTAGCTGGGAATAAGTGGTCCAACATACAACGCAGCAACACTTTGTCTGTTAAGAGGAAATGTGGTCGCAGACATCCGAATGAATTTGTGCCCCTATGTTTTCATTTTTTTCATTTATAGTAGTCAAATTTGTACACTAGGCCTCTGTCGACATCGCAACTTTGAATATATTTTGAGGGTTCCAGTCCTTCTAAAGATAATGAATCATCAAAAAGGGAAACAGGGGCGCAGTATTATATCTTCTTTTCCAGTTTATGGAATATCTTTTAAATTGTTCCAATATTGGAGGAGGAAATAGGCGAGAGCCAAACCTCGAATTATGACTTTTGCAATTCAGTCAAGACCTTGAATTTATACATAGTTAGAAACATGGGTGGTCTTTTTAACTGACTATAATAGTTAGACAATGGCCATGGTGGATCTAGTTTGTCATCAGTAACAAGAACATCAATGCCTACTTGATACTTGACCATCATTATAAATAATACGATAACCCGTGAGGCCTTCCTTCTGTACTTAACCTTTAACTGTGGACGTGGGGTATGAGAAGCCCCGCCTCTTCTGATAATATACGAAATGCTCACTTGCCCATACCTTTAAGATTAGTGCCGAAACAAGTATTGACGAAGTAGCTGTGTGGCTTTAAAACACGTGATTACTTAGCTTTCATAATTTTGCAGGGGCCTGTGAGACCTCGTTTCCCATACAAAGTATTTTAATGGGCTTGTTCAATACAATGAGAACATATAAAATTGATATTCTGAATTATTATGGATTGATGTAATTAATCGCAGTTATCTATAATAATTTAGAATTATATTCAATATTTTTGTTAATCTTTATTGCTTTTATGTAGGCAACATTAATGTGCCTTAAAATTGTTTATGACGTGTGGCAACACACGTTTTTCTTTGTCACTTGTGTAAATTACGTCGAGTGTAACGACCATTGGTTTTTTCTCTATTTTAAATAAAAGTAAATCCATATTTTACTTTCTCTCTTTGTTTTATTCCAAACAGGATTTTCGTGTTTTGTTTTTGACTTTTCTATAAAAACTGGGCAATAATACGATAGCCCGTTAGCCCTACCTTCAATTAGCATACTAACTATTGAATACCTCATAATTTCAGTCGAACGACGTTCTATTCTTTTCACATTCAGCAGATTTCAGCCATCTTATTAGAAGCCTATCAATTCAGCTCTTTTCGGCACGTAATTAATGAAGTACATTTTATCTGTACTGAACTCGAGCTTAGCCCACAAAAATATCGACATCACCCTACCAAAAAACTATCGACATGCCCCCATCCCTACATAAAAAAATCAGTTCAGTGTAAACGACGCTCACCTGAACGCAGTATGTTATTATTCGGGCATACTTACGCGCCAGGCTGCCGTAAAACCGTTGGTATTACTTACCATTTACCATCCGTAGCTCGGATGGATAGAGTCATATGTTTGTGATGAGATTCTATTTTGAATAAGATTAGTGAGTCAGGAGATGAAGAATGGTTATTTTCAGGAATTTTAACGCCTACTTTGTCTGGATGAAACTTCCTGTGCTGCATTTATTTGCTTCAGTTCACTTTTGGTGCAAAACATATTTTTCATATTTTTTCAGTCTATAGGACTTCAGTTCTTAGTGGTCTATTTTTCAAGCTCTGATTATGACGGTAAAAGATACTGCTGCACTGGCATGTTAAGTTTAAAATAACAGGAACGTAAGATATTTTCAAGTTTTTCCCCAATGTCATTTGTGTATCTGTCTGTGGCATTATAGTTGCTAAACGGATGAACCGATTTTGTTTTCGTTTTGTTTGAAAGGTGGCTTTATGGAAAGTATTTTAGCTATATTTTGTGAAAATCAGTTCAACCGTTCTAAAGTTATGGGTGATGTTTGAATCGGAATGTTTTCGCAAGATATCGTGTCATAATTACGTGTGCAATAGATTGTCGATCAAAGCGTGTCTACTACTAGATAAATTATAGCATGCAAATGATTCAAATTGTGTTATATGGTATCTTTATGTATTGTTTATATCTTGGTGTATAATCGTAGATACTACTAGTAAAAATGCGAAAGTTTGTGAAGATTGATGGATGGAAGTTTGTTACTCTTTCACTCAAAAACTATTGAATGGATTTTGATTAAACTTTACAGGAATATAGCTTATACATCAGATTAACACATAGGCAAGGATAGAAGATATACTTATTCCATGCAGGCCCTAAAAACTTGTCGCAAAATCTGCTCATACAGCATATTTATACTAATCAAACCATGTCACCAGTTAAAAGCATTTCCTTTAAGCCATCACTTTCCCGGCCCTTCTTATCAGACCTTTTGCGCTAACTGTTCACAGAAAACCTTTAAACCTAGATAGAGTTGTGAGAAGAGCAATATTCCTGGTGTTTAGATACCTACCAGGAATCTTGTACTTCCACCCAATTGGACGTATCTGCATACTGCGATAAAAATCTGGGTTCATTCCTCGCTTTTTGATGTCCTTAGGATGTATTTAAAACAGTCCGGAGGCTCTAAATAAAATGTCACTCTATCAGCGAAGGAAATGTCAACATATTAGGGATTGAGCACTTGACGGGAATATACATTAATAGCCGCGTACCCACCTAGCGCACAGGCTCGCGCGGCATCCTCGCGAGCCAAACGCTCGGCTGGTGTGGACGTGCCTCGGCCTGCCTCGGGCGCGCGTTTGCTCGACCGAGCACGGCTCGGCCCCGAGCCATCTGTTGTCGGTAAACTTGACGCGCTCAAAGGTGCCTCAGTGTGCGCTGTGCATTAGGTGGGGACGGTTATGTTTTGGCTCGCGCGCGAAGCTACTACAAGTTTACACGACTGTCCATTACGAATACTGATGGCTCAGCCTGCCTCGCGAGGCGGCCTCGTGTAAATTGAACAAATCTACTGAGGCTGCCGCGGGAGCCATCGCTCGCGATCCGGACACCGAGGCTGCCGCGCGAGCCTGTGCGCTAGGTGGGTACGCGGCTATTGATGTTTTTCCAATGGCAATCGCACCGCTTCCGTTTATAGAATCTCACTTATCTACAGCCTCAAATGTTTCTAAATGTAATGGTTTGTACCTAAGCAAAATTTGTTTCTTCTTCAATGAAAAAAAAACTTACCGTTTCGCACTAAGATCACTCTTGCTCAATCTCTTCTTCTACCGCTCATAGACTATGCGGCTGTCTGTTTTGTAGATGCAACGGAGGTACTCCTAAACAAAACTAATGACTGCAGAACTTGTGCATTCGCTTTATTTTTGGCCTTCGAAAGTACGACCATGTGTCGGAGTTTCGGACCAGATTGAAGTGGCTGCCAATTCGGCATCGGCGAGATAACCATCCTATACCTTCTATATACTATCCTGCGCAATCCTACTTCTCAATACCTTCGCGAACGGTTTAAACCTTGAACCTTGTCGCACGGCCATTTCGCTTATCCTTCGTACTCCGTTTCACGCTTCTAACCACTACGATGGCACCTTCTAAGTTACACTTACAATTTAACATTACAATTAAGTCCGTCCCTGTACATTTTTGTGCATGATGTATTAACCGGTTGTGTGCCGTAATTACCGAGACAATAGAAAAGCCATTATGTCTTGTCTTAAATAAGTTCTATGTAATAGGGGATGAGCCTATTACCAAATAAATCAAATGAAAATCACTTTCATCTACAGTACCTAAGTATGATAAAGACAGATTGGATTGAAATAGTTCACCAACTATAATTCCCTCAGTTGACCCAATTCTTCCAGAAGACCGAAAATAGGACACCCCATCCATATCCATCCATACAATGATTTACCTTCTAACCTTCACAATGCTGACGAAAGTTTCTTACAAAAAACAAAAACACACATATTACTAAAAGCAGACAGAAGATCTTGCACGAAGTAAACAAAAGAATAAAGAGACAATCCCTATGAATAAAATAAAAATAGTAGGAGATGATATCGAAGAAAACTGGCTGACTATGGAATATGTCGAGTTATTATTCGGCTAATAACTGGATCGTATTAACTTTGGTGCACAGAGTTACGGAGGGAAAGAGGTGATGGCTAAAGGGAATAACGAGTAATGGAAATAAGTTAGACAAAAGTTTTGAATTGTAGAATCATTTTAGTGTGGAATTTATCAGGGCAAAACCGTTTTGCAATTAAATATTTTTTGTTGGTAACTTTAGGTTGGTTTAATCAAAAGTTGACAGACTCATTCCAATTGTTAAAGAGTTCCGGACAGACCGCAAGAAGAAGACATATTCCATGGCGAAGAATGTACGAAACTAGAAGAACACTCTATTAAATCTTCCATAAGCTTGAATTAACTGTATCTAAATATGACTAAATCCACGGAGATTATATTATATGATTATCTCTTTATAACCCTTTTTCTCTGCATACATCAACAAGTACAAGTGTAGCATTATTTAATAATACCTTTGCACACAAGGCATTAATGTTGTCAATAAAATCTTACTTGTCCTTCTCTAAACCCTTCCTAAGTCTTCCAATCAATGTCTTAAAGGCATTTATAGATTATTCATTTGTATCTCGCAATATCGATTCTTTTATGTTATTGTTTTGCCGTCGTTCCGTCTACTATACAGATATCAGGCGTAATTGGCAGTTACCGTATGACAAAGTTATATTTGCTGTCATATTCACCCTTATCTTTAATATTTTCTGAACGATTCTTGTTTTATGGGCTGCAAAGGATATTGTCAGATGTTTCAGTGACTTTTCTCCTAACAAGTTTAATGTATTGACTTATGCCAGTTTGTAGCTATTAGATTTTGTTCGTCTTCGTGGAACTTTGGACGTCGATATGTTTCGTATCTTGTTAAGCTCGAGATGAGATGCTTTTCTTTTCTCGTTCAGTTTCTGCTTTTATATGATAATTAGATGTTTTTTTATAATTTTCATTTACTAATTAGTACATTCCTTATATTTTTAGTAAGATCAATTTCATTGATACAAACTTTATTCTCATTCTGAGTTTCCAAAAATAAATTGCTTAGTTGCTATGCCAAAATCATACCTTTGTATGTATCTTATTAAACGATAACTCTATGGCCGAGTTTCTCACCTCAAAATTATCGCAGAATTAATTTGAAAAATTGTCAAGCACGCATTATATGCTGTGATTGGTTGAATGAATTTTCAACAGCCAATCATAGCAGATAACGATAACTCGGCCTAAGGGTCGGTTTCTGAATTGAGTATTTGGAGTTAAGACGTTCTTAAGTACCTACTAACCAAACCTTAATTACCTACTAAATGCTAAAGCTTGACAGGTTTTCAGGGTAAAGTAGAATTAAGAACCCGATTTCAGAATTAAGAGTATTTGAAGTAAAGTATTTATCAAACCGTATTTTAGCCTGAAAACCTGTCAAAATTTGACACTGTAGTTGGTTTGCCACGTTCTCAACTCCAAATACTCAATTCAGAAATAAGCCCTTAGACAAAAACACAATTTCACATTCCAAATTCAGAAATCGGAGATATGACACCTTTGTTAAAAAACGCCAATAGGGCCTCATAATCTAAGAGGGACTGAAACTAATTACACAAGTCAATTCACAATCCGTAACATAACAGTAATTCTTTCCACTGCAAATCATAGTGAAATATACAATTGTAAACCACATAATGGAACAAAGACAATCTTTACTCCATCCATGACATCGGCACAGAAATATTTCTAGCACGCTCTAATGAAATAATGGTGCAAAACAATTCTTGCAACTTTTAACGTAAATTGAAAACAATTGGCGACTATATCTCACTCGTTAGACAAGTGTTGGATCAGTTTTATAAATAAAAAGGGAAGTCAAAGTTAAGATCTTGGAGTATTATGTTCAGACGGCCTATAAAGTTAATGGAAGAATCTAGGACGTTAGTGACAGTTAAAAGTAAGGGCAGAAAGTTCGCGATATCTGGCGAATAATTTCTAAATACTTTTGAGATACGATACGACTATGTGTGGTACTAACAACTACAGGTAAAAATTCTGTAAGGTAGAGACCATAGGTAAGACAAAGATAGAGAAACCGAGGGATGATCTTGACTCCTACAGAAAGGAAGGGCCCGCCGTGGCAGAGGGAGAGAGAAGCCTGTGAACCCAACAGTGGGATAATACAGGCTAGATATGTATGTGTATTTTTGAAGTATGACAAGCATTTGGTACAGCAACAATTCGGTATAGACTCTAAAGCATTTATATGAGAGATCTTACGAGAAATCACATCACTAGAATTGTCGACTTATTCCCGTACGAATTCAGCAGACACTACAGAATTTCATATATGCATACTCAATTGTTATATTGTTTTTGACTCGTTCACGTTCATTCATTCTGGTCATACAAACATTCAATGAATTCATAACCACTACGACAGACAACTCTACATTTGCAAGAACAATGCACTAAATATTATTTATGTTTGTAAATATATCGGTCTGTAAATAAGATTATTAACATTAAAGTGGGTATCATTATCATCTTTGTCCCTAGCTTTAATTAATTCAATCAAAACCAAAAAATAAAAAGGGGTCGTAACAATTGATCCTTGCTAACAAAAACTTCTATAACACCGTTTTTGTCTTCTTCTATTTATCTCCACTTGTCACCAACGTTTAGTAAAAACGTTTGAATGCAAAAAGTAGATTCAATGGTGTGTCGACACCCTTCGCTTAATCCAAAGCTCCGAATCAGTTTATTTATTTCCTATCGCATGTCGTACTTCCAGCTTAAATGATTGTCTTTAAATACTTAAAATTGTTAAGAAAATCGAGTTACATTCCTTTCAGCTTGATCCACATCCGTTATCCAATTATCAACTTTAACACCATCAACTACAATTGAATTTTGCACTGATAAACGTAAATCTAAATCTGAATTGACATCTTTCCGATCATGTTGCAAAAATCATCAAATTGTATGAACTGTACAATTGATCTTATTACTATCAGTTTTAAGTTTAAACTCCTTTAACAATGCACCAGTTGCATCTATATCGCCATTTTTTATTTTCGTATCATTACCATTTTTATTTTCCTTATTTTCTTCGTCGTTAAGTTCATTTTTGAGTTATTAATGAAATACGGACCGCAGAATGTTTGTTACAATATTCTATACAGTTAAGTCAGGCTGTCGGTCCGTTTGATCTGCTGCAATTACAGTTTTACTGCCATCGTAAACACGGGAAACAAAATGGCTCCAGGTAAGCCCTATTGTTATCGTTTTTTACCCTCCATGGGTTTTTTAGAACGGCTCTCTAAAATTAGTTATGGGTGCAACTTGTGAAGGTATGTTACTGAAGACATCTGCTAACAGTTTTTATCTGCTAAAAGCTTTGGCTGATAAAGCGATGTGTGAAGTTTTTAGAACATTTGATGCATTTTATAAGAGTAGTTTAATAAGGGTGGTTTTAATCGGTTATACTTTCTTGTTTTTTTTAATAGGCAAACTGAGGCTAATGAAAAAATTTTTTTTATTAACACTGACGCTTGGGAAATAAAAGTAAAGTAAATGAGTTAGGTTAATATAAACAATTGTTTGTTTGTATTTATAATCTGTACTAGTTGAGTAGACTTGGTTCTAAGTCTGCAATCAGCATTATTTCAAATCGTGTGTGTTTTACCTACCATCTCAGTTGAATCAAACTAATAAAATGACCTTAAATAGGAAGTAAATGTAAAGGTGATTTCATTATAAGATGGAATATAAACAAAACGTTTCTATAGCTTTTACTTTTGCACTAATAAGCACAAAATAATTACCCAGCTTCGCAGATCTATGATTAGATTAAAATACCAAGATAACCAAATTAGGTTCAATGCTTAATTAGAATCGCGTGAAATGCTAATTTATATCTATGATCTCTCGCTTGATAGATGATTATTGTTTATCTGAACAAAAGATCGTGAATGATTTTCTAAGTGACAGCTAAGGACCTGCTTTGGTACCTTGCGAAACACCGAGACTCGAAGTGCACTATGAAGATGTTTGCAGCAAATTAATTCAAGGATATCAGGATAAACGTAAAGAGAATGCAATATTTATAACATTTAAAACTCAATTTATATCTTTAAAGCATTATATTGTTAGAAACTTAGTCAGAAGATTATCTAGGCCAATCAACGCGTTAAACATAAACTTTTCAAAGGCTTAACCAAAATATATTGGTATTAAATCTCGAAAAGTTCTCATAATTTTCGTAATAAATACAATTTTGTTTGGCATTTACGCGTTTAAATCCTATCTTTCGATCAGCAAATCAATTTGAAAAATGATAATAACTCAGGATATTAAACTCATGAGTTGAGGATAAGCTTACAATTGATGGTCGCAGACATTTTTCTGCACCACACAATGTTACTACATGTTGTCACAACTGTAGGGAACTCGATGATATTATTTTGCGTAAACGTACGTTGACATTTCGCGGGACTCAGACATTCCGGTCTTTAAAGTTTACGTAGATCGTAGTAAGGGCTTGGAAGGATGAATTCGTGCAGTACTATACTGCATCTACACGCCCTCCGATTCGACCCTTCCCCTTACTGAGAATCCTATGGAATACTTACAAACGGCTTAAAGCAAGCCAGTCTGGTTTTGTGTTTCAATGCGCGCGGATCGCAAGCGCGTCGGGTCTAAACGTAAACGACTGCACACAAAATCTTTTTTCGATTTTTTCAAACAGTTCGAATTTTAATAAACGTTCTATGGAATGTAGGGTTGACAGCTTTGTTTTTTAAAAGAGTGCCCGGCAAAAGTAAACTTTCGCAAAAGTTTGTTTAAAAAGTTTTTATTTCTTTTTCGTATTTTTTTTTCTGTTTGCATTGCAGTGATTACATTGTTATTTTGTGGTTTTTGTTTGAGTGGTTGTTTTGGTTTATTTTTGAGTTTTGCGGTTGAAAATAAAAGTTTAGTTTGTTTTAATTTGCAGTGTTAATGTGAAGTGTTTGGAGTTAAACTTTTGTACGAGTGTTTTACTAAATAGGATGTTTGTAAAGTGACTTTGTAAAGTTATTTTGGCACTATGAAGCTTATTTGGAAAGTTTTGTGCTCCTTGCTTCTGCTAGTGCAAGCTGTTTTGGGGAACTGGTGGTAAGTCACCCGTAATTCATTGTAATGATATTTAAAACTAGTTATTAATTTTAAATCAATATTTTTTTGCACCTCTTTTATAAGCGTTTTTCTTACAGGTATAATAAGCGTGCACATAGGCAAATACGTCCTATTATTTTTAAACTGAGTTTTCGTTAACTGAAAAGAAACTAGCTTTCAAAGAAAATAACACCTATTAACATTTAAAAATCACCGCGAACCACGTGAAACTTTTGAAATTATATCTTCAATCAACGATGCACCTATTTTGTTATGAAATAAAACTGAAACTTATTGTCAACTATTTCTGTACCTTTCTTATTTTAATGCAAACTTCAACCAAGACTAGAGCAAGCTATTTCTACAAGAAATTTGCCACTTCATGTAATTTTTTTATTTGGCCTATTTCATCCCACTACTGGGCAAGGGCCTCCTCCATATCTTTCCAACCAAGTTTATCTCCTTGTCTCCTTTATCTTTATGCCTTAATAATCATAAATACCACCACCGCTGAACTAAACTTTACCAAAGATTCTTCTACAATGAACGATTCTGTGGGAACATTGTCATTATCCACTTTCACGGCTGAATCGGTTACCACAGTTTGTTATTTATTAGTGGTCTGAAATATCAAACATGGCAATATTATTATAGTCAAAATCGTACCATGAAGTCCCATAATGGAAATTCACAGGATCTTGTATGACAAATGTTTAGCTAGTGATTTCGTAAAACAATTTTATATGTATGAGTACCTTTTTTTTCCACTTGGCTCCCGTGGTCCACCCCGTAGGACCCGTTATTTTTTTAGGATTCAAAGTATCTTAGGACACTGAGCGATAGTCTAGCTCTCTATTAGTGAAATATTTATTTTAATCCGAGCAATTTCCAAGATTACCTACCTACTCCTAAATCCTAGTTTACAAACTTTACTTCTTTATAATATTAGTATTTGTATAGATGAAAAACTACTATACTTATGAACAGCGGTTTTCTAATTGAAACTGTGTAGTGTATATTAAAAAGATCAGGTCGTAAGGGATGCGCTGGACAGAAACCGGTGGATGCAGATCATCCGCTCCAGATGTAACCCTGAAGTTGACCACGATCATCAGACATGAGGGACCGATCAAGAGAGATATGATTGATAATATGATTTCCCTTTTTGGTTGTGTAAAGATCAAATAGAAAAAGTTATACTCATAATGTTCGACTTCTAGTTAAACTACCATCTTATTAATCAAGAAAAGAAAATCCACTCTAAAAACTCCAATACACTCTAATGACACTGAGGTTTGCTGTAAGAGAACCAATTTATGGGTTAAGCTCGCCTTTGTAAATAAGGTGTCTTACTGTATTTGTATATGTTTGTTTTGTGTACAATAAAGAATATGAATAAAACACCATAAAAAGGCCTGAAAAGAAAGTGTATAGAGCATAGCTCAAGGCAAAACCAAAATGTAGATAAAGTTATCGTAAAAGAAGTAGCATTGGATAGAATACGATTCAAACTGGTACTTAAACGCGTGCCCAGCTCAAAAATCATGGATAGAAGTCTCTTAAAGAAACGAAAAAAAAAGGAAAGTAGGTAATAATATATTAATAAAATACGAAGACGTCAGCGGTAAAGTAATAAAGGAAAATAATATTTATCCGTTACAACGCTTGCTATTTGTAAAATAACAGTAACTTATGTCGCAATAGCAAACGTGTTAGCAGTCAAACCGTTTTGTTTTATTTCCAAATATATACGAAACGTTCTATATATAGCACATCCCTAACACAAATAATAACTGTTTACTTTTCTCATTGCAGTGAACAATGTTTGACATTTGGTCGAAAAACATAACAGATTTATGTAACGCACTAGGGTTTACTTTGGCATAAATACGTTTTTGATTTATTACAAATGCATTATAATTTATAGGAATATATGATTTATTATAAATGCAAGGGATTTGTTTGACGAGCTATAATTTTCTGTCAATCACTATTGCAAGATCTTGGAAATGTATCAATTTCTATATCGGTATCGACTTTATTTGTTTTGGTATGGACTGAAATATAAACTATTCTAGACCGGATTATATTGACCCACTACCAGACAACCAAATCTTTTCTTATATTTAGAGAAAGACAAGCTAGTATTTAGGTACATCGCTTGCATAGTACTAGTTAAGATAAAAAACCTCGAAGAAGCGATATTGTTTGTAGTTTAGTTTGCCTATCCTGTGTGTATCCGTAGCATTGAGCATCTTTTAGTTTTAGCTAAAAGACATCCAATCACTCATTTTCGCCGATATTTTTATTTAGACCCATTTTCAGAGCCTTTGCAATGTTTTCTCAGCCAATAATACCTAGGAACAAGTTCTCAATATAATCATAATTTTGAAAATTATACAATCATATTTTATATACTTGTGATATATTAAAACAGGCATTCGAGTCAACCCGTAAAATATACGTTAGTTAACACAAATTCAATTTTAAATGGCAGGAAAATAAAACAAACACTTAGACAGCTGCATAATATTAAGGTTTGCGAGTCGTTAAAGTCAAAGACAAGGGAGGAGTAAAATTAGACAATTAGTATTACTCTTCGTTTTAACTTTACGATTTGAAGCAAGAAGCTACTGTATTAGCTGAAGAGAAAATTACTGTGAAAAACAATAAGGTTCACACATGGGCTAAACTAAGTGAACAAGCTAATGCAATTGCTAGTAATGGTGACGCTTGTGTTGCTTTAGACAAAGCTTATCATTCTAAGTATACTTAAGTGTTTTTGGAAGCTTTTTGACAAGCTTTCACCTTGTGTTAAGACTGTGACTTCACTTATACAATTCCATTAAAACTACATGGTTAAAACATGACTGAAGAAACTTAGATGTGTATATTGTATGACGACAAAATTGCATCCTTTGTCTTCAGGGGTCAGAATGTAGAGAGTTTTGAAGATGGTGAAATCCCCAATTTTAAAATTGTGCGGAAACCAAAAATGATAAATATAATCGTATGCTCCTATTACCCATGATTTTTCTCTAGTCTTTCTACCGCAAAATACCGTTGGGGTAACTTATATACAAAACAGTTCTGCACTTAAGACCTTGCTACTACTTTCGGCTTCAAGCACACCAAAAATTTTTACCACCCCAAAAACAACATAATTACAATGCTAATTCCGCTTCTGTATCTAAATATGGCCCATTTGTGGGACCTAATAAACTTTAAGCACCAGACGACACACAAACAGACACCCTTTGATGTCCACGATGCATGTCCTAGTAAAGGGCTTTAGCTAATATATTTATATCTCGGTACACGGGCGATAAGTTACCACCGTGTTTTGTTTTTTGCATATGGTCGTTATTGGGCTTGATGGCTTTGTTAGGTTTAGTAAGATGTAGTAGTGGATATATTGATCTAGAAATAATTTGCTTTAATTGAGAGGAGGATTTGTTTTCAGTTATGGTACTGGGATGTTAAATCTTAATCGCTCGGGTGTCTTTGTCTTATTTGAGACTCCTGACAATGCGACTATATTTAAAGATAATTTTATTAACATAATATTAAAAGATGATAAATACATTATGTCACTGGATTATTGCAAACACTGTAAGTTTGTGATAAATATTGGGAGATATAGTTGTCAAAAAATAAAAGGCCCGTTTTCACAGCTATAAAAATACTTAATAATAATTAAACTCGATGCTTGTGAATGATACTCATTGTTATAGTTTATGGGTAACAAAGTAATACATTAGGATTACGAATTAGTTTTTTTTTCAAATCAATTTCTTACGTAGAAAGTTATCGCAGATTTCTTAGATTGTGATGACTTTAAAAGTCGTGATATATTGTGCACACATAATTTCAAATACGATAAATCCCACCCAACTTCGATAGTTGCGGCTAGGTGTGTTAAAATTTTGTGAGAGTTCTTTATCAAAGACAACTAAGTATACCTAACTAGCTTGGGAATTTTCTTTTGTGACAATATACAAATATTCAGTTTTCAGAATGTCATAATCCTTAGAATTAATATTTGTTTCGGGATATTTATTAATTAATTATATTTAATTTAATATTAATTCTAATGATTGTGACCATGTCAGCTTAAAAACTTGTATTGTCATTATCTTGTTTGAAACACAACTAATTAACTAGAGCAAACCGATTCTGGTTCAGGGAGTAGGAACACAGCAGCTGACGACGGAGAAAATGAAGTAGTGAAAGACTCGCTTGTAACAAAACTAGATTACATCTACTTATCATTCATGTAACAAGATGCGCCTACACGGGTGATCCAGTTGGATGTATTAACTATTTACACAAATCTTTAGCTTGATATAGTAAACATTCCTGAGAAGGTAATTCTTAAATCAGTGAATCTGACAGTGTACAATGGTGATCGATGTTTAAGGACTTACATGAATGTGTTAGGATTTGCTACCTATAATTACTAGTAAACTAGATTTATGCCGTGTTTCGGCACTAGTGACCTATCCTACGGGACCCGTACATTTTTCGGAATTAAAAGTAGCCATAACTCAATGTTGCTTTTTATTAGTGAAATAGTGGTCATACGAAATTTATGAATAATGGAGTAGTGTAGATGAGTGCAGATATAAACAATTTGATATGTAAATTGCGATAATTCTATCTCATAAAACTTTAATTTTAAGTACACAATCGCTAAGTAGTTTTATTACTTGATTTATTTAAATTAATTATAGTGCAAATAGTAAGTTAAATATTTAATGTTATAATTGCATCCACGAGTTATTGTTGACAATGATAATTACTAAGGTAACTGTGTATCAAAAGATCGAAGATAAACATTAGATCAATGTATTTATTTAAATTTAATTTCAAATAAGAATATAAGAGTAGGTTTTTCGCTATTATCCAAAGAAACTGGATAAGACCTAGACCAAGAGGATGGACTGCGTGAAATATAAGAGAAGTATGGAGGAAAAAGGCATGTTGATTCGACCAAGAACAAGTTTGCCTAATTATGATGATGAATATGTTTGAAGAAAAATATATCTACATTATTTAAAAATAATTGTAAAAGTTTGCAAAAAGATATCTATTGCTCCGTCACTCATTAACAGATTTCGGTGAAATGTGTGGAAGTCAGTCAGTCTTGACATTTTTACTGGTATTATACTTGAAGTATCAGTTCCACTAAGATGCAAGTAAAACCGCGTATAAAATGTGGCAGTAAATAACACAACTGCAGATGGATAGGAAAACTATAGTAGATACTAGCAATACAGTCAATAAAACAATGATAAGGTTATAATCTAAAGCAGCACATTACTTAAACAGTAAAACAATAAAATTACACTAGCTATTAAACAGCTGTATGAAGTTATGCATGTTTGTGATAAGTATGATAACGCAAACGTGGGTGAAGTAGCGTAAGGTGAATTATTGAATATGATCAGTTCAATTCCTAAAGTAAAACTAAGTATAAAGGCTTATAAAATTTACGAAGCAAGTAATATGTTAAAGAATGAACTCAGAAACCTCACCTCGTGAAACCAAGTAAAAAATGATTAAATGTTTTGGGAATACTTTCATTGTGCGTACAGCCAAGGTGTGAGGAGCCGGAGAAACTCCCTGCCGGAGTCTGTATTTCCTGATAGCTACAACTTGGTGGTTTAAGTCAAGTAAATAGGTTACTTCTAGGCAAGCGTGCTTAATCATCAACCACATCTTCGCTTACCATCAGTTAAGATGGTGGTGAAACACGAGCCTATCAATAATAGTATGAAAAAAAAACTTGCCGTGGTTATTTGCTTTAACATGGCAAAAGAAAACAGAAAACATGGTAGAAGAGCTTACAATCATTAAAAACTTGGTACGAATAAATTGTCTTAGTATAATAAGGATACACTGATTGATGATATTGACTAAACGTGGAAAGAAAAGGCAATGTAAAGTAGGTACCAGATGTGGTAAGGCGAGATAAAATTGGTAATAGTCATGTAGTCTAAAGAAACATGTCGAATAACGCTTTATAGACCAATTTACTTTATCTTAAATAGGACTAATCTAGAACAAAACGTACCCCAATTATCTACTTAAACTATAGGTAGAATACAATCTCTTCAGCCATCAACGTGACAAATCACCAATCAAAGCGTTTAAGTTCAAATTAAGAACACAAATCCATAATGCTGTCCATATATATTTTTAAGAACGCCTGCGCATTTCCAAATTCTAATTCTAATTTTGAAGTTGTTGTTTAGTTTGTTCTCATCAACGAATACGGTTTATAGGACAATAATGCTAAATTGCAGATTTCCTTATAATGCAATGTTTATGTTTTTGTTCGGTGTGATTTCGTTTGTTTTATTGATTTTTCTTTAAATTGGTGTATTGTTCAGTTTCGTATCAAACACTGGTAAAATAGAATGATTTGCGTTAAAAAATTTGTGCTTTCTTTTTTATTTTTCTCTAGCGAGATAGAAGGAAAAAACTCAGCAGAAAAAATATTTTTTCGAGAGTATGTATTTTTTGGGTATGTTCTGCGGCCTGAACTGTTTGACGGATTTGTTCACGATTTTTTACCTATTTCCCTAACCTATTCAAATTTCATGAACGTTCCGATTCCCTCTCAAATTTAAAACTATAAAAAATATAACCCCAAAAAATCCCAACAATAAAATATAATAATTTATATCAATTCAACCCTAAACCACCGCGCCATTTCAATAAAAACAATTGCCCACCTTCCCGTTTTTCCTGCCCGTATTTAGCATAGTCAGGACGGCAATACACAGTACTTACATCCTGTACGACTCTAATAATAGTATAAATGGGAATATTTAACTATAAACAAGAGGACAGACGCACACACATGTTGTTACGGGGCGTTAACTTCAAACGGACCGCAACTAACATTTTACTAAGAATCCGTATTTTTTGTTGTTGTTAGTAGTTGATATTTGTTTGTGTGTTGTGACCATATCATTTTAGGGTTAGGCGATTTAGGTCATTGGGTATATGAATTTTATTAGTTGGAGCTGGGCAAATTCAATCTCGTAAAAAGCCGTGATTTTCCGGCATAAAAATAATTATATGTCCCATTCAAGGTGCAGAGTCTCTACCAAAAATAAAATTTAATTGGGTATAGTTGAAATAAGTATTATACACATATATAAAGAAAATATCTGAGCAAACCTCCGTGTGATGATTTTTTTCTCGGTATAAAACTTATTTAGTTCTCTTATAATGCATGAAAGTATAATCCTATTTTTGATAGATACTATGCGACATATTTATCAAAATCTGAAATAATTGACACATTGACGCAAATTTTGAAAAAGTATAAAAGAAAATTACAAAGATGTTGGATTGTCTGATCTGATCTTTTGGTTATATTAAATGGCATGTTGCAAAATTTTCATATCTGTTCAAGATATTAAAGCAAGGACCAATGAGATCTCCAAGTTCTACTTATTAACAAACAGAACTTAATATAGTGAAGTTACAATGCAAAAGGTCTCGTCTGCTAAGTTTATGGGAGGAGCACTATAAGTACCGATTAGTTTAGTATATTATTTGACAAGATATGGCCATTCCTGCTCCTTGTCCATTTGTATAGGCGTGATATTTGAGTTCAGTTATTTAAATTGTGCTCCTTATTATATTGGGTTTCAAAGGTTATGGGAATCTTGTGGGTAATTGTAGTAAAGTTATGAAATTAATAGTACCACTGCCAACTATTTTATTGTTTGTGGGGCAAATATAATATGGTCCGGTTGAACCTTTGCAAAATTTGTATCTAATCCCGAGGGTCTTAAAGCCCCTCTAGGTAGGTTACTTCTAGGTAAGAGTGCTCCGTAGTTGACATCATCACTTCCCGTCAGGTGAGATGGTGTTCAAATGTAAGCCTTTCACAAAAACAATTATGCGCCCGATGCATGAATCTGGTTATTATAGTTACACAAATTATCATATTAAGCATGGTCCATATTGTAGAATAAACCATATCGATCAAACAAGAATGACTCTTTGGAATTCCGTGCGATTACGACTATCAATAAAAATGTAAATTTACAAATCAAAAACCAGACTGTTTAAGAAGCGAACTAAAAGCTGTAAACAAGAAAAATCATGCTGTGCTGTCGGAGGACACATATTCACGAGCTGGCCGACTTTCTGATCCTCCGACTGCACGGCATGTTTTTTTCTTGTTAACAGCTTTTAGTTCGCTTCGCAGCAGTTGGGTTTTTGGCTTTTTAAATAAGTATTTTTTATTTACTAATTTTTTGTACTTTTTTTCGTTATTTTTTAAACATATTAGTGATATATACACTTTTGTAATCACCTCTTATAACCCTTTATTTTGATATCCCACTCGATGGGTTTGCAGTCGGGTAAAAAAATCTAAAGTGCACATGCACAACCGAAGATTCACGTGGTCTTGCCCAAATATGTTGTGTCTTTGACAATCATCATCGTTTGTATTTTTTTTCTCTCTCTTCAATTGTTCCACTCCTCCGTTATTATTTTCTGATTAATTTCGTTGCAGTATCCAAGACAGTTAAATTCATACTCCGGGACTTCGTGGAGCTTCATTGCCTCGGCGCTTTTCTGGTGGTCGCCACTGTTGATTTTGGATTTCAGGAGTTGCAGTGGTTTTGTAATAGTGGGATTGTCCCAATCATCATCTTTGATCACTTTGTTTATAGCCTGAGGTTAACTTTAAACTCCAAAAACTGACATTTATTATGCTTATAAATTTTAACTGGCTTCTTGGCTGTCACATGGTCTACAAAATGGTGACAAAAGATCAAAGTTTGAAGTTAGTGTTGCGTTAAAAACCAGTGACCATGAAGCTTCTGCCCATCGAGTCGTTAAAACTATGTTTCTAAGGAAATCATGTGAGCATGTGTTTCTAATCTGTCTCAATTTATCAAAAAAGCTTTTGATTTTCCTTCATTTTTGGCAATGAGAGCTTAGACGAGATTGCAACTTGAATTAGAAAGTTTTTAATTTTAAATACGAGAATCAAGTTAGCTAGCTTTCTGATAGTAGCAAAACTAAAACAAATGACGATTTAAAGCATATATTCATTCTCTTTTTCATATTCCAATTTATATGGGGTCGGCGTAATATGTCGTCTGCATCCATATTTCTCTATTTAGACGTCATGTGGTCAGTTCCTATTCTATGTATAATCTTTCCCACAGTCCATCTATTGCTTCTTTGGTCTTCCTCCACTCTTAGAGCCATCAAAATTCAAGCTCAAATCCACACGACATTTCTCATTCCTTCGCATCACATGCCCAAGCTATTACCACAAAAACTTTAATTCAGAACAAATGACGATCTGCGTATGTATTTGAAATTACGAACTCCTACAACGCATTTTCTTCAACCCTCCGAACAAATAAAGTAACCATCATTTACATTATGACGTATCAGCCGCAGATCCCCTCATAACCCTACAATGACGCTATTGCGAGTGACGGGAACCACCTACCGGTATTATGACTAATTATTTACTTAATGTCGCGTAGGGTTGGGTGGATCTGGTACTAATTTGAAGGGAATAGAAGGTTCTGGTTTTAAGTTTTGAAACTTGTGTAGGTGTTTGAATGTTCGCATTATTTTCAAGAAGTTATTTCATATTTCTTTTGGCTTGATGGATCTAGACAAAGTCACATTCTATCATTAACAAAAAAGTGCCAGGGATTTTCAAAGAGTCAAACATATATGTGATTGGCATGCGCTTCTGAAAAGTCAAGTACGTCACCAACCTTTCGAGCGTCTTATGTGCCAGTAAGTTCCTTGGCTTTTAAGACCTTTCTTCCTAATCCCATTTCACCAGAATACAACTATGCTGCTTGCCATTTCAGTATTCCGTTGTGAACAAAAATAGATTTCTATGGTCTAGACAAATACTTTTACAAAGAACTCTACTGCCACTCATTTAACATTAAAAGAAGCAGTACTGATAATACCTTTTGCGTAGCAAAGATCGAAAGACTGTGACTCAACATATAGCCAGAAATTTACTTCATTTAATATGCAAAACTTGGTAAGTGCGTATCGGGTCACACGCAAAATACAGTTCTTAGTATTTTTATCATTTAAGGCGTTACTGACCGAAAATATCAAATTGTATTGGTACATTTGACTCGTGAAAATGACATTAATGAGATTTGGCATTAAAAAAAAAAGAAAAAGTACTATGAAACCAATTGCATTGGGCTGATTTTCTGGCCAAAAACAAAGTCTTTATTATTATTGATAGGCTCGTGTTACACCACTATCTCACCTGATGGTAAGCGATGATATGATCGCTGATGAAGCAACTATTTGCTCTTTACTTAAATACCACAGTAACTGAACCATTTGGTTCACTGCAGTGTAGTGTGTATATTCTAAACAACAATATATACAGAAAGAAAAAAAGTTTTTATTCGCCACAATAAAAACGACATACAAATTTTTGTTTTTTCCGTCAATTAATCCCTTAACGATAGTAATATTTAACCTTTTATATTTGCCATCGACACGCTAAGAAGAAGAAGAAGAAGAACGATAGTACTAGTAAGTACTTAAATTATGTTGATAAATAAAAGTAAGTTTGAAATAAAATACCGTAAAACGAGGTTAAATTGATTAATTTTGAAATTAAAATTGACATAACTATAGGTCTACCAGAATCTCATGGCATTTTTTATTTTTTTTAAATTGTGTTTTTCATATGGCAATGTCAATTGTCACCTGTCAAATCAAAGTACTTGATGTGTCAACCGCTGCTGAATTTTTTGATATTATCTTGAAAATTTGTTATTTTTGTGAAAATGTTGAAAAACCCACTTCGATCTCAAGCGAGACATATTGTTTTCAATGTGTATTATAAAATAAGGGAAGGAGAAGGCGTAAATCAAACTCAATCTTTGATTTTAAAGTGCATCGTAGAGTGGACCGGTAAGTTGGACTGACTTGTTTTGATACTTTTAGTTTATTTTATATTTTTCTTAATTAATTTTTATTTCTTTTCATTACTATTATATGGTAAATCGTAGGTTAGGGCACATCGAATGATGGCCGGAAGGAAATGGCAACAGTAATGTAACTGTTACTAATTCTTCGACAAGATATTGATTTTAACGGAGATTGAAAATCTTTGACGTAAGAAAAATATTAAGTAATCATCTGCGCCCTGCAGTGGGACGTGTATATAGACGGGAGTTTTTGGCGGGATTTTGTCGAGTGAAGTTCAGTGGCTGTTAATATTATTTGCAAATTGATTCCTAGTGGATATTGTGATATATTATTGGTGTAGTTTTTGTGTCTCAACTGTCGACGCAACTGGACAATTTGTAAAATCATTGACAGAAGCGATCTCGGGATAGTGGAGCGAAGTATTTTATTGTAGTATTGACTGCCTCTGCAAAGCTTACTGGAAAGACTGACTCGATACAATTTGCTGCCAAATACTCCAAAAAACATTAGAATCTGTTACATCCGCATTCTAATGCATACTAAATAATAAATATAAGATCCAAAACTCTTTCCAAAGACGTGGCTAACAACCAGCCTAGGTCCTAGCAACCAGGCCATAAAACTTACATAAAAAAAGTATATATAGACTGATGATGATGAATGTAACATGATACATTTTATTATTGTTTACAGACTTTATACATAAAGAGATTGGTTTTAAATATGTTAAATGCCAATGAAAAAGAACCATTTTGATGGAGAGAGATGACATAAAACTACAAAGATACAAGATCAATCATAAATGTATTTATTCAATTAGGCCATTAAGCGGCACTTTCGAAAGTCAAAAACAAAAATTAATCTAATTCTAAGGTCAAGTTTTTGAAATGCCAGTCGAGTTCATGGAATCGTATTCTAGTTTTCTAGTTCTGAATGAGGTTTTAAGTTATTAGTATGATTTAAATGATATGTAATAAATTAATACTTAAATTAATATTCAATTGATTTATTTTTCCTATGTTAAGAACCCGATGTATAACAACATTATTCATACACATACCTATAATACTCACAGTGGATCTTTGTGTCTCTGAATTTGTTGTAAGACCCCGCGCAGTAGCTATTTTTGTGTCAATGTTGAAGGTGAAGATAGCATTGTATAACTCTCTTTCACTCGCTTATGTATGTCACATCGTCCTATCTCGCTTACTCTATGCAGTATACTCGATGACAAACTGTTTCTTACGCAATGGTTGGCAGGACCAAGTTCAAAGACACAAATATCCGCTGTGACTACTATAATATAGGTAACTCCGTTCATTAATACTAAAGACATAAATAAAAATTAAACAGTATCAAGATCGTTCAATCCAATTTCCCCAGTATTGCACACAACAAATTTTTATTTCCACATTTGCCATGAGTTTCCAGTAGACCTATAGTTCAATTATATTTTGAAAAATATGAATAAAAAGCAGTGTTGGCGACTTCACCAAAGAAATGATATTCCCTAATACATTTTTTTTTATTTCCATAGTTTGAGAGAAAATAAAAAAACGAGCCAATGAACGCTAAAATGAAAATGGGGTTACTTTGATACCCCATTGTTTTTGCATTGCAATATAAAGGAACCCCAATTTAAAATGTATTTTTAATGAATTCACACTGTACAATTCAAAAATATTTTTTCTGCAACAAGTAAACTTATTCTTGCGCTGAGGTTGATGCAAAACATGACTGGCATGTCAGTGTTGCAAATTTAAAAAAGACAATTGAGGTGCGTTCCGTTTTCACGGAGTTAGCTTTAAAAACTTAAAAAAATAAAGTTATCATTAAAGTTACCCCAGATCTCAATGTAACCCCGTTTAACCGGTACCTAATATGTATTTCTTAATATTTATAAATGCAACAGTTGAGAAGAAAACGGATCGGAAGTTCGTAATTCAGTGTACCAAGTACCTTAAAGTTGTTGGGTATTTTGCGACTTGTACAACTTGTATTTATTCTTTAACGTACCTTGTATAAAGTAAGACTAAGTATCGGCATAGGTGCTTACTATGATATAGTAACTGGTAAAGTCGACGGTAACATGTTTTGATATTTTAGTGGCGCAACTAATCATGGTTTACGAGTACCTGTATTTGTAATAATAACTACGTGGTGAAGTATTTTGAGCTTCTTGAAAATATTGTATAGGACAAATAAGATTTTTAACATTTAAGAAGTTTATATTAGACATGGGCTCTCTGATTATATTGGGTTATTAGATGGTTCGTGCGAATCGACCCTTATTAATAATGTTATTTTTTCTGTAGCGATTCGCACGAAGTTAATTTATGAGTGTCGAATCGACCACTCCTAAATTGTGTAGTAGGCAATTTCGAATCGTCCAATAACCCATTCTATTTATGTTTTATAACAGGCCCTTTATCTATCTGCTAGTGTCCCGTCCCAATTTTGCATGGTCATAATAATTCATAACCATCTGGATTAATGCACCTTTCAAATGGTGAATAGGTGTAGTGGTTCCGTAAGTGATCTCCGGTCACTTTACACATAGGAACAATGTCACAAAATTCGGGCTCTCTCTTTAAAATATTAGTTAAGATTCTTTCTCTCTGTATTTAATTACATGCTTCTGCATCTGTATTTAATTTTCCAATCTATACCAACCAACGAATCCAATCAAATCCATTGTTGTCGCCTCTGAGTCACCACGCCAGGTAGGCCAGAGTCGTTACGCCGAGTGAGCCAGTGGACAGGCGTCGTCGTCAAGGAAGGCCTAGGAAACCCTACAATGCAAAAAGAAATAGCATTGATTGCCACAGTAATCGCACAACTTGCAATATATGATATCATTCACGAAAATATGATTGTCAACAACCACAACAATTTCGATCAGCATAAATAACAATCACGATGAAATTTTACTGTTAAATTTTAAATTTCAAATACCGAATGTCACACAAAACGTTGTTTTAATATTTGGACCGTAATCTATATATATAAAAGAAAGTCGTGTTAGTTACTTCACTTATAACTCAAGAACGGCTGAATCGATTTAGCTGAAAATTGGCAGGGAGGTAGCTTAGAACCAGGAGAAGGGTAGGGTAGGGTAGGGTAGGGTAGGGTAGGGTAGGGTAGTGTAGGGTAGTGTAGTGTAGTGTAGGGTAGTGTAGTGTAGGGTAGGGTAGTGTAGGGTAGGGTAGTGTAGGGTAGTGTAGGGTCGGGTAGGGTAGGGTAGTGTAGGGTAGGGTAGTGTAGGGTAGCGTAGGGTAGTGTAGGGTAGCGTAGGGTAGTGTAGGGTCGGGTAGGTTAGGGTAGGGTAGGGTAGGGTAGTGAAGGGTAGGGTAGGGTAGAGTAGGGTAGGGTAGTGTAGGGTAGGGTAGGGTAGGGTAGGGTAGGGTAGGGTAGGGTAGGGTAGGGTAGTGTAGGGTCGGGTAGGGTAGTGTAGGGTAGGGTAGGGTAGGGTAGTGTAGGGTAGGGTAGGGTAGTGTAGGGTCGGGTAGGGTAGGGTAGTGTAGGGTCGGGTAGGGTAGATAAATGTTTGGTCTTTTTATGGCAAAACAAAGTTTGCTGGGTCAGCTAGTTTGACATAAAACATGTGTCGGACCGAGACTCAACAATTGCGACCAACATTGTTGCGAACGATAACATGACTGTAAACTGTCAACATTACAAAGAGTTGCATTGTAAATGTTGGCCCAATGTTTGATGAAACAACCCTTTACGAAGTAAGTAGTGATGCGATATGTTGTATTATAAATTTGAATAAATTACATTGTGAATTAGGTAAGTTGGATAAGGATAATAATAATAAGTTATTTTTTCAAGTTGCAATGCAAACAACCAAACATAATAAGAATGTTTGGTTTTTTTGATTGAAACTTGAAAAAGTAACTAAGTACTTAAGGAATTGAATAGATATTTTCTTTGTTCAGTTAATGTTGATTGGAGATAGATAGATAATTCCATCACTTTGAATGATGTTGCTTCCTACTGGAGAAATATTATCTTAAATGTCAATAATATCAAGCTGTGATAATGGAACATGATGGCATCTTTAATTGACGTAATGGCCTTGTAAAAGTCTATTAATGATTTCGGTCTTTTCGGCGATTATTCCACAGCAGGACATGGGACGAATGGCCTATAGAGGGATATGGAGGAATGACCAATAGGGTCTGTAAGTTATATATAAGTTCTGGAGTGGTAACCGAGTACCAAAAGTCGCAGCGTTAACCGTCGGAAAGACTTCTACGATGTGGACTGATAACTCGGTGAGGGTTGCGGTAGTCTGTTCGGCGATATCTTGGAGAAGGCCTCTGTACAACATGTCTATCATCTGAAATGGTGATGATGAGCACTAGTGCTTAAAAGTGGGTCGTTTAATTTTGGTGCCACTTTGTCTACGTGGATAATTCTATTGACAACAAAGATACCAATCAGGTGATTAAGCAAGCAATTTATTTGCTTCTAAAGGTCACTCTAATATTTATTTGTTTTGTCTTGATAAGCAGAAGAATTTACTAGTTTATATTGTAGTAAGTATATATTATTATATCAGACTTGTTGGCGCCTACGACATCTTTCTCCCTGTATTTGATATATATATAACTGAAAACTATGTGGGATTTCGGAAAATCCGTAGTTTTCCATGCACCTCAACAGTCCCTTAGGATAATATAGATATTTTATTTTTCCCAATATCAAAAATGATGAACTTCTATACCAATTTTCATTGAATATGTAACATCTTTATGGGTTTAATTTTCCAAAACCCAGTGCTCATTTTCGTTACATAAGGAAGGAATCCTTGTCAAAAAAATCAATATAAGCGGCTCAGCGGTTTAAAATAAATTTAAGATAAATAAATGCATTTAAGATTTTTTATAGCAGATTATATAAATTTTGCTTTCTATATATATTTTGCATCATAAAATACTCTACATCACTGCTCGAGTAGCAAAAACTCTATTAAACTAATACATTTTTAATGGACTAATATTAATCCTAAATCGTATTACCCAGGGGATTGCAAGAGCGCATGTGTGCCCCACAGCCCGTCCAGATTGCGTCCTATTCAATTTGTAAGTGCAATATATCAACAAAACTCGGTAGATACAATCATTTGTAAGGCGTCACTAAGCATTTTGTACGATGTACCCAAGATAGGGTTGTGCGTAGTGGATTAAAATAAATGTTAGATTGGTATTTTTTTGTGATGTCTGTTAAAATATGAAAAAAGCGTATGGAATCGTTCGGTATACAAGGAAACTATTGGAAGTAGTAATAGTAAGTACTAAACTAACATTCAAATAGGTTTTTTTTTCTTTGACAGAAATATCCACTATTGTTTAGTGCCACAGGCTAAGTACAATATGCACTGTTCCTGTGGGATAGACCTCGAGGCAAAGCCGCAGCAAAAGCTAGGTTGAAATAATATTCATAATCATTTATTGCATTCCACTAGTTTTACAGATTACAAAAAAGCTACATAGTTACGTACACCAATAATAATATAGACATAAACTTTGATTCTAAAGGTTTAAAAAACTTTTTACTCAAAAACAAACCAACTTTCAAAAAAAAACACTGCAAAGCGAAAAATAACTTTCTTTTTCGAAGTCGGTGTCTTTACCTATTGTTTTTTGTGTTTCGACACAAACTTCGTTAAAAAAATTGCGTTTTTTATTTATATCTTTTTAGTTTTGATAGGTACCTCCAATTGTCATAAAAATCATATATAGCCAAAGTACATCTCATGACGATTTCAATTATCCCGACACGCCTAGGATACTCTGTTTTATTTCGGAGTTCCAGTGCCTACCTGCCAGCTTCATCATCAGATCAGTTTGATAGTACCATTTTCATCTGTACTATTTATTTATAAGTATTTACTTCATCATAGTGATTTAACTATTCGAGATATCTTATACCCATGACATACTTAGCATTAAGGAGTTCCATTGGCCATCTGTGGTCTACTTCACCAGTTCCACTTCACCAAATGCTACTTCCTGAGCGCAAATGATTGCATTGTTAATGAAAATACCCTCGATTTCTCCAAGATCCCGTCATCAGATCTTAACCTGATGACTATATGACCAATTGGAAAACCACCCCCCCCCCCCTCTTTCAAACAAATCGGTCCAGGCGGCATTGAGTAATCGGGGAACAAACATAAAAAAAAAGATTCCAACAAATTGAGAACCTCCTCCTTTTTTTTGAAGTCGGTTAAAAATAAGGTATAAACCTTAGGTAAGATTGAGTTTGTTTCCCAAATTCGCCGAAAGTTTATATTAGGACGGTTTCTGACCAAAATATTATCTGGTTAAAAGTTCCTGATAGGACATTTTCAAAAAGAGAAACTGAAAGTACCAGGCATATTATTGTTCTTAGTTAAGTATGGGTACACAGACATTGTAACAGTACTAGGGTGATATAATTAAATTACTGTCATTACTGTCTGCGCTTTCAAGATTACATTCTCCATAATGTACCCGTCAATCTTTCCTGAGTGCTATAAATTGCAAGGAACTATTTTCTTGATTTGTTGTGACAGCTACTGTCAAAACATTTTTTTATTTTTGACTTGTGGAAGTGTGAAGTGTCAAATTTATCAATAGAAGTCGTATATTAAAAAGTGATGTCGTATTTGACGCACTTACTGAAACACGAATACTTAGTTAACAGCCATGTTTAAGACTTACCCCCGGTTTCTGAACTGAGAAATTGAAATGGCAAGCTCTACATTTCTGACAAGTTCTCAAGCTAAATTAAGTTTAAGTTCCAATGTTTTTTTAAAGCTTATTTTAATTCAGAAACCAGTGTTTGAACTTTAGTAAGCTGATGTGTGAGAATTCGCATCTTTGTATGGATACCATAAATTAGTTAAATCATAAATCGCATGAACAAATAAAAACAAATCTCAAAAAAAATTGATATTATAATAAATAGGTTTTTCTTTAACCAGCTTTCCTCCTTGCTGTTTAAAAAAGAATTTCGATAATACAAAAATAAAATACAAACATTCCAATTTGTTTTCCTAAAATACAAAACGCCATGACGCCAATATATTTTTAATTAAATAATAATACACTGCAAAGTCTGCACAGTACAATGACAACCCTATCGCCTAAGGGCTATTGCACATCGCCGGCTAATTTGGTGATGTTATACAAGTCGCCTCACTCTTTAGTCTGCCTATTACGATATTGGACTGGTTTAGTGATGTTACTTGTTGGTTTTTATGTGGTTATCGAATTATCGATACTTTTGAGTTAATGATATTTTGAGTAAAGTGATTACAACTGTACTTATATTGAGTTTTTTTTTACGATAAGCAAAAGTCAATTGAAATTAAACGATGGGAATCGAATACCAAATTTAGATACGGATCCCACGTAGTTACTTTTAACAATTTCTTGTGTATAACGTTTTTTATTTGCAACTTGATATTTAATAGCTATCCTAGTAAAACGCAAAAAATGTGATTATATTTTAAGAATCAAATTACTTTTTCCCAAAAAAATTGCTTAAAAGGCAATTTACTACAAATCCTCCAAACTAGCCCACAATTAGTGATCTTGTCATAAATACAAAATATTTATGATTAACGACGTGGCATTTTGGTACATTGCGCATATCAACCCCACATATTTTCAATTTGCTACTTTTTTAGCCCTCTAATCTTCAAAAATCCTTCAAAGTAAAAATAAACCACTACCACAAAACATCGACAATAAAGAAAACAATAAAAAACATCGATACTCTCACTCCTCACCATTGAACCCATCACCCGTATATGAATATTTAATTTCACCCCTTTCTGTGTTTATTTATTGGTCGTATATTTCACGGGCCGGGGTTGAATTTGCATGCGTTACCGCGTTAGTGTGTACGCTGTCCAAATTATTGTGGGGTTGGCCTTCTGTTGCAATGAATAAACGCAGATAACGGTGACGGGATGTAGAACTGACTGGATGTGACGATTGAAATGACGTCATGCTGTGCAATGTTTGTTTGCTTATGCTACTTGTAGCTTACTTTATGGGTTTTATTTGGGCTTCTATTTGGTTATTGCTTGTTGTTTTATTTAAAAAAATTATCAAATCTATAATCACCGTGTTTAGAATGGACAATTTGAAGTTAATAACTTAGCAAACATTAGATACTTATATGCTAGAATTTCTCATTAGCAAAAAGTAGAGTTTGAAAAGTTCGCAACTCAGAATTGAAAACAGTTACAAAAGAATTTGTATTAAAAGTTAAGTCAATTTAATCAATGAAAAGTCACTCTTAATATGCATCGTCAACCAGCGTTAAAAAAATACGGATAACATTAATTGGCTAATATTTCCAACCTTAAAACTAGACTTACATAGACTGTAAGCATGCAATATAAATCACTTCTCACCGTAGCATTTAACCTTATCTCTACAACAAGTAAATATTAGTACCCTACTAATAAACTACATCGATAAGCCGTATCTAGGAATACTAATTTATCTAAACCCTTCTGCGGTCGATATGTCGACTGTCGATGTCGACGTGTTACGTACTGCATGCATTTCCCATCACTATTTTTATTGTTTTAAAGCCATTGATACACCGGCGATTGTTATCAAAACATGGTTTCGTGTATTTAAAAGCATAATTTGTTTATTTTGGGCACATTGTCTCGCTACAATATTTCATTTAGTTCAGAATAATTTATTGGTTAATGAATAATATTTAGTGGCTCGAAGTTGATTAATATTACTTTGGTAATTGTGTGTTATTCTGGACTATTATTTGTGGCTAAAATACTAGAATACAATCAAGTGTCTATAAATTCTTGGCTTCATATTTTAGGTATCGAATAATAATCCTAAAATATGATACTGAGAATTTTGTATTGTAGGTGCACTTAACAATTTTAGCTGCACGCTCTTTTTGATATATATTTGACAATTTAATCATAGAAACATTTTAGTTTTGTTGTTTTTTTAAACAAGCTGTTTTCGTATTCTTCTCAGCAAACCCTTTCATTTGATACACATATCATGGCAGTGCACAAAAATAACTAGTCCGCCATCTTGGGCTGTCCGCATTATTGGATTTAGAATGAGGTCACTTAGCTTACTATGCATTGTCATGCAAATTTAACGTGTCTGCAAAATTTCATCTTAATCGGTGGCGGATAACTTATTTAAAATTAAGTTGCAAGATTTGACCCGAACACACTTACATAGTACAGTACAATGCAAGTTAAATAAAAGCAAGTAAAAAGGCTTCACCGGTGACGACTCTTAAATGTTCAGTCATGTATTGGACTATTTGCTCCCTTACCAGCATTCTGAAATCTAAATTTACCACGGCATAATCAATTATGAAACCAGAACCAATGAATTGCCACAAACCGATGGCGATGATTTGAATTAAACTGTGGCAGTGGGAAGGGCACATCGAGCCAACGAGATCGAAAAGTTTTGGAGTGATGACCTCGTACTGGAATTTGTAACATTGGAAGGACTCCTACAATGCAAACCTATGACCTGGTGAGAGCTGTGGGAATCCACTGTATGCCAAAGCCCGGGATGGGTCGATGTGGCGACTTGTCTTTGTTCAGCAGTAGACGTCTCAAGGGTGTAATGATAGTAATAAATTCACAAAATATAGCTTGTGATAAGCCGGGAGAAGCCAGAATCTGGCTTTCAGGATTTGCATTGGTTTGGGAATAGTGTGGAATGTCCCAAAAAAAAAACCGAGGGAAGAAGGCTGGAAGATTGTACTTACAGTTTCTGTAAATCAATGTGTTGTACCTAAGCGTGGGAATGACTTGTAAATTGATACAATGACACAGAGTTGTCGGGGAATACGAGGAATCGTGTGCTGTGTAGTTGTCCTGTACATCTAATTGAACTATTTTACGACTGTGTTGGCCGGTCGGAGTCTGGACTCGAGTCCGGTTAAAGGTAATAGGCTCGCGCCACAGACAGAACGGAGGAATTAGAGATAACTAGTAAAATGTGGTTATTAATCAGGTACAAATTCCAGGCTAATCCTATCTCCAAGCAAATTCCTAAAGGAGTCTTAATTATAATCACACTAATATTATTAAGGCTACACAAATAGCAGTACACCGCAGACTACCCCCTTTTTTATTCTAATTTTTTTCAGTTCATCCAAAGGTTGTCTTGTATATATATCGCTGTCAGCGATAAGACCGCCTTTGTATAAGTTTTCTTGTAAATGTGTATTACTTTTATGGTGTACAATAATAGTAGATTATTAACCAAGGGGATAAAGCAGTGTCTTCTGTCGCGGGTGACGATTAAATCGCGAGCGTAACGAAGGACTCGAGGCTTACTCCCGAGCGTAGCGAGGGTGTTAAAAACTAAAATCACGAGCGAAGCGAGGGATTTAAGATGAGTCCTGAGTGTAGCGAGGGATTTAAGTTCACCCAAGACTAAGACAGCTTTATCACCGAGTAAAATACTCTACTTTTCGTACCATTTGCGAAAAAATTAACACAATAATAATATGAGATAAGCATTTATTAAAAATAATGACAAAAAAAAGTAAAAATAAATTAAAATAAACTTAACTTTTATGTATTTGAAGAAAACAAAAACGCGGCAAACTCCTAGACTAATATTTTTTTGTCGGAAAAGCTTATACGGCCTCGTCGGTTTTCGTAATTTAATTTAATAATCATAACTGCATAATAATGCGTATTCCTTTTTCAAAAAGATGATTATGCTTTATATACAAACTCAATGGTGTAAACACAGATGTAGTTCAGTATAAATTTCGGTAAGTATTCCAAATTTAAATCACATTCTCCCCCTAGAGGATGAATGAAATTCAGTACAATTTTCTTGCCCTGTTTTTAACAGATTCAAAATGACTATTGTTATGTTCGCTTTTTGTGGCATAGAATGTCACTTTTTTGAGCAAGTGGTACGAAAAGTATATTCTACACTTCTAATCTAAAGGCGAAAGTTTATGAGTGAGTGTGTGTTTGTATGTTTGTTACTTCTTCATGCTCAAACGGCTGGACGGATGTGGATGAAATTTGGCACGCATAGGTATACTATACATATACTTTTTATTTCAGGAATATGTTCCTTATGAATTAATTTCGACATTGACGCGGGCGAAGCCGTTGGCAAAAGCTAGTATAATATTATAAATGAGAAAGTTTGGATGGATGTATGTTTGTTTCTCAATCACGCCAGAACGGCAAAAAGGATCTGGTTGAAATTTAGCACAGAGATATGTCATGGTCTGGACTTTTTATCTCGGTATTATGTTCCCTTGAAACAATAAAACACTTTTCACGCGGGCAAAGCCGCTGGCAGAAACTAGTACTTCATGCTTTGTATGTGTGTACGACCCAGTAACCATTTTCAGCTTGATATTCGGCCTTGAAACTAGGTATATAAACGAGATAGACTGAATGTGTTATGAAACACTAACCCTGGTTCCCATAAATTTTGCGATAATTTTAATTACAGAAACAGGTTGTAGAAATGATTTTTACACAATCCTGAAGCAAACTCATCCGTTATTAGCCTTTGTAATAACATAGCTACCTTGCGTTGACTGCCGCATCTGACGAACAATGCATCGTAAAGTAGAAACTTCGTACTCTTAGTTCCAGAAGAATTTCTTGGAGACTGTTGTAAAATATCTGACATACGTAATTTTAGGTATTGTCCTATTTGATTTTTGAACTTGGAACTTGGAGTCGTTTGTCATGATAGGAATATGATGGAGGATCAAGCCGTGAAGAAAGTCTTGACGAGTATGGACGGCTTTGAGAATTCAGAGTAAAAGAAGATCAGAGAAACGATAGAAGAACTGTGTAATAGATGATATCTAGAAGGGGGATGAATACTGAGATGATGAGAGACTAGGAACAGAGCTGACGTCAAATAACTTGGCTTGGAGGCTTGGAGGCTCTAGAGTTAGACAAAGTGTAATTATATCAACGAAAGGCATTTTCGAAATGACAAAATGTAAGGCATTGATATCGCTTGACATTTTATTAATCGCTATCACGACTTTTTCGTTGATAGATTGTCAATTGTCTAAAGCCTAAGGACAGAATGATGACTAAGAAATCGGGTAGTGAAGTACTAGTCTAAATATTAATAACTATTTAGAGTAAAGGTACGCGTCCGTAGCCGACTGCAGACAGCAGCAGCAGACAACGTGTAGCTGCGACACTACTGGTTTGTATGTATTTCTACAAAATACCTTCCGCAGCTAGCAAAACGTCGCCCGACTACACCCGACCGCAGGTCAGTAGTGAGTGAGTGTAGTCAGACATCTTGCCTCACGGATCACTCAGAACCAATAGGAAAACAGCGTAGCCGTCTGCTGCTGCAGTCTGCAGTCGGGTTTTGAATCATGACTGCAGCGAAATGACGCTACGAAGTGTCGCTGCGTTATAACGCGGCGTATAACCATAGCTGACAGCAGTCAGCTACGAGCTTGTACCTTAAGACCTTCATTAGGCCCTAGACAAGTGACATCCTATCATCGAAAGCGTGGTGATAGCAATTGTCAAAAAGGAAAAATTGTAAGGGATTTGACAAGCGATATCGAAAAATCACGTGATCAATCCCTTACATTTTTGATATTTCGATTATCGCCTTCGCTGACTCCGAATACCACTTGTCTAGGCCTCTGGTGGCTCGAAGCGATTCGATTTTTATATCACACTGATCCTCAAGTACCTCCACATGGACGCAATGCGATACAAGTTGAATGATTTGCAATTGAAATTTTCTTAGAAAATACTTGTACGATATCGCTTATCGCCAAACATCACTGACTCCCTTTTCTTTCATATGACTCCTCACACAGTCCACCCATCTTTTCTTTGGCCGTCCCCTCCCTCTCCATCCATTCACATTTATATTCATAACTCTTTTAGTAACATGAGTTTCATCCCTCCTCATCACATGACCATACCAGGACAAGCGGTTGCCTTTCAACTTTTCTGTCAATGGCGCCACAATTATACTTCCTCTTATATACTAATTTCTCACTTTATCCATTCTCGTCACTCCACACATCATCTCAACATTTTCATCACTGCTACATGCAATCTTGACCTATGGGGTTGTAATTATGTTGTCATTCGTTAGGCCTCTAATTGTTATATATTTTATCTAAATTAGCTAATGATTACATTGACATATTCTTATAAAGTTCTAAAAAAAAAACCTACACTTTATACCAACTCCGTTTCAAATCTATTGACTAACGAACTCAAATTCAACCGATCCGAAAATATTGGTCTGCGAAAAGTTCCATTTCACGTTACTGAAACTTTTCATATAACTTGCGGTGTTTGTACCATTCTGTTTGACTTAAAACGTTGGAGTGAAATGGAACGTTCTATTCAATATGGGCGCCTTAATAAAGTATAACAATAAGTTTTTGAAGTTAAATACGTAGAGTTCGGTTCGGAAATGCCGATTCAAATAATTTGATTCTTTTTGGGAATAAAATGCTGAATTTAGGAGGTCTTTAGAAGTTTGGTCAGAATTCCTTTTATTTGTTCAATTGGGGTTGCATAAATGGAAGTATCTTCATGAGTGACGATACTTGAGTAGGTACGCTTAGCGGAGATTGCGTTATATTGTAACATTTTTGCCTCTTACCAACACTGTCAGATTTTCTGATTGTCAAAGTGTTTTAAATGACAGCGGGGACCAAAAGCATAAACTGCTTGCCGGTCAAAACTCGGTATGCAAAGGGTGGTAAACCATCCACGGAGCGTTGCCTAACCATAAAGATTGACCTCGCCATCTTCCTGCCCTCGACCCATGTTAATTGCGGTCGGTGCAACACATTTTCTTCTTCGAAACCGTCCTGTCCCTCGTCATGCCATCACTGACTCCCTTTTCTTTCATATCATTCCTCATACACTCCATCCATATTTTCTTTGGCCGTCTCCTCCCTCTCCATCCCTCCTCATCAAATGACCATATCAGGACAAACGGTTTCCTTTCAACTTTTCTGTCACTGGCACCACTTTCAAACTTCCTCCAATATACTAATTTCTCACTTTATCCATTCTCTTCACTCCGCACATCCATCTCAACATTCTCATCTCTGCTACATGCAATCTTGATCTATGGGGTTGTAATTATGTAGACATGAACTTCAATTTCTTTGCATATCTTGGTATATCGTGAAAATACAGCTCTTTCAAATCATTGTCTTTGCAAACATGATAAAAACAAACAGTTTCGTATCTCCATCGACAAATGAAATCAAACTTAAAACTAGGTTACAATTAAAAATACAAGCAACAACAACAAGTACTTTTTATAAGCTACCGAAAAAATTAAGATCACTTTTAGAAGAACCGTTTGATTATCGAGTTTAGTTTTTGCTAGCTTCGTTCGAGACCGTTAGCTGTGGACTTGTGGCCATGAAATACTGTAGATGAGCGATCGGATAGGAAGAGGCGTTGTCGGTACAATATTAATTGTTGCGTATCTTTCATACTGGCTGGATACTAATTAATAATATAAAATAATGTGTTTTTCTCATATTGAACTCTAAACACAAACTATTTTGTAAAAACGCGATCTTGCTACTTCTGACTCACTAATCACTACTGCCGAATAAGTTTATTGCCGAGCAATGATTTGTTTTTGAAAAATGATAAGAGGTTTTACACAAAGTGGCAGTCTATCAATGAAAAATTTTTTTGAAAAGTCGAAATTCTGTGGGATTGATATGCGCTGTCAAAATTTCACATGGTCAAACATTTTGGTATTTCAGCAATTATTATCGCCGATAGAATGTTACTTTGTGAAGAGCCACTGTTATCAACTGGAATGACAAACGAAATTGGTAAACTTTTCTTAGGCTATCACAACGATTTGAGAAAAGAGAAAGAAGTAAGTTTAAAACCGAAGGCGCGTCTTGGCGAATTACCGCTTCACGGGCGAATCAGGGATTCGGGGATAGCTAGAGATTTAGAGTGCACATTCGGAGGGGCACGATATATTATAACGATTGTGCATATATCGACGTTAGAAAGCGACATAACAAGACATATTTTATTTTATATTTTACTGAATACATAATCAGTAACCTACTTCTTTCTCTTAAAAGATGACTCCTCTTTCATCTGAGTAGATGAGAAAGAAGTCATATTTTAGCACCTATGTAAGTGTAAAGGGTGAATGCCTGTTTTAGGGATCAACACTCAGATTACTCAGATCTGAAATATTAACACAATTTAAAATTTTAACGTCGTTCATAATTTTGCAGCTTTAGAAACTACCTCATTTAATTTTGTGTGGAACTTTTATTGGTCTGTTGCACATGACATTCTGTTAATTATAATAAAATTATAACATTTCTTTAAAAACAGCTAGTTTTCATAAAACATAACTGTGTTCGATATCAAATCTTCCGTTATGTTTCATATTATATTTAGTGTCTTTTAAATTAACACATATTCACGTGCGTAGGAGTTGATAGGGCTTGATGAGGCAAGAAAAAACTTATTATTAAAATGCGTACATCAGCGGAGGTTGGATTTGTACCCTGTTGATGGAAAGCTAGCTAGCGAAATGGGACATTTCCTATGCACTTTCTGAGAATGAGACCCTACTGGCATGAATCAAAATGTTATGTTAAATCAATCCTTTAAACTTTTTAGCACACTCTGCTGTGTCATTGTTAAAAAAAGTGTTTCAAAAAAATACCGACTTACCTTACCTACCGTAAAAGCAAAACATTACAACGTAACTTTAGTATGCCGAAAGTCGACATTTTTGCGCATCCGTTTAGGAAATCAGGACGTTATGAATATTGTGCAATTCCATCAACATATGGTTCGAATCGATAATCTTCTTTTTTGTATTTTGTTAAACATCGGTATGCTGCATAGAAATGCTGATCAAATTTGATGTTTAATACAACTTGACATTTTAGCTTGTCATTAAGTTATGTCTTTTCTCTATTTGATAACCGACAAACTGTAATTATTTTAGAGCATTTTTAAGAATTTCTATAGAAACTAATATGTCATTCTCATTTGATGCAACACATTCTATGGTCGTGTCCACTGTCCAGTTATGTTCTCACGCTGTACCGAGAACTGCCGGGATTGTGAGGAAAAACAGCTCAATATTGCTCCACTTGTGTTTTTTTTTAAAGATAACGTGTGGTGAAGAGATTTACGGAATTCCTATGACGTCATGTTGTGACAGGAAGAGGAGAGAATGTTTTGTATTTCTTACTACTGTCATTAAAGTCTAATCTAATAGTCTTACTACTGGCTATTGACATTATATTCCTTTTTAGGGCTCCGTAGCCAAATGGCAAAAAACGGAACCCTTATAGATTCGTCATGTCTGTCTGTCTGTCCGTCCGTATGTCACAGCCACTTTTTTCAGAAACTATAAGAACTATGCTGTTGAAACTTGGTTTGTAGATGTATTCTGTGAGCCGCATCAACATTTTTACACAAAAATAGAAAAAAACAAGAAATTTTGGGGGTCCCCATACTTGAAACTGAAGCAAAATTTTTTTTTTTCATCAAACCCATACGTGTGGGGTATCTATGGATAGGTCTTCAAGAATGATATTGAGGTTTCTAATATCATTTTTTTCTAAACTGAATAGTTTGCGCGAGAGACACTTCCAAAGTGGTTATATGCCCCCCCCCCCTGTAACTTCTAAAATAAGAGAATGATAAAACTAAAAAAAATATATGATGTACATTACCATGTAAACTACCACCAAAAATTGGTTTGAACGAGATCTAGTAAGTAGTTTTTTTTTAATACGTCATAAATCGTAAAGTACGGAACCCTTCGTGCGCGAGTCCGACTCGCACTTGGCCGGTTTTTTTATTTCAGTAGGTTGAAATTTAAAAGCAGTCGACAGTTGATTATTACTGCAGTACCTTCACTAAACTTGCATTATTTTGTTCTTTCATATGCCATCCTGAAAAGCTTATAGTGGATTTTAAAACTATATGGTCATAAAAACCAGTCTTTCTCATCAAGTAGAGAAAATGGCCTTATTTTTCTCTGACTTCAATACCTATTATGACGTCAGAGAATAACTATTGTTATAGAAGAAATCTCCTATAACAATGCCCGGTATGCTGCTCACTGAAAGGGGGTTTTTACCCCCTTTCAGGGCGTAAAGTTTATTTGAAATTACCACAGTTTGTAAGTTGGACACGTGAAATTTTACATTTACGCTCATGGTTGATAAAAAGAATTCATGTATTTATTGGTTTTTGGAAATTCCACCCGTAATGGGGTAAAAAGGGGTTTGAAAGTTTGTATGAAATTTCTACTTTATACCCCATGAGATGCTGCACCTGGCCAGTCTTGCCGGAGACCATAGCAAACAATACAAACATTCAATTTTATTTTCCAATCCTGAAAGCGCCTTCAAAACTAAAATTCCTCGCTTTGCGGTTGAACGATAAATCAATTATGATTGCTCGTTATTTAGAAACCCAACCAACAGGATATTGTTTAGTCGTAGTGGTTGATATTATCCTGCTGTAACCGCAATAGAATCAGAGAATATTTCAGAAGGACAGTTCCATACAACGAGTGGAAACAGGCGCACGCACACATAGACGCGTAGGTACGTACGGCGATCTCAAACAAATGCCGGTCGCGAGTGCGCTTGCACTCGCTGTACGTGAAGCGTGTCTATGTGTGCGTGCGTTTTGGCTCGTTGTATGGCGCTAGCCTTCTATACTATTTCTGAATGAGTTAACCACAACAGATGAACCAATTGGTGTTGCGATGATACCTTGGTGAACTTAAAGTTTGTGTAACGTACAATACGTGTGGTAATCACATTTAAAACATAAGAATGTTTTAAAGGTGATTACCACACGTATTGTGTGTTACCACACAGTTTTTCAGTGAATTTTCTCGTATGTAATTTGTATTAGATACGTTTCTTCATTGTTATTTTCAAAACTTTCATTTATAAACGTCTTAGAACCAGTTAGTTTTATGTGTATACCATAATATAAGCGTATAAAGTCAAACTTTAATTTTAATTAAAAAACTATTTTACAAAAAAATACTACCGACTGCCAAATCAAAACACTACAAAATAAAAAATAACTTTCTTTTAGGAAATCAGTGTATCGGAATATAGGTAGGTACCATTATTTTCGTTATGGACACCGGCGACACCATGCGAAAGGATGGCATACCTGCCGCACTTCTTGGTCGTGAACCCGAATAAGCCGGGTAAGTGTTTGAAACCCCGCACCGATATAGTGGAGTGTGCCTGAATGATTACCTACTGGAAAGACCTGATCTCTTGAAATCGCTGCCCGGGATCTTGTTCAGGTTCAGAGTAAAAATAAGAGACCAAAATTTAGAGCGTACTGTCGTGATGTTATGTTATGAAATGGTATAAACAATAAACAAACATGCGATTTAGAGTTCAGTGGTATATCTCCGAACTTCTTCATCAGATCTTCACCAAATTAAAATAGGACCATTTTAGGAACATACTTTCAAACAAAGAATTTTCGAAATCAATCTACAAATGACGGAGAAGTCGGTGAACAAACACACAAAACAACCTGCAGTCGAACATAGAACCTCCTTCTTTTTAGAAAGCCGATAAAAAATTGCATCGCAACGAGAAACTAACGTGTGTTCAAAGTTCAACTCAAGTGTACACCGAGAAGTGGTTCAACTTGCAAGCTTTGATTACATACACGATATAGATGAAACTAAATAAAAGCTTGTAATAGGTCCCACGTTGATAAAAATGGGCTAAATTGTTGCCTATTCCAGAATTCGGGCGGCTTATTTATTTATTTATTTATTTATATATGCTTTATTGTAGGTACACCAAGTTTAAACACAGAAAAAGGAAACTTAAAACTAAAATACATACAACGGGCGGCCTTATCGCTGACCGCGATCTCTTCCAGGCAACCTGGGATGGAAAGTGATAGCCTGGACATGAAATGGGGTTGACATTGGTGTAACACATAACATTACGAATATTTTCCTTAAATATACAATCATATTAAAAAAGATACACAAATACATACATATGTTATATAATAGATACATAAAAACATACATACTCAATATATATATAAATAGGCAATGAAAGCAAATGTTGACTAACGACAATCACAGTGACAGGTAATGGTCCTTTACGAGTCTTTTAAATACAGGCAATGACTGGGCGCGTTTTATAGGGTCGGGCAGTGCATTCCACAGACGAGCAGCTTGGACAGTAAAAGATTTATCCAAGAAAGTGGTGGAATGCATTGGCATCCTAAGTCGCAAGTTATCCGATGACCTAAGTGATTTCGTGTGGGAATCGCAGATAAACTGAAAACGATCCTTGAGGTAAAGAGGGGTGGAAGGAGTAAAGAGCACATTATACAGAAGAGAAAGAATATGAGCATTATGGCTTCTGCGAGATGCTAGGTGGAAGAACCTAATACCGTTTTGATCCGACTTAGAATCGAAGCCAAGTCCCTAGCTATTTCAGCAAAGTCAAGGCATTTGCGTTTGCATGTAATTAACATACAAAAATATGTTATCTAAATACAAATCAATAAATAAGTAGCATCGTTGGAGTTAATGACACAAATATTTCACACAGTAAGGTATTTGGAGCATTCCAAATGAATCTTATCTCTGCTTTATTTGGAGATCTGTTCTGAAATAAGTATTTTTGGGGTGCTTGTAAACTTTTGTAAGTTTAAATATATTTTTCAAGTCAAACTTCCTAATCGTATTTTTATATTTTTCATATTGTCCCACACTAGGAATTTCTGCCTGTATCTTGGGTGCGTTTACAAACATATAAACTCACATATAGGTCATACAACTATTTGTTCCGTACGGAAATCAAACCCGCGAGACGCAGCGCAGCAGTCAATCGCCCAACCACTGCGCCAACCGTGCGCCCAATATTATAATTGAGATAGTCTGTACGATTTAATGTTTTTGGATAAATCACATCTCAACGGCGAAACCGATTTGGATGAAAGTTGGAATACAGGTAGACCAAAACCTAGATAAGGACAGTTAATCGTTGTGATAATTCGAGATCTAAATAGGTGCCTAAACAGTTTACAGAACTAAATCTTCTTGATTATTTTAGTGGCTGCGATACGAATTTTGGTCCCTAATCCAATCTTTAGGTAAAAATTAAAATAGCAATATTAAATCGTGTAGTTTACCTCACTATATTTAAATATCAAGATCGCTTTGTTAACATCAAGATTTGACAAAGTAATATCATTTGTATCTCTCAATTCAAGAATGACATTTACGGAACCCACACGAAAGGACAACTTTTTTACAAAATATTTTTTTTACCCAAATGTGTAAAAGGTGGACCACCCCTGACTCTGGTAGCCAACTAACTTACGACCGCCATTAATTTTAAATGATGTCAGTGGTTGTCAACAGTTGGGCCAACGTCTTTTTTCTCGATAATAATTTTACACGATTTATGTGTTTTGATTGTGTTCCTTGAATTTGTATTAATTTATTTTTCATGTTTCGTTATTAGCTTTTTATTGCTTTGGCATAGCCACTTAACCCGTTCTGTTTTTTGTCCCTTATAAATTTTATTTTTCATTATATTCGTCATTTCGTTTTTAATAAAGGAAGTGAGTCACACAGGTATTTTTTTAAATCCTTGCTTTTATAGTAGCTTTTAATTTTTCATGTTTTTAATTAGACTAAGGCAAACCTCTTTGGTTATGTTATAATTTATTGCCTAAACTAACTGCTAAGGATTTTTTTTTTATATTTCTTCTGCCATTTTAATATTAAGCTCACTACCCAATGTCCTACATAGCAGGTGACATTACAGCAGACCAAGACAAAGATGGCGGGATGCTGTGATCTTTTGATAAGTAGTCTTTAGTAGTCTTAGACAAAGATAAGTAGAAGGAGAGTAAGGAGGACTTTGTTCCGCAGAGGAACCTCACACTTATCTATACTAATAATATAAAGAGGAAAGATTTGTATTTTTGTATGTAAACAATAAACTTAAAAACTACTAGACCGATTATAAAAAATATTTCACCGTTAGGAAGCCACATTATTCCCGGGTGCCATAACCACGGGAACGGGAACTACGCAGGTGAAACCGTGAGGCGTCCGCTAGTTATAATAATAGCTAGCTAGGTAATAAATTATTTTGTTTTTAATTTTTATTTTCCGCAAGTTTTAATTAGATAGAATCACACAAATACCCAAAACGTTCGTCTCTTCCCAACCAATTCAAAAATCATCAAAAATCCTCCCACCTGATATATTTACTACCTTTTTTTGTAAACCCAGAGGCCCATTAACACTTAACAAACATGAATAATGTCCCCGACCCGTTCCCAAGACCGTAATGTCCAAGAATTTCCTTTCCATCATGTTTTTGTGTTGTTTTTCTCGAGACCTTGCTACCAAAGAAGTTATTAACGTGATAACATCGGTATTCACAATTTACTGGACAACCACTATTAGCGTTCGGCCTGTTGTGAATTTTAATACTTAATTTAGCTGAAGCTTAGGTACTGTGGTGCAATGTAGAGGTGATATGCGGATGTTGGAGATCTTTTTTTTTTTTGTTTGTTTTTTGTTTAAATGAGGATGGATTGGGCCACCTGATTGGTGATGGGGTGAAATGTGAGGACATTACATTTTGTTTTTTGGTGGTGTTTGAGGTGATACGTTAGTCAGGTGATAAAATCTTATTTAGTTAAACACATTTATAGTTAGTTGTAATTTTGATGATGAAGATAAATTGGTTAAGGGGGCATGGTGTTTTACAAAATTAATAAGACATGATTGCGTAAGGCTTAACAGCATTTCGATTTTTATTCGCGCGAATGTTTGTAGTATTATTTCCGCATACAATTCCATAGGTCGCAGAATGTGCGGAAAAGAATCACAGTGCGTGCTAAGCCTTAGAATAGTTTTTGTCTCGCACTTTCTCTATCTCATAGAAACCTTAACAAAATAGCCTAAACAACAAACATTGTGATCTATTATCTGTGTGTGTAGATTTTTATTAGTAAAATAATTTTCGAAATCGGGTTAGTCCTTCCAGAGATTACCTTTTACAAACAACTCAAATAATTTTAGCTCTTTAAAATATAAGTTTACATAGAACCTCCCAAGCCAATGAAATTCGAATACAATACGCTCATAAAATGAACCACACAAATTACCAACTGTTGCCGATTGCATCGAACAATTTAATTATCTACAAGAAACATCTAGATTGTATTTAGTAGAGAAATTAATAACATGCACATTGATAATGATGATGTACATTTACGACAAGCTATTAATATTGTAATTTTATTATATGACTTTTTGAAAATTATTGCAAAGTGATAAGATCTATGTAGGAGTTATGATCTTTCTCATTAATTTTATTGTGATTGAAGACTTTTTGGAGCCTCTGTAGGCATACATTAATATTGATCATTTTGCTGTGACTTTTGCGGCATTTTAAACGTTTTCAAAAAGCAGGTTGTTTTCATTTGACGAATTTGTATGGTTTCGCTTTAATTATATTTAATACCTCTGATATTACTTTTTATTTTCGATGTCATCATCATTGTCAACATTATTTTGCTTCAATCCCAATTTTTACAGAACTTCCCATATAATCTCTATTAGGGAGTTGTCATCTCAATTGTTGTCTTCTTTCAGATCTATGTTTATCAGATTTATGTTTATATTTGCAGTTATATTTTTAATCATCACTAAAAATACGAAATATTTTTCCGAGTTTTTTTGTTAATTCTGCCTCCATATTTATAATATTATTCCTTGGAACTCGCTTCACACATATCTTTGCGCGCGCTGTATCCAGGGCTAGATGGAATTCCACCAGCGCACTTATAGAACTTGCATCTATCGCAAAAATGTTAATGCTCACTCTAGCTAGTCTAAAGTTAGATTAGAAATTCTATTACTCTTGAGGTTTACTATTTCTTAGGATTGCATCTTTAATATAATTTGCATTCTTTGATTTCTTCGGATTGCTTTAGTTAATTTAGTTGCTTTAAAGGAATTTAGCTTATAGTGTGTGCATTTTTCTTTAATTGACATTATAATCTTCGTCTTTTTAGCGCATCGATGACAAACAAACTCTATCTTTATCTTTTATTGAGGTACTCTTGACTATGTTCAGTTTTGGACTGCTGTAGGTTGTTGATGAAAATGACGATTAGCTTAGGGTCATTCCAAGTGTTACTATAGGATCTATGCAAAACCCTTCAGATATTTTTATAATAAGGGCTTGGGTGTGGTCACAAGCTGTACCATAAAAACTGATCAAATATACGATTAGAACATTTGGGGATTGCATTTTTATTCTTGCACTGGTTGGCTTAGATTTTTACCACGAAATGCCCTATTTTTAACCGACTTCCCAAAAAGGAGGAGGTAAGGGTTAGGTTTTTTGTTTCCTCGTTTTTTGACACTGACTTGCGAAATTAAAGTTTTTTTTCACTTTGTAGTGTTTTTATTTGGAAGTCGGTTGTACTTTTTTGTAAAAAAGTTTTTAGTGTTTTGCTTTTGAAGTCGGTTTAGTTTTTGTGTTTTTTTTTTCTTTGCAGTGGTTCGTTTTGGAAGTCGATTTAGATTTTTTGTTAAAAAGTTTTTTTCTTACAGACATGATTTTGTGCCAAGGACGAAAATGGCAGTTATACCTACCATCAAACTTTCATCGCAAAATTTGTTGGCTTTTTAAAGTAAGAAGAAGTTCGATATACAAGCCGATGATATCATCCACATTAAGGATGAAATTGTATATTACAACCATAATTTTCAAACAAAATCATTAAATCAACAGCACATTTAAGACACAGGTGGTCTTTACGGCCTCATAAATAAGGTTTTAATACGATATTTATTATGTAGGAGCGTATCCATTCAATGTTAGTGCTTTTTAAACATCGAGGTTACCTGGTGTCAATTACATTGGTAGCTTTTGGGAGCATACATGTAATTAAAAGATGTGTCGCATTTTGAGGCTCCGATAAGCGAATTTTTCAAGTAACTCTTGTTTTGGCCCTTAAGTCCAAATTTATCAGGGCAATATCGAAAGTTGCTCAGTTTTGACAATAATATTTTGAATTGAACCCAGAATGAGGCTTTGATGGACCTTATACCAAGTTATTTTGTAAATTATGGCAATTAAGTACAAACCGGGATGATATGGTACGGTGAGTTGCATAGCGTCGCATACTGAACTGAGAATGAAATCGTTGCACTGCGTTCTAAATTCGAACTTCATTTATTCTGTTATTTTTTCAAATAATTTTATCTTCAAGCCAGCATTTTTATAAACGTTGTTGCTGCAGGGGACTGTTATAGACTGATAATGAGGTTGCAACTGACTTTAAAACCCATTCAAGATTGGAATCTTCTTTAAGCTTACAGAGCTACTGATCAAAACCTTCACATCTACTTGATATCAATATCATTGACATTCGATACTTATTGAAGGAACTATTATCAATCCGCAGTGGAACCCCGTTATGTGCAGTATATATGTGCAGTAAGGCTTAAGTGACTCGTCGTGGAGGCTGATAATACTTAAATTAAAGCTTTATGAGATACAACAGGTTTTGTAAAAGGGGGTTGAGGCTTGCTGTGTTAATGTGCGTTGGCTGTGTGTGGTATATGCAACTTTGTTTTTTGTTTTGAGCGTATATTGTCGAGGGTAGTGCTTTTAATTTGTTGACTGGTTGTTTGATTATCGAAGATAATTTATACGGACTCGAGGGGAAAAAAGTACTGTTTTTGAGTACGATTTGCTGTCTAAAAAAACATGAGCAGAATAACTTAAATGAATACGTTAATGTTAGATGCGTTTTCTTATTCTGACCGTAAGGATTCTTTCGAGTATGTTTTATTACATATTTGGTACTTGATTTATCTGTATTGCAAAACACAGCCACTCTAAAACCATTATCAGCCATTTCAAAATACAACTTACAAACCATCACAATAAAGAAACTTAATTTTATCTACAAAATTACTTGACCAACTCCACCTGAGCTTTTAACAAGTCCTTCCATACACTTATACGATAATATTTTTCTAATAGACACCGTCATATATATTTTTAGTCCTGCAACATTGAGCCGGGCATTCGTTTACGTCATTTGCATAAGTATTCATTTGCCAAGTGGTCAGACTATTATGTGACTTCTTTAGCTTTCCTGAGAAATGTTCTAGTCCCTGGTTGTTGGCTTGTTGCTAGCACAGACATTCCGAAGTTGACGTATTATTTTTAGTATTGAATTGCTTTCCTAATATGAACACATTGTACCTTAGGACCAGTCTTTAGATGTTAATGAGGAACTTAAATAGCTTGAAAAAGTTTTACATAAAATTATACTTCATCAACATTTTTATTCGTTAAATAACACTCGGGGGATAGAACCTTTCAGGTCTCTCAGAAGTGAGACAGTATTTGCTAAACAAAACAATAATGATTACCATTTGGGTATACTAATTTCGCAGTGCATAGTGTGTTTTCGCAGTTAGCTCGTTTAATATGAAAGAGACAATTACCGATATGTTTTCTAACACTTAAATTTTGCCAGTTCTGTTTAGTTCTCGCGTAACAGGCGGCAATTATTTTTTGATAAAATAGGCACAAAAAAGGTATACAATTAGGTGAACAAAATTTATAACTAAATATTTGCACGACCCCGGAATAGAACCCAGGACATCTTGCTCAGCATAGCGATCGTGATGCAACGAGGCTTTGATTGGACGTCAAGTAACTTGTGTAAGTAGTGAGGTGGTTTGGGTCCACCAAGTCATTGGACACAGACAAAGACAAAAAATATTTATTTCAACTAGGCCATTAAGCGGCACTATTGAAAGTCAAAAATATAAATTTATAGTTCATAATAATTGATTCTACCGTCCATTCGGAAAAGTAGCTTGTTGTGGAAAAGAATGGACAAGAAATTCTTCCTCTTTTAAAAAAAAAGTGTTTTATAACATTTTCATACGTACATAAATTCATATACATGAGGACGATGCAACCAGCACTACTATACTACGTATAGGTATAAATTGTTATAAGCACCAACAGGTAAATTCCTTCATTTGATAAATAGGAACATGGTTCTCACATACTTACAAATATTGCAAACATAGGTAAATTACCTAATTCAACAACAACGGAATTGTGTGCAAATCAATTTTTTAAACAAAAAGAGAAGAGAAAATAAACATAAAGCATTGCTATAATTATGAATATAATTTAAATTAACTTGTTTGATTTTGTCTACACTAAAGATTACCCTATGGAGCAGGACCAGCATGTTTCCAAGCATTGCATTTTGCAAAACATATGCAGCATTATTTTTATTGCTAACAATAAAAAACAATATAGACAATAAAAAACAATATATATTAGGGCGCACGGTTGGCGCAGTGATTGAGTGATTGACTGCTGCGCTGCGTGTCGCGGGTTCGATTCCCGCACGGAAAAAATATTTGTATGAGTTAGTTTAGAAAGTTGTTCCGGCTCTGGGTGTTGTGTATGTGAGTTTATATGTTTGTAAACGCACCCGCGATACAGGAAGAAATTCCTAGTGTGGGGCAACGTTTTTTTTTTATTAAAAAAAAAATCACAAGATGCTATCTTTCTATATCATCCATCTCTCTCAAAAATCATGACAACATTATCCATACGGGAATAGCTCAAAATATACTAAAATGATTTGTCAATAAGCTTGGTAAGGTTGCACCGGACGTATACACCCGCAGCATTCCGCAAAAATGAAAATTCACAGATTTAAATCCAACTAGATGACGCGAATGTATGTACTTCGAGTGTCAAAAAACGGAGTAAAATTACGATCAATGATCGTACTTTGAGCTTTTCATTTAGCATTATCGGCACCGGAAATCTACCGAAACCTATAAAAATGCCCAATTATGCCATATTGAGCTGTAAAAACTATAGAAAAAGTTTTCGAGGCCTTGGAAATGTTTTCTTTCATTGGTAAGAAAATTTGTTTTTAAATTGTAAGTGAAAAAGTGGCACGCTTGGTTTTCATACAGATGGAGGGACTTGCGTTATCTAGTTACATTTATTTCTGTGGGTTTTTTTTTTAAATATCTGAATTCCGCGTACAGAAGGACCACACACTTTAGCAATTATTATGCAAAGTTATATGAGTTTGTATTCATTATCTTTTAATGTAGCCATCCTTATGCATGCCTAGGATACCCTTATAAGTTTTGATAACATCTAGATTGGACCGGGCTTGGTCGGTTTTAATGGTTAGAACATAATAAGATTTTTATGAGTTTTAAAATGCCTTTTTTTATTTAGGTATGATGGATAGTGAGCTTGTGTTTAAAGATTTTAATAAGGTAGTGATAGGTTGATATACTGATAGTTATTTTGATAATGGTGGTTGTAGGTTATCATTTCAAACGACTCTCTCTTATTTCCCCTTCTTAAACAAACAAATATGTCCTCGAAGCCGAAGCCTGACAAAAAAAACTTAACTTTATAATGGAAGTATTTTTTTTTATAAACTTGCTCTGCAACTGTAAACAGGAAAAAGCCGGCCAAGTGCGAGTCGGACTCACGCACGAAGAGTTCCGTACCGTTATCGCAAAAATCAGCAAAAAAAGTCACTTGTTGTATGGGAGCCCCAATTAAATTTTTTTTTTTTGTTTTTAGTATTTGTTGTTATAGCGGCAACAGAAATACATCATCTGTGAAAATTTCAACTAGCTATCATGGTTCATGAAATACAGCCTAGTGACAGACGGACAGACAGACAGACAGACAGACTGCTGAATCTTAGTAATAGGGTCCCGTTTTTACTCTTAGGGTACGGAACTCTAAAAAATAATGCAGTTGACGAAACTTTAGCTCTTAATACAAATATTATTATAGATTAAGATAATATATGCGGGCTATATTTTGATCGAAAATATTTAATTTGACAAACTTACAACTACTTATTAAAAAAAAAAAAAATTAGCATGTCAACTTTGTTTATTTACAAATAATAGAACTATTTCATCTTTCACTACCAGTGAAAGTAACATCTTCTCTCAATTGCTAGAGCTATTCTACACTTGCTAGTAAATATTAACTACATTATTGTGAAGAATGTCGGATTCGCGACAATGCTTTATAAATTCCGAGGACACAAAGAAACAGTTATTGAGGCAACTGCAGACGCTCGAAGTGTTGAATGTTAGAAAATAGGGGTGTGAAGATTTTCAGAAAATACTTTATAATTTTGTTGTGGCGATTTTTTGGGCATATGTGAAGAGGTTAGGGGTTATTGAATTACTTGATATCCTAACAGAGTAAACAACTCCACATTAGAATTGGTACATCTTTACTTACTACCAATTATTTTAGATAAATTTAAGTCTACAATAATAATGTTTTAGAAAAAAAAAGAAAATGCTCTATATAAATTTACTTATTTTCTAAAAACATAACATATAGTCGTATATGTTAATTTATACATACATACATACATAAACTCACGCCTTGGGGGTAGGCAGAAACTACAGAACGCCACCTGCTACGATTAATCACCTGTTAATTTATCTTTAATTTAAAAACATATATTTTTTTTAATTTGGTTGAATAAGAAATCAAATAAGAAAATGATCAAAAAAATATCGTTTTAGGCTAGTTTTTTTTTTTTTGAATGAAGTTTTCAATATCATGTTTTGAATCTCAGAAATTAAAAGTACGTATAGTAAACTACAATATATATTTTTGTTAAATGCATTAAACACACTATTTGTTGTTTAATATTGAATCAAAATGATGCAAAAGTCAGCATACCTGCCCTTAATATTAGTTAATAAGATTGTGATAATCCTTCGAAATAAAACAAATATAAAAGAACCTCTTAAAATTTATCATGACCAGACCCCATATCAACAAAAATACATAAAGAAATTAGTGGACGAGCTGCAACGCCGTACACAAAATGGTGAACAAAATCTTGTTATCAAATATAGTAACAATACCCCTAAACAATACATCAACAACCAAAAAACTTCGCAAATTAATTGAACTTAACGAAAACAATAAACGAGATAAAATAACATATGAAATTACTGATAAATACGCGGATTTAGGCGAAAGCCGAACATCACTTAGATTTTTGTATGCGAATATCCGAAGCCTAGTAAAGCCTGGCAAATTAAATGAACTTACCTGTATATTGGCATCTATGAAAACTATCCATGTGTTTATGCTCGTAGAGACCTGGATCAAATCCGAAGCCGAGGCGGAAAGCCTTGTATTGCCAAACTATGTTCACCATTACAACTTCAGAACTCACACTAGAGGAGGTGGAGTTTCTATCTTCGTTCATAAAAATCTTAAACATGAATTTCTCAGCAGCAAATGCGAGAATGACAACCACTTTATATGGATACATCTGAAAAAGTTTTCATTAGATATTGGAGCTATTTATAAGCCAGAGAGAACAAATACAACAATATTTCTCGATACACTTACAGAAGAATTGCATAAACGTAAGAGAATAATACTTTTTGGGGACTTTAATTATAATCTTCTCACTAAAGATCGAAATACTATTGCCTACGAAGAAACACTTCAAGAAAATGGATGCAGGATACTGAATAAAATAAACTCGTTACATTGTACACGTGAAACATCAACAACAAAAACTATACTAGACCATGTTATAACTAGTTTAAAAGAAAATTGTTTCCACGTTGCTGTCATTGAATCCGACTTATCTGATCATAAGCAGATATTTTTGGAAGTGAAACAATATAAACCCCAAGCTGTAAAGAAGAAGCAGTACCAGACTCTAGAATATACCAAACTATATAAAACTTTAGAAAACCTAGATTTCAAGGCTATTGGACAGGACTACAATATTTTTCATGAAGCGATGCAATCAGCAATTAATGAGAACAAAATAACAAAAACAAAAATCCTAAATCCCCCCAAGTCAGATTGGATCAACAAGAGTATAATTACCAGAATAAATAAAAGAAATGAATTGTGCAAAGAGCATAAAATTAACCCTAGTGATAAGAAAATAGAAGAAGAGTACAAAAGAGAGAGGCGACGTGTTGTTGAGCTGATCCAAAGAACCAAAGCTGCTTATTATCATAAAGTATTTAAAGAATGTGAAGGTAAGCCTTTGAAAATGTGGCATTTAATTAATAATCTTTCTAATAATAAAACTAAAGAAACCTGTGCTCCTTCAAAATTAGAGTCTCCTACGGGAGTTATTACGGATGTAACTGATATATGTGAGGCGTTTAATGATTATTTTTCTAATATAGGCATTCTTCTCGCAAGCCAAATACCCGGTACCTATCACCATGGTCACACCACTACTCGTCTAAGTACCACTCCCACCCATGAACTCACACAAATAAGACCCACCACCGAAGACGAGGTAGCAAAAATAATTGACTGTCTAAAATCAAATACAAGTGCAGGAATTGATGGTATTAGTGTAAGACTTATTAAATCTTGTAAGTTTCTAATCTTGCCTACTTTAACAAAGTGTATAAACGAATGCTTTTGCAAAGGATGGTTCCCGAACATGCTCAAAATAGCAAAAGTTACTCCAATACATAAATCTGGTTCTAAAAGTGATCCGGGCAATTACAGGCCCACATCTGTGCTTCCTGTGGTCTCTAAAATATTTGAAAAGTTACTTCATAACAGACTTTCACAATATCTTAGTTCTCAAAACTTTTTATATGATCGGCAATATGGATTTAGGCAAAAGTCTAATACACTTTCAGCTGCAACTGACCTAATTACTAAAATTAAGACTAACATAGATCAAAAACAAATAGTCCTCGGTGTATTTATTGACTTAAAAAAGGCGTTCGATACCGTCAGTCACAATCTACTACTGGATAAATTGGCAGCGATTGGCATAACTGGAAGTGCATATGAAATGTTCGATCTGACTTAGAAAACCGATATCAGGTGGTTAGGATAGGAAAATGCACTAGTGAACCTAAAAAAATCAAATGTGGTGTTCCGCAGGGATCTATTATGGGGCCACTCCTATTTCTTATCTACATTAATAGCATGCATAAAATAGGACTTATAGGACATATCTCGCTATACGCGGACGATACATGTCTGTTTTACTTTGGTCATTCAACAGAATCCGTGATGCGGGAAGCACAGGATGATCTCAATATTCTAGAGAAATGGTTTTTGAGTAATTTACTAACTGTAAAGGCGTCAAAAACTAATTACATAATATTTTCAGCAAAAAACAAAAAGCTTCACGATCATCAACCTTTACTTATAAATGGTGCTGTATTGACCAGGGTGAACAAGGAGAAATATCTAGGGCTTACATTACATAATCAACTGCAATGGACGCCACACATTGAAAAACTTTAGTCAAAAATAAGCTGTCTTACTGGTGCCCTTCGGGGTATTGTAAGATGTCTTCCCCTAAAAGTACGTTACACCATCTATAATTCATTGGTAAAATCTCACATTGATTACTTGATAGAAGTGTGGGGATCAGCTGCCAAAACGCATCTTGATAAGTTACAAAGAGCGCAAAATAGAATAATAAAAGTCCTCTTCCACTATAATTATTTAACTCCATCTATCAAAATTTATAACGAGACAAAATTATTTAATATTGCTCAAATTTACCAAAATAACACATGTATTTTAATACGAAAAATTTTAAACAAAATCATACACACACAAATAAAATTCACAACATACAATCAAATACATACCCGTAGCTCTAGGCGAGCACTTGATATACAACTATATAAACCGCGAACTAATTACGGTAAAAAGTGTATTTTGTATCAAGGAGCACAGATCTACAACTCTTTAACTAAACATATAAAAGATACTAAGTCAATATGTCTATTTAAAAAGTTATTAAAACAACATAATATTTTCAAAGGCATCACAAAAAAGTAAATCAGTCCGAGTCCAATATTATTATCGTACTCACTCCATGTAAACCGTTCCTTTTATCTGCTCAAAAGCTGTCGTTAGTTAACACGAATGACAAAGTTAATTCACCATTACCATTATTCACCATTACCCACTAACCCAGAAATGTAATATTCTTATTTTTTACAATAGCTACCGTCTATGCGCATCTGTACTTGAAATTGCTTAAGTTTTGTTTTATATTTTATTTCTCCTCGTAAGTGATTTGTAATCTTTGAGAAATAAAGAATTTTAAACCATATAAAGCGTGAGCCTTATTCATAATTAATTACATAATACACTAATTATTGTAAAAAATGCCAGCCATAAAAAAATATCCTATATTTTCCGTACAACCCTAATTATTATAAGAATGGTGCATTTGAGCGGCAGTGGCGGGTTATCGCGCGTCAACAGGCAGTCGCAGCCGCGCGGCAGACGCATTATTAATTGTAAAATTACGTTTTCCACTGCTACTCATAAATATTCTAGTATATTTTCTATTTCTATCGGCTTTTGAAGAGTTATAGAGAAATGGGAGAGAGAAAGTCGCATGAAATTTATTTTATTGTGTTTAAGAAACAGAAAATATTTTACGAGCTATGATTGGTAGGTTTTTATTGGTTGCAAGATTACGATGAAGCTAGTGCTGCAAAAGTATTTAGAAAACTTTTAGTAAATTGTACCAGTAACACCATTCTAATACGAATGCATTTTTTTCAGAAACATAACTTAATATTTTGCTAAAATCTGAACATGTTATATTTTTGGCTTTCAAAAGGGTTATCAAAACACAAATCACAATAAGACCCACTTTTAAATGTGCTCCTGAGACACTAATATGTCCTAGGATTATCACAACTACCTAACATGTTTTCAAAAATGACCATGTAAAAAAATATGGTCCTTCGAGTGGAACACGAAATTCCAACTTATCCCACATAAACGAAACGTCAACACCATCAAAATCGACACAACACAAAATGTGCCTCAATATTTTCAACAGCTAATTAACTTAGTTCATAAACAATGTAACAAGCTCAACCACAGATTTACAATAGGACAGATAAGGCAAGAAAACATCCCGGAGTTGGCGCAAACCCGCTTCGATAATCTCTTGTTAATACTAGTAGGGATGTGATAACAAAGGCCATTGTAGCGGAGATGGAGATGGAAAAATATAGGCAAAAGTGTATATTAATAAAATATGTTTAAAGATATTAGTGACCAAATAAAACCGGCCAAGTGCGAGTCGGACTCGCAAACAAAGGTTTCCGTACCATTATAGCCAAAACGGCATAAAAATCACGTTTGTTGTATTGGAGCCCCACTTAAATTGTTATTATAGCGGCAACAGAAATACATACATCATCTGTGAAAATTTCAACTGTCTAGCTATCACGGTTCTTGACAGACAGACAGACAGACGGACCGTGGAGTCTTAGTATTAGGGTCCCGTTTTTACCCTTTGGGTACGGAACCCTAAAAATAATCGAATTGGTAATCCAGAAGGGGCTTGCAATATTAAAAATAGAGGTTTGCGGTTTTGCCACCATTAGGTATGCAATTAAATAAAAATCATGTATCTATTTACAGATGGTCATCTTTTTAACCCCCGCTAAGTTTCTTCTATGACTAATAACACACCTGATGGTAAGCAATGATGTAGTCGACGATGGAACAAGAGCAAGCCTTGAAGTAACCACTTAGTTCTTACCCTGGTAATGGCATTGTAACGGAATTACGGAAGCTAAGACTCGAAACATGGACTTACATGGTGGAAACATGGACTCATATCTTGACGAAGGGTCTTCGCTTAGTTAAAGCCGCTTAGTTTCAGCCAGCTGACGGAGACGAATGTGGAGTCAATTCCTTGCGGAAGTTCCGCACTAGCGAGCGTCGAGGCACGGTTTCCGTACATCCCTAATACAGAGTTTATATTTAACCTATAATTAAACGAACTGGCGGGATTCGATAGCGTTGTCTTTTGTTTTCTTCAGCCATCTAAATTCGCTGTCGTGTTTCAATTTTACTTTTGTTCGATTTTGCTGTTTTCAGGGATAATGTGTATTGTAATTTAGTTTAATTATTGCTGACAGGATGCCAAAGGCTTACGAAGATATATATATCGGCTTGATTTAAATTGACATTATGACTTTATCGGACAAAGTGGTCTTGGGATTCGGAAATGACCAAAAAAAATTAAGGACTGGATTCTAAGATCGAAATTTGTCATCACATCGTTGTATTCAGTTAGCGTCTATAAGAATGTGAACCTTAAAGCCTGGACAATGTTCATATGTGTAAGAGAATCTGAGCAAGTTTTCATGCGACGATGGAATTAGTTTCACATTATTGGTATGATGTACTAATTTTTCAAAGCAAAATTATAGTGGTAAAGTTAAGTCAAACTGAGATCTGAGAATCTTGTCCAATATGACATTCTATTTATATTATCTTGAATTAAAGAAGTAACATAATATAATAACAGTGAAATAAAAAAAAATACCTAAGGTACTATTATAAACACATCAGTTCCTTCACGTAACTCACATCTTGGACCCATACTTAAGCCCAGTCTCACCAAGGAAACAATTAGTATAAATCAGTAAAAAAAGGAACCCAAAAACTGGAAATATTGACGCGTATCCTTAATCATGCAGGTAAGAACATCACCCAGTAATTATAATGTATGTATGTGATTAAATGCTTACGAGACCCCGCCTACTGTGTGAGAGAGACGCAAGTTTTTCCCATACGACGCATGGCTTGTAAAAATTATGGGGGCTCGATCGTCATCTCTTTTTTTGGTCCTATCGCATTTTTTGGTCCTTCGAGCTTTGATTGTGTGCGATAGAGTGGCGGGTCGCGATACGTAATTAGTTGTTGTTGGGTGATTAAATTGGGATAAGTTTTTTTTGGATGTTTTAATTATTTTGTCTGGGGAATTATTTTGCAGTAGGCTCTCATCTATTTATAAAATTGTTATCGATAACTTTATGTTCCAGTTTTGCAAACAATTTGACAAAGTGATAAGCTTGTTTAATTTAGTTCATGTCTAAAGAACAACAACAGTCAGGTGCAATGCGACAGTGACGTGACCACGCGTTTTCATTAAAAAAAAAAACAATTTTTATGAAAAACAGTCGAAACATCATTGTCCGCACCTGATTGTGGCAGCTTTTAACACTTAAGAGATCAATCTGTGTATCGGTAAATGGTTGTAATTTAATCCGGAATCAAGACACAACCACTTCGGCAAATTGCCTCATTATATCTGGATTCAAGACACTTCCACTTAAGAGCAAATTATCCTAAAATAATTACTGCAATTAAATAAAAACCTTTATTTGGCGCGGCATCCATTTAACAGAGAACCAGCTTCAACACCAGCCCACAGCTCATTCGCCATCTGCTTCCTCCAAAAAATGTTTACTTGCAGCTGCTATTAAGTGGTTTTTTGAGGTTAATCTCGGTTTTCCTTTAGTGTGGATTGAGGTGAAATTATGCAGAATACAAATTGTCTGTGATTGGGTACGAATTAGAAATGCGTGGTTACGAGGTCGTGTTGCGAGCGAGTTTTCTTTAAGCTATTTATTTTTAAACTTGTTTTTTTTCCGTGGCTTTACTCCTTCGTCCTGTCTCTTATGAACTCTCTGTCTTTCAACATAACAGTGTTGAACAGTGTGCAGCAAAACTACAATGCTGGTCTAAGCTGATTTACAGGCCACCCCCTAAAAATCTTCCTATTGCACTCAACGATATTGCGGCTTTTTGTCAGTAAAATAATTTTCATGTTCGGTTCCGTATTCTAGAGATTGCATGCAAACAAATAATTTTAACCTCTTTATAATATAAGTTGACATTTTAATTACGTCCAGAATTATGAAGATGCAATTAATTTTCGTATCAAGTATCAAGCTATGAATTCTCGAGCAGAGATCCAATTAAGGGGCCTAAAGGGGTGAATTGAAGGGTATTTACTATCCTGTATGAAGATACTAATAAACCATGTATATACTGTCTGATAACTTGCCCGGAATATAGAATAAATCTCAGCGGATACAAGGACCAAAATATTACGGAGCATTTGTTTTTCAGTCATGCATTGCTAAGTAAAATTTAACGCTCCGCTTGCTACATAGCCTTGGTTCTATATGTCCTATGCATATTGGTACATTAAAACTTGTTCCTATATTGTCGTTTTCTAGACTGATTTCCGCCATTTATAATGAAGGTATACTAACAACTTCAATATTACGCGTTATTTACCTAGGATTAGTCGTGTTTTGCTCGTTTCGTCTACTTTGTGTCATGTTCGACGCAGTTCTAATCATATTGGAAAGTGAACCTGAGTGTGTCTTAAAATAATTATAATACCTACCCTGTCTATACAGTCTTATCTATGAGTAAGACTATAAAGACGAAGGAAATGGCCCTGTCTTATCTTTTTGGAAGGTGTAAATGGTTACTTAGGAATTACACCACGTTAATGTTTAGAATAATCTTTAATGTTTCCACTGCAGACAGATATTTTGCTGACCTCAAATAAATTAGAGTAAGGGCAGGCGAGTGATGATGATGTATATTACCCCTGTTAGCAGACAGGCCTTTTCTCTATGAGAGAGAGCGCGCACCGTAATACACCTCGCAGATCCATGTGGTTTGGTGATTGTCTTAGAATTTTTGGTTCATTACAGTACATGCCACAACTCACATTGCTTTTCTTCGCCATTTTGAGAACTAATGACTATTTTTTTTTTTGTTTCGAAATCCATCCAATGACTTTTCCCGCTCTGGGCGAAGCGGGAGGGCGTGTCAGACTTTTATTAACTAAAGCCCACCCGTGTTCCTTGAGCTTGCGCCAGGGCCGTGGTAACTGTCTTTCAAATAAATCCGCGACCCATCGTGACGAACTTACTATAAAGAAAAGTGCTTGAGTGACCACTTGGCCACCAATGCTTCTGTTAGTACATATCACTGAATATTGTAAACAGTACCTACTGTATACAGTAAGGTTGAACTTTTATTTGACTTCAAAATGTGACCTTACTTATTGACACTTCTCTTATGTATTACTAAGAATTTCATTCAGTTTATGACCGCCAGAATACTATGAAGGGGCTGCCATTGACAAGCTCATAATATAATTAACCAATCTCCCTAAAAGATAAACAACTCCATCATCGACTCAAGTATCAACTTCCATAATAAGGTATTTAAACCGGTTTACAATAACTCCAAAACTTTCTATACATCTTTATTATACTGTCGACTGAACTTCAATAAAAGTATACTATTTATCTCAAAAGCAAAAGGGTTCATGTGCCCTTTGTTACTTCTTTGTATAAGCCCTTGTTATTGAAGGGAAGTTTGCTCAAGCATTTGTTATTTCTAAAGGGATTAGTAGATCAGTTACATAATGGAGTACTGTGATACTTTGTTGATTTTGTTTAGTAGTTTTAAAAGTGGTTTTTGTAATCCAGAGCCTGCGTTATAATTTTTACATTCATCATTTTTGGGTTTGTGTTTCCGGCATTTTGAAAGGCTACTACTCCTTTGCGATAATCTAAAGGATGTAGATCTTGTACGCCCATTTGTCCAACGTGTTAATAAAGTGCATGACTAACTTTTTCCCGCGGCTTTGCTGGCGTGATCTATCTCTCCGAAACCGTGATTTTTTGTCCCCGCCTGCAACATCATAAAATAATTAATATATAAATTATACCTAGTAATTGTTTTTCTCTTTTTAACCGACTTACCAAAAAGGAGGAGGTTCTATGTTCGACTTCTTGTATGTTATTTTTTATTTTTTTAATGTATGTTCACCGATATCTCCGTCAATTGTGGACCGATTTTTTGTTTGAAAGAGTATATACCGAAATTGGTCCCATTTTAATTTGGTGAAGATCTGATCCAGAACTTCGGAGATATACAACAGAACTCTTCAATAAATAAAGGCAAATCTCTCGGGATTGCTGCAATCGTATTTGTTCATTGTTTATACCATTTCATAACATGACATCACGCCAGTACGCTCTAAAAGGGTACGCAGATGTGTACAGTTCACCTTGGTAGACTCTCATTTCACCGGTTATGTTCAATTTCATGATATTCGGGTAATCTATTCTGGAATTATAGGTACCTTACGTTACTACTTGCCTATTGGGTAGGTACAACTAAAAAGTGAAAAATAAAAAAAACTTTTTCATCCCACCATCTCGGAAAGAGTATTTTTAATCTTCAATATCTGAGAGGAAAAGCCGTTTTTATTCAATAGAGGATAAAGTAAATTGAATTTAGAACATCGTGTGCACTAAGTTTGTGAATTAAAAAACACATTAAACCTATTTACTGCTACCTCTATGGTGCCGAATAAATCATACAACTTTTTTTTAATTTGTTAAAAACTCAGACTCGGAACCTTCTTGGTGTTCTTTTTTCAATTTGCTTTGTACGCGGTTCTAACCATCTCCCTCTCTCTCCAACATTCACGCCAAGGGAATCCGATGAATCGGTACAACTATTAAGTATGACAGATAGTTTACCGAAAAACAGTACACAAGTGACTAACACCAATATTACAGTACCAAACAAAAATATTACACTCAATTTAAATAACTGTAGCAACGTTACTTTAAAATTTTCTTAATTATACCTTAGTATTATTTTGTAATAATTTAAAGATTATTCTGTAATACTTACCTGTCATAATGTAGTAATTAATACCTAAACTGAAATAAAAGTGTACCTATCTTGTGATTGCAAACGTTTTTTTTTTTTGCATTTAGTCATTTCCTCGCTGAGGTGGAATGAAAAGTTACGTGTTGTACTCGAGTGCAAAGATTTTTCACCTCGTGCTCTTTTGATTCCCTCGCTAACGCTCAGGATTCTAATTTTGAATCACTCGCTGCGCTCGTGATTCAATTTTAGAATCCTTCGCTTGCTCGGTCATCAAAATTGAACACGCGGTTAAAAAGCAACTTTGCACTCTTGTATAACAAATAACTATTTTACAAAAAAATACTACCGACTTCCAAATAACAAAACTACAAAGTGAAAAATAACTTTATTTTTGGAAGTCGGTGTCCATAACGCAAAAAAATGGTATCCACCAAAGACACCGACTTCCAAAAATAAAGTTATTTTTCACTTTGTAGTTTTGTTATTTGGAAGTCGGTAGTATTTTTTATTAATCAACGACTCTTCAAATAAGTCATGAAATAAAAGATTGTATATTTGACTATCAAAGTTACGCTTATCTTGAATTTGTGTAAAATAGTAGCATAAAAGTGCTACGATATATATATTTTTGGAATATAGACCATTCCTTTGTAGTTGTATCCGTTAGTAGCTTTCATTTGATACCCATATTGTTACTATAACGAAAAAATATTGTATCTCCTCCTTTTTTTTAGGGGAGACGCCACATTTAAAAATTGTCTAGCCTATGTCAGTCTTACAATTGAGACAAATCCAACAACATCTCATATTTCATAATTTATTTGGTTGGGCTATAGAGCGTGCTATAGAAATTGACATATATACATACTTACATACATACTTACATATATACTTATATACATACTTATAAACATACATACCTATAAACATACATACCCTCCCGCAGTTGGGTAAAGCCATGCCACTCAAAGATAGTGTAGCTTTCGATCACAGATTTATTTTCTGTGATTGGATATAGAGTACCTACTTCTAGAGTTTACTTCCTATAAACAAGCAAAACATTCTACTTCTATATCATATGTATTAGGTTCATTTAAGATTCTATTCATGTTACTTGAGAGATCAAAAAAAAAATGAAAGTGGATCATAAAAATACTTTAAGAAAAAAAATTTTCTTGCCCGAATATGTATCAAGAATGCCCGAAAACTACACACAAAAAGAAATTCCATTCATTTCTAAATTCAAATTATTTCTAACACACTTACTATGACTCATGCACTGATACACAAACTGAACTAGCTCTTTATCAATAGGAGCTGTCATAAAACTATCGAATGACAATAACAAGTGCATGTGAATCTGTGATGACTGCAATGTTTAGTGCCCAGATGTCTACTGCATTTGATGTGAAGGACATTTCTTATCTATCTGGTTTAATGCTGGTCTATTTATGTGGGTTTAGTAGTGAAGTGGTTGCGAAATAGACAGTGAGTCTCTGTTCCGTTTTAAATAATTTGCCCAATAAATATGATTCATTGGCATTTGGACAATAATGGAAGAGCCGTATTTGTGCTAATTACAGTGCATTTTAAAAGGAGACTGTCAATTAGAAGGTTCGAAAGGTTCTAGAGTGGCAACCGCGTAGATAACGAAAGACACAGCGTTGAAAAGCCTCCATGCTGGCCAAGCTGAACTGATGACCCTGGTTAAAGGGTGTCAGTTGGATGTGAAAAGCATAGGGTCGGTCGAATATAGGGACGCTTAGGGGAAGCCTATGTCCAGCAGTGGACGAATTTCGAATAATGACATCAAATCGTGCAATTCCTAATGTCATGCCTTGCCTCATTCTATTTTTGCAGCCGTAAATGGTGATCTAAAACATAAAATAACACATCCTAAATTACTCACTAAGAGCAGCTAGTGGTAACGGCCGCGATTTACGTGTCGTAGGTTGTAAGTTCGAACCCAGGCAGGCGCTTTAGTTTGTGTAAATTATTTCGTCACTACTGCTCTGCTCTGCTGCTAAAACGGTGAAGGAAAACATAGTCAGGAAACCGGAATGTCTTAGAATCAAAAAAATTAAGTCATGTGACGTCCACCAACCCACACTGGGCCCGCGTGGTGGATTAAGGCGTTGTGTCCCAGCAGTGGGAACATTATAAGGCTGATGATTAGTCTAATTTATGACCTCACCTTTAGCTTCTTTATTTATATGTCAGCGCTCGACACTGACTAGATTAAAGGCTAACCGCGATTCTGATTTTTAAATCCGATGAGTTACGAGTACTGCAATGGCTTCAAGATTGCAACGAGCAATATCTGCTTTCTCTTGAACTTATGATCCGATATGTTTGTACATTTTACATGACATTTTGCTACATCGATGCTTGTTGGTTAGATTGATATGAGATTGTACAATACAAACACGATGTAGGATCTAGTTTTTTGTCAAATTATCATCATCATTAGGTGTTGCTTGTTCGACAATTAGCAGTGTTTGCGATAGTAACAAAAGTAAATCATAGAAGAGCTTTATTGATTTGTAATTAAATTTACTGTGTCTTTATGCTTTCTTTTTCTGCTTACTCTGCATCTTTTGCCTGCTTGGGGTCTATTATATTCTCCTTTATTCTTTTCGTTATCTTTTACTCTCTTCTGAATTGTATTTTATCTATTTGTGTCTTTTTTTGGTCTTCTTCTCCTGCGATTGTCGTCATCAAATATCTGTTGAAAGTTGCCCTTTCAATTTCACTACAAAAATCTCTTGGTGGTTTGGCAATACTTTTTTATTCGGCGCTGACGTATTTAGTTGTATGAGCAACTTCACACACATGACAGATCCAGTAAAAAATACCGATCTGATAAAATATACAGATGTCCGTTTTACAGGTCCGCTTTATCGTATACGTTTTTATTCCACTATGGCGTAGGTAGTTGTATGAGCGACTTCACACACACAACATTATTAAAATACTGGTCTGTTTTATCGGATCGAAGGGTTCCGCTAATACAGTACTGTAAATGTCGTGTGAACATTACCCCTACTAGTGACGGATCCGTGAAAACGGTACTGTAAATGCAGTGTGCCGTGTGAACACTGTGAACATCACCTCCAGTAGCGACGGATCCGTTAAAACAATCCTGGAAATATGGATGTTCTGTGTGAAGAGACCTGCCTCATGAAACACAAAACTATAAGTAGCCACTAAAACCCAAAACAAGTGACGACGTAAGTACATTACCACCGCCATTTAGGTCGTCAAATACGTAAGCAATAAATTTAAGACTGACAAAGTCGCGTGTTCGCACGACAAATCCAACTATGCTTTCCAGCATAACCAGACCTTTGACTGTATAGTGTTTTCGCACAATGTTAGTTCAGATTATACTGGAATGTTTAAAGCTGAAGTGTTGTTGAGTGTACAGTTTGACTATAAACCGGTACAGACTGACGGACGTTCGTCAATTGTTTTGACTGCAAACGTGTCGTTGCTTTGCATCGAGAATGTTGACCCAATGTGCTTATGTCTTTGTACCTATGTCTCGAAGATGGATTGCGTTAATTTTATTGACGAGCTAAATGTCATGCTTTTACGATTTGAGAGCCTGACTGTGCATTCATTGGCTTTTAAGAGGGTGAAAGTATTTATGAATTAAAATTTTATTCAGTAGAGATACAACATTTTCTTAGAAAATACTTGGGTGATATCGCACATCAGGAAGGTCCCTTACCCTTGTTAACAAATGTATCTTATAAACTTTTCAATTATTTGCATGAAATATATTTCATTTTGTGCTTATTGACCTACCTCAGTTCTGTCTCCTGCTTTATATGGAGAGAAGTAGATATTATGTTTTTTCTTACTATCCTCATGTTCTCTTCCGATTAACTTCGTTGTTCCAAGATTCGAAACAGTTGAATCGTTTTCTTAGAACTCGTCGAGCTTCATTGTCTCGGTGGTCGTCAGTGGTTGGGAATCAAGAGTTAAAGTTAAAGTTAAAACTAACAGCTGATTTTAGACAGGAGGTAAATACATAACAAAAACACTTTATTTCATACACAACACAATACAGTATTGTCTTACACCGTATCGAATTTACGGTCCAATGCAGGTAGCGATAGTACCATTCGTAACAATAACATGCTTATTTCCTAATATATTGCAAAATCTCAGACCATAGGTAAGCACGTCATTCTAAGTAATCGTGAAAGGTTAGTCTGAGGCAACAGTCGCATTGTCGTAACCATGGCGACGACAGAAACAAAATGTTTTATATCGTTTTAAATTTGCAATGCTGTCGCTGCCAAAAGTATAAAAAGATTTGTTGTAGTTGTTATAGCGTCTACTGTGGTATTATCGGTGAAGTTACTGGCTATAGTTTTTATGGCCCTCAAGCTCCTAGAAAAATTTACCTATCAGCGATAAGGATTGACAAAAGTGCAAAATTGCTTGGGGTGAGATATTTCAGTATCTCATGTCAATAAGGCCTAACATTTTTGTGTTCACCAGTTGGCACCACTGGCGAGTCCTTAAATTTTGTTGTTAAATGTTGTTATTACGCGCACGGAAACAAATTTCTTCAAAAAATCTTTCGAAAAATCATTTCTTTTAAATCGCAATTAAATATAAAATCGAGTATGCCGCAGTTCTACACAGTCACTTTTTTTCAAAAAAAAATGGAGTGTAACATATTCCGAAACATAAAACTCTATTAAAGCAGTGGTTGGTAAAGCCCGCACGTATCTTAGTCTGCCATATTTGGAAACTATCAAAAACAATAAAAAAAAACGCTCTAAAAGCCAAAAAGCTTTGAAATTTTACATTTTGAAGACCTTACTTTACACTAGCGCCCCTATCGTAAAATTCAAACGCGGTATTATTTGTATTCCATACAGTAGTTTTGACAATCGTTATCCCTGAAGACACTTTGTGTAGACATTATTAACACTCCACTTAGACTAGTTGATTGTGGCTAATAAAGCATCTAATGTGAAATGTCACATAATCAATATGAAGACTTCAGAAGCGTCTATATTTACCATAGTATCACATAGCGATGAGACAGAACGTTGTGAAGTTTGTAGAATTAAGGTTCTTTATGAAGGTCCTTCGTAGGAGAACTTACCTACGACTTCCATTTCATCATCATAATAATCATCTTTCTGCCCTTGTTTCATGATACTTGAAGTCAGTGCTACACGTTTTCCTCTTCCGTTATTCCCTGTCAACCATCACGCTATCATTCATTACCGTTTCTATCTCAACATTTTTCACACAATCCATCCATATTTTTTGTTTCTGTTCTTTTGTCTCCTCTCCAGTCTTAATGCACAGCACATCACTTTTTTACCCGACTGCCGAAGGAGGGTAATGTGTTTATCAGTCTATGTATGTATGTATGTATGTATGTATGTATGTATGTATGTATGTATGTATGTATGTATGTATGTATGTATGTATGTTTGTTCCTATGTGGCGTTCCAGAGACCAAACGCGTTGGCCGATTTTGATGATTCATACGTCAATCGATTCGTCTTAATCCTGCGAGTGTCATAGGCTACGTTAAAATTGGACAATAGAAAAATGGCGGATTTTGGGCGCCATATTGTGGGGTCCCAAATTTTTTTTTTCTTCCAATCCCAGTGTGTGGGGTATCAAAATAAAGGGTTTTAAGAGGTGATTTCAAAAATATATAACACTTATATGTTTAAATGTATCTAATTCGAAAAAAACTTAACTAAAAACTTATAAATAAAAAAAGTTAAATCAAAAAATCAAAAAACCCGACTGCTTCAAAAGCGAACTAAAAAGACATAAACAAGGAAAAAATCATGCTGTGCAGGCGGAGGATACACCAGATTTTGGTAAGCCAGCCCGCGAATATGTATCCTCCGACTGCACAGCATGATTTTTTCCTTGTTTATGTCTTTTTAGTTCGCTTTTGAAGCAGTCGGGTTTTTATATTCATCTCTCTGTAGATCGACATGGTTCTGTTTTTTTCTATATCAACCGTTTCAAGGTGAGCTTCACAACAAGCATTGTTTTAAAAAAACTTCTTAATTTATTTGTCACCAAACAAAACACTTAGAAAGATAACATGACACTGTTAAAAGAATGGTAGTAATTTACAAAGATATCGAAAATAAAAAAAGGTGTGACCAAAGTGCTTCAAAAAACAATTATAAATTGAATCTATTTAAAAGTAAAAGTGCTATTCCATTTGTTCAACTATCTTTTATCTTACGATAAATAGCTTTTAAGCATCTTACATTTAACTTGAAACCCAGCTTTTTATCAGTATAAGCTTTAAAACCATTTAAGTGACAGAGTATACTAGAACAACCAGTTTTGATTGACCGGTAAAAACAAATATGCAACTAAGATATGGAGTTCAATTTAAAATGGCTGATCGGTACCGAGAAGTTCTTGACCAAACATATTGACTTGTTAAGAAATGTTTGTCAAACCATTGAACTAATATTGGACAACATTTCTGAATTCAATATTAGTTGAAGACTACGTATTGGGTATTGATGGATCGAACTGTTTTGTGTATATTTTTCTGATTGTTATGGTCATGTTAATGTTAGTATATTTTGTTGAAAGTAAATAAAATATTATCGAAAAAAAAGGTGCAAAGAGATTGCCGTTTTAAGATGTCACACAGATTTTATGCTTGTACGAGCAACGTTAGATTCATAACTAGCGTTTCCCTTCGATTTCACTTCCGCAGGCTGTGCTATAGGTATACTATCCTTAAAAAGTAGCCTTTGACTTTTAACAATAATTAAGCTTTCTTTAAGTGAACGATTTTATGTAATCACATTAGCGTCTTGCAAACAAACAAACAATTTTACCTCTTTATAACATTACTAGTTTCTGCAAGCAGCTTCGTCGGCAATTATCTCAATTGAATGTACTCCTGGTAAAAAGTATCTTATGTCCATCTTCAAGGCTTATTCTATCTCTATGTCTATATTCGTCAAAATTTATTCAGCGGTTTAGGTGTGAAACGTAATAAATTACATTTACAATATTAGCATGGTTATGGATTATATTATAGTTAAGACTTACCTATTTACGATATTACTTGCGATTTAATCTTAGATATTATAATTTAAGATTCCATAGCAGATATTATTAATCGGGGAATTGATTAGCCAGTCAGCAAGGTTGCTAGTGAGTCTACTGTTAGCTAAGGAAACTCCAGCATCGTCATTCGTATCAGTCATTCTAATTTACCGTTCTATTAATTGACTCACCTTACTTTAAAGCAATCACTTGTTATTAATTATTCCCTGCTTCATTTTCTCCAACACTTTCTTTAATTACTTGCAGCAGAGTGCAGTAATTGACCATCTTTAACTAATATGAGTGAGTTAATAGATATTGCTGCAGACCACGGAATCGCTGGATGCGGCATTTTTGATGTATATTTTTTGTACATACGTGTTTTGAGTACAAGTTTCGGCTGTCATACCCAAAGTAAGAATTGTCAAGAGACGTCAGTCGCCATGGATAAACGATGAATATAGATGTAAATAGTAAAGATATGGCCGTGCGGACGTTTGCTCTATATGCGTTGAGCGTTCGCCATACATGAAACATTTTGTAACACGACCGCTCCGTGGCTAGTTCGCTTCGGTCTAGTATGACCTAAGTACGGCCAAATTATAGCGTTAGAAAAACGCGTGGCACGCCCTGTCCCTGCTATTTAAGTCAATGTCAATTACATTCATTGACACGTTTTGTTTGTATTTAAAGTTTCGATAATACCGTATCTAAAAGACCTTTCTGATCTAATTTCAAGTGCAAACCGGTCGAATTGTACCGCATTACGTCCATGTGAACTTACTGGCAATTTGGCTAAATAAAAATCATTTATCGTTGTGATATAAATCGAATCATGTGAAACCATCGTGAAAGTCGCTAACAGCGGCCGCAATGGCGTCGCGATGCTCTATGGATATTCCAAACAGAAATGATCAAGCTTGAAGACCGCTAGTAATTACGAACTAGACAAGTTCGTGATTATAATAATTATTTCAGAGCTTAATACGGTATTCGATATCAGTTAAGTTGGTTTAAACATGGGTGTTTTAATGATGAAGGCACTATTTAATTAAAATGATTCTAAGAGCAGGAAATTGAAGCTAAGTTAGCTTGTTGGGACTGGTAAACTAGATGGAGGCAAAATTTAGAAGAGGTTTAGATTTGACGAAAAATTAAGTGGAATGGAAGATACATTTCACCCATGCGCAGTAAACGTTTTGGGAATTCTTTCATTCGGTGTAGTCCGTTTCAAGTGGAAAACGTTTCTTAATAGGTGTAGCCTAGGGGTTTAATAGTCAATAATTAATAGGTTACTTCTAGGCAAGCGTGCTTCATCGTTGACCACATAATCGCTCACCATCAGGTGAGATGGTGGTGAAATGCAAGCATATCACTAATAATTTAAAATGCTAGTCTTTGATACAAATCTGAAAACGCAGTGGAACTGTAATGTCAGTTTGTTCGTCAAGATATCATTGACAAATAAACTCACAAAACAATTTGTTTAAAACAATTATTTGATGCGTGGGCCGCAGTTATTTCGTAAATCTTCAAGTTGCTAGAATCGTCACATCGTAAACCCCATTCTTCAAACATGTGAGTTAATTCTAAATGATAGCTTTTACCGTGGCTTCTCTCCAGTGGCCTATCATTCAGAAACCGTGGGCTATGCCGAGATAAAAGAAAAGGACACTCAGTGATAATATTGCAATTCTATTCTTGAAATAATTTTCGTAATCGGAACTGTACATAAAAAGATGAACTTTTACTAACATAAAAACAAAAAAAAAACTTTTAAAATTTTGCTAAGACAACTATCAATACTCAAAAAAAAATTCTTCTCATGTAGTGTTTCACAAAACAAAGACACGGAAATAGTTCTTTTAATAATTTGAAAGCAAAATTCATGAAAATAATTTTCAAATAAAATAAACGCAGCCATAAGAAAATAACAGTAGTTCAAGAAAATACCTTGTCCATAATTTTGTATAATGACAACATTAACCTGAACGTCAAATTAGTTTTGACATATGTCAAATTAATTTCACAGAAAAGTCGATAATAAATCTTGGCAAAGAATGAGTAGTTTTAAAGTAAATTACTGTCAGAATAATAATTTCCACGAAGTACCTAATTAAAAGACAAACACATTCATATCTGCTTTCTTATTGTAAACATAGTATACGTTAGTTTGTAAACGCACCCACGATACAGGAAGAAATTCCTAGTGTGGGGCAACGTTTTTTTAAAAAGAAAGAAGAAATCAATATTATTTATTAGGTCCTGCTGTTTTGACATAAAACGGTGAAGGAAAACATCATCAGGAAACCGGCATGACTAAATTTTCAAAAATATGTCCTCATCAGGCGCAGGCCGCCTCTCTGTGAAAGAGGGAATAGACCTTACCTTAATCCACCACGCGGGCCCAGTGCGGTTTATTGGATGTCACATGTCTTCAATGTTTTGGTTCTTCGACATAATGGTTTCTTTATCCTTCACCGTTTTTAGAGCAGTGGTGATGAAATAATTTACACAAATTAATTTACGAAAATATGTGACATCTATAAACCCGCACGGGGCCCGCGTGGTATATTATTGTCTAATCTTCTCACAGAGTGGAGGCCTGTGTTCCAGCAGTGGGAACATTAAACCTAAGCTGATTATGTCTATGCTGTTTTGTTTACCAGCGATAACGATTGTCGAAAAGTTCGTTACTGATGTCACGTCGTATTACTAATCTAAAATAATTAATATTATTAAGGTGTAAAGTTGGTTGTTTGAATGTTTGACAAGGGTCTTCTCTGGAATTACTGATCCCATTACGAAAATTGTTTTACTGATAAAAGGCTGCATTATCGTTGTGTGTCATAGGGTACATATCGTCCCGAAAAAAAATACGGTTCCTGGGGTTAAGCCACGGGAGCTAAGTCGCGGCAAAGAGCTAGTCTAATCTAATTTTAAACTTTGACAAGAATAATCGAGAGTAAACCACATTGTACACAACCCTAGAAGCTTTTGTAAGTAGCATTCGATGTCCGCGATAGTGTTCTTCGAAATGCCAAAATGTTAAGAATTGATCCTTTATCTTGTCAATCTTATAAATTTATTTACAATGCATGTCCTCGAAAAGAGCGGTTTTCCAAGCAGCCAAACTGTGCGGAAAGTGTCACTTTTTTTCACTAGTGCTTTTTACTTTCCTGTATTTTTTTAATTTTTAACTCCAACGTCAGCCCGACGCATAGAGTTTTTATTATTTGAGAAAACTTTTAAAAATTAGTTATGTACAGATTATCATTCATATAAAAGTTAAAATAAAACTAATACTTTATTGTAGGCGTTTTTAATTACTCTAGATTTAGATTTTGATCAATAAATTAATTTTAAATATTTAATAAATATGTTTGGCAGAACGTATATTTTGCTCGTGCCTTATTGCGTTACGATGTGACAGCTATTCGCACATGCGCAGTAGATATGCCCGAGGAACTATTAGTTAATCTGTGGATATGCTGAGCACGCTTGAACAAGCCCGCCATTTTATTAATTTCATTTTATTAATTTATTTATTTCCTCGCACAATGCATAGTAAAATGTTGTATGATACACGTACGTAAGATGATTTCCGACTCGTGTCGATTTATCCACTCACTCGCTTCGCTTGCCCGTGAATAAAAATGCCACTCATCGGAAATCACCTACCTTCCGCACTTGTAGCATAAATAACTATTTTGTATTTTTTCCAAAAAATAAGTTTTCTTGTCTGAAATCTCTAGGCATATGTCAAGGAAGCGAAAAGCGAAAAGCTATGTCCATCTTATTGCCAATCGCAGTCTTTGTCTAGAGAACTAGAGGATCTAAAAAATGAAAATTTAAGAATCAAAAACCCAACTGCTTAAGAAGCGAACTAAAAAGATATAGCGAACAAGAAGAGTGCAGTCGGAGGTTAAATACTATAAATATTCGCGAGCTAGCTGACCAAAACTCTATCCCCCTTACTAATAAATGCAGAATAAAGTTATAGTTAGTTAGTAATATGGAATTTGTAATTTTAATAATAAACCATTCATTCATTCATTCATAAACCTATGAAAATGTATGGTTATTCCTTTAATATACCTTGTATGACTTTATTCCGTGTTTATTAGTAAGACGGTATGCATTGCATCTTCCGACTGCATAGCATGATTTTATTCTTGTTTACATCTTATCACAATAGATAGTCTGGTGGTCGCTGTGGTGCACTTTGATTACTGACATGTCTTTATTAACATTCGCAAGGTTAAGCCAAATCGATTGACGTAAGAGTCATCAAAATCGGCTGCGTTTGGTCTCTACTTCTCTAGAACTCCACATAGGAACAAACATACATACATAGACTGATAGACACTAATAAGGGTAATCCCTCCTTCGACAATCGGGTAAAAAGTGTCATACTATCAGCGAAGGCGATTTACGTGATGCCAAAATTGACCACGTGACTTGCATGGCATACCCATTTTTTTTTTCTTTTTATTTTTTTTACTAATTTCCACATGTCTAGAGTTTCTGGGGTTCTAGACCAGAGGCCGTAGACAAGTGACATTTTATCATCGAAAGCATGGCTATAAGAGGATCAGGCAGATATCCTCCGACTGCACAGCATGTTTTTTTCTTGTTTACAGCTTTTTAGTTCGCTTCTTAAGAAGTCGGGTTTTTGATTTTAAATCAGCTTTTTTTTATTTTTACAACTTTTTAGTGAATATTTTTTTATAAATAATTTTAAACACATAAGTGGTATATATTTTTGTAATCACCTCTAAAAACCCTTCGTTTTGATACCCCACTCGATGGGTTGCGAAGAAAAAAAAAATTGCAACCTCTACAATATGGCGTCCAAAATCCGCCATGTTTCTTTTTTTTTTAACAGCACTTATCTAAGAACACTTGGGCGGCCAAGACCTATCTAACGATGTCTAATTTATAAAAATCCTATAAAGATACGAGGTAATAAAGAATATTACATACATACATACATACAAGATACGCGCGAAAAACATAACCCTTTCCTTTCAGACGGGTAAAAAGGCAAAATTGTATGGGATTGACAAGCGATATCGAAAAATCACGTGATCAATACCTTACATTTGGCATTTCGAATCACCTTCGCTGACATCGAATACCACTTGCATAGACCCCCTGGTGTACCTATGATGGACATACACATAGACGGTTTCTATGCTAGTTATTCCTAAAGAAAATTCTACAGATTCATTTGAATAGTTCGCGTTAGTTTCGTCGTCTGTATGCTTGCTATTCGCCGCCAGGGTTTACAACAACAGTGTATCGTTAGGGCTATTTAAAATACACACTTATGTTAGAGGTAGCGGGTGGGTCGTGACGGTGCATACGTCAGGGTTCAGCGTGAGGCATGAGCAGAAGCGATTCAATGTAAGTGAGACTAGAGTGAGTAGACGCCTAGACGGTACCAATGTTGGGAAAATTTAATATAAATAAAGCTTGACATCTGTTAAAACTTCGTTATTTTAACTGAATAAATCAATACAATTTGTCTATTTAATTTATGTCAATACCAGCTTCTGTCAGCGGGTTTGCCCGCATGAAGAGTGTTTTATTATCCCAAGCGATCATTATACCTGGATAAAAAAAAGTTTCATAAAAAAATAAAAGAAACCCGACTGCTTAAAAAGCGAACTATAAAGACGTAAACAAGAAGAAAATCATGCTGTGCAGTCGAAGGATGGCTGACCAAAACTAGAGACAAAAAAAAAATTGGTGCCCCACAATATGGCGGCATACAGCCGCCATTTTTATATTTTCCAATTTTAATGTAGCCAGTGACACTCGCAGGGTTTAGACGAATCGATTGATGTAAGAATCATCAAAATCGGCCAACGCGTTTGGTCTCTAGAACGCCACATAGGAACAAACATACATACATAGACTGATAAACATTACCCTCCTTCGGCAGTCGGGTAAAAAGATGTGCTATTCCAGACTATAATCTATCTCTGTGCCAAATTTCATCCAGTTCCGTTCAGCCGTTCTGGCGTGAATGAGTTACAAATATACATTCATCCATCCAAACTTTCGCATTTATAATATTAACAAGATCAGATTAATGTTATTGATGTTTTGTGGGGAGCATGAATAATAAAAACTTTTGTCACTGAGTGATTGAAATAAATCCCCTATTTAATAATCCTAATAAAATTAAAAGTGATAAATCAAAACTTGGTCTGAAATTCAATCATTACTTTATATCGATAATAACAACTGTATAACCGTTTTCTTGTTAACGTCTCCGTCCAAATTTCTCTCTAATCTAAAAGACCATATTTCTTTTCAAATTTTGAAATCTCCTAGCAAACTCGATCTTAAGAGGGGACTCTAGTGAGACTTTCTCCATACAAACACATTCTGCTGTTTTCTTCGTGGATAATGCCTCTAGAGCAATGATTTTTTTCCATAAAATCTAGGTGTAATTAATACGTGCCTGTATCATTTCTTTTTTTCCAAAACATAATCACAAAAAGAAACATGACAAACCAAAAATCCGAAAAAAATGCCCGTTTTTACCGCCATGTTCAGAAGACTTTCAGACAAAATTTATAAGATTTTAACAATAAAGGAAATAATAGGAACATATATATACTTTTCCTCTAAATTTTGATATAAGAATTTTTTAGATCAGACCAGTTTTCATGAAGAAAACAGCAGAATACGAATCGTCTTTTAGTCAAAGTTTTTGTAGGTAAAATCAGACTGAGCTGCAGTTGTCCCTTTCGCACTTTACGGGGTGAGGTTGGAGGTGACGCGACGGCAATAGTTTCTTCAAATACCTATTTTCAAATTCCGGTTGACTAGAGTCCGCTCTTAAGACCGCTGCCGCTACATCCTCTCCCTTACCCCAAAAACCTAGGGTGGCCCGTAAAATTGTATATTACCATCATCGTTCTACGACCTCGCCAGTGATATTAAGGGGACTATGACCTTATGTTATGACCCAGGTGGATGGTAACACTGATGGGTCTACCTCCAGCAATTATAAGCCCTTAATACGTGCAACTAATGCTTACCGATTAGGTTTAATGGCACTTAGCGGGTCATACATGGCTTGTTCAATTCTGTTTAGAGGTGTTTTGAAAACGGAATTGTAGAATTGCACATTCATTTGTTTTTGAAATGCTACTGTTTAAGGTGCTGCCTGTTTTGTTTTTTGTTGGTTGTGTTTTGTTTTACGTTTTGCTGAAAATCATTGGTTTTCATAAATTGTGCAGCAAAGAGGAAATGTTTGGTTTTCCTCAGTCAGCTATGATTTATTAGATTATTAATTTTTCCAAATTCTTTATTTGTATTTTCATAATTGTTAACTTTTGAACGGTCGACATGGCGTCGCTTGGCACCTTTGTCAGCATTTAACATCTTTTCGGCTAAAATGATGATAATGAATAATTGTGAACGTGTTTTTGTTCTTCTTCTAATTTAAAACCAGATTTTTGTTACCTTTTTTTCCTTTTGCTTTTGCTAAGGTTACCATTAACCCCTTGAGTGCCTAAAATATGGATCTAACCGAGACAAACTTAATTATTTCGGTAATTACGGAATTCAAACGTGTAAACATTGTAAATATTAAAATATGGTTACGTTTATAATATGCCTCGAAGTTCTCAATCTTCGCTCTACACTTTTCAACCACGCTTACGACAACAACATCAATCCAGTGGCTTATAATTTAAATATCTTGTTAATTATTATTTAGTCATCAAGCAATTTTCATGTCTTACTTTTAAAGACAGCGTGTATATGACAGGAAGTTTGCAATTTTCCTATTTATTAAACCGCCTTATGAAATAAATTATAATGTTAGGTTACGCAAAATTACCTAGTTTTGCAACTCACTTATTAACCGATTACAGATGATTTTGACGGGAGTAATGTTTTACTTACTTGATCGTGGACGGAATATATGTAAACTGAACTTCTAAATTTATATCTCAAAGGAACTAAAACTCTGTGACGATTTATTAATATAAAATTGTTTAAAGGAAAATATATCACATAGTTGTATTATCGTTAAACGAACTTTCATTTACTAGGTACTATTCTAGTATCTGTTTTATTTATCCTAAAAACTCGGTTCAACCGATGGTTCATAGCACAAAATCTTTGCTATGTTAATTAAGCCAAATTGTGCCATAGGAGACTGCTAAGCTTAGTATAAGAAATAAGAAGAAAAGAAACAATAACGACGGTTCCTCAACACAACGAAATCATCACTTCGCAAGACATAATTGAAGAATGGAGTCCAAAGACTGGACGAAGAAGTGTTAGTAACACAATAATGTTATATATACGTATACTGAGGTAAAACGTTTTCCGAGGTCTGCGTGGCAATACAAACACAAGCTGATTAGCTTGAATAAAGTTCCAAGTTCCATAGGTCCTATGTAGGTAACTATAGTTACCTACATAGGACCATACGATAGTAAAATATCGCCATGTTTTTATTTATTTATAATGAGTATGACATCTAAATTAGTAAAGTCTCATTAAAGTCACACGACATTATTGCCATCTCGGGTAGAAATTGGTTGAGGCTGGCACTTAAACTAGGGGACTTGCACAAGAAATGAGAGGTCTATGCCAAGCAGCTGCGGCCACACTTAAAGTCAGGATGTGGATGATGACAAAAATTAAACTATCTTAACCGTCACAAATCGCGATAAAAGCGGTTGATGACAATTTATAATACACACGTGATAATAAAAATCACTTCAGTTACATAATCGAACTTGACACATACTTGACTTGCAGTGTCGCTTACAAACGACTCATACTTGTCTGTCATTGTGTAAACTGACCACCGTTTATAATGAACGCGTGTTTTGATAATCAATGCTTGTTTTGAAAATCTTGCCGTTAATGATTCAATATTGTTTTGTCGCTTTATTTTATTTGCAGGTAGAATTTTGAGGAGTGATTGATGTTAAAAATGTTGTAAAAGAATCAAAGAAGTGGGTAAAAGTTGTTATTCACAATTGTCACAGATTTTATAATAAGGCACCATCATTTCAGTTCGAAGGCACTCGCTAAGAGATATCTCTGCGACTGAATTCTGCGATTCCATATAACTTACGCCCAACCCCATTTAGTACTTAACCATTATTTTTGACTATCTAAGCTCATTATTACATTGTAAAGCCCTATTTTGCAATTAAAAGTACTAGTTCTTAAGGACGACAACGATATTTTGCTTCATATAAACCTACATGGGCCCTTAGGCAACTTCAGGCAGCTATATGCGGTTCCAATAGATAATTTATTATATAGAAGAAATTTTGGGAAATGGGGCAATGGTGGATACCGACAATTATTATAGACTGTTAGACATAGCCCTCAATCTTTTCAAATCTTCTGTTTCTTTAGCTTCAAAGAATCACTCCATTCAACAAAGAGACGGTCAGTGTTTCAGCATCGGTAACATTTTAGACATGCTATGCTATACTTATATTCATCTATAACCTTGCTTACTTTTAACTAGACTTTGAACAAGCATTTGACCATGCAAAAGTTTGTTTCAAGCAACCTCCTAAGATCTATAGTTAAACAGTTAATTCCCCAGTTTTCCCATTGCTTCATCCCTGTTCTTTCCTTTCTAAACAAAAACGTTACTTGCAACACTACCAGCGTCAAACTTATGAATAATGCCAAAGAATTAACCTCTGCAAATAATAATAGTGAGCTCATAGTGCTCTTCAACGTTCAAGAGTCTTGCAGCTAATCATTATAAAAGGAAAAGCCTATTTGTTTTGCCATCATGGCGCTATGTTGAAACGGACGGAAACCTAACGGAGATTAGCTTACAACTAATTAATAAATATAAACATGATTAAGGAAAGCGATTAATTCATATAAATGGTAGTCATATTAATGGCAGGAAGGACTTAACCATATTTTTCCTAGGTGTCGCAAGATTAATGTTTCAGATCCCGGAGATACGGAGTTTTCTATAAGGTTACCTATTTCACACGGATAAACCAGAAGTTGATACCTAAGACAAAAAATTTAATTTAATATTACTATTATGATAGATTACACGGATCTTATTGGTAATGTTCCTTAGAAAAGACTTGCGCAGTACTCGTAACCAGCTTGCGTGTATGACTGGAAGATATATGAACGGAAATGAAGCAAAAGGAATATGTAAGGATCATAGCAGGTGGCGTTCTGTAGTTTTTGTCTACGAAAAAGATTTGAGTTTATGAATCTGTGATGAATTCATTAAATAATGTTGATTTAATAATTTGGTAAATGGATTAGTGGGAATAGTGGGCAATATTTGCAGGAGCTTGTTATTATTTAAGAGAGAATTCAAGGATATATAAAGTCTAAACATTTAATTTTGTTTTTTTTTCTGTCGTCATTAGATATCGACATTACACTTCGAGTTTTGCTAATTCATTTATTTTCCCCTTTATGCTTATCGGGATTATGTATGGATGGTTGTAGTAATTTGAAAGTAATTAGCGCAAAAAAACGGTTTAACCCAAATTATTAACAAAATAACAAAAGACACAAATACAAATACAAATTATACTTAAACTCTATAAATTCTGCTACTAAACTTGTGGGTCGCATCAGTTCTTTCTACCTACTGTATGTTTATTGTAAATACGGCTCAAGTTGTTAAAGACAAACATCTTTACCGCATTCCTTCACATGTTAAAAGGTTGTCATTGTGTCGCTATTATCGCCCTGCGCCTGTGAATTGGACCAACCGATATGTTTTAGTGTTAAGTGACTGAGAGGTGGTCCTGTTTGCAGTTTTTTGCAGAAGTTTTTATTTTTGGGATAGAAGTAGGGTAGTTGTTGGTGGTTGACAGTCGGTTGAAAATGAGGAGTTTTTTTTTAAATTCACTCTTTAGTGAGGTCCGTGGTGAAGTCCTAGTTCAATTCCTAGATCAGGAAGTGATATTAGGTTTTTTATATTACCAATTCAGTAGCTGCCTTGAGTCTTAAGCCTCGTATCCACTAGGCATCATTTGACGCGCGACATGATGCACAACATATTGCTCATCATGTTGAACGGCAACAAGGAGCTTTTTTTTTAGTAACGTTGTCTGTCCGCGCATCGTCGCCCGTTATTGTGCAACGTTGTCGAACATGTTGAGCGTCAAGGGTTGCGCGTCAAATGTTGCCTAGTGGATCAGAGGCTTTAGTGGTTGATGGCATTATGATCACCCCCTGTTACATGAGTTCCAGTACACTCGTTTTACACATTTCTGCTTAACCATTAGGGGAAAGAGGACCAACGCGCACTGTGCCCGCGTGGTGGTTTACGGCCCATCCCCTTTCTCAGAGAGGAGGTCTGTATCCCAGCAGTGGGAACAATAATAGCCTGATGATGATGATGATGTTAGGGGAAAACGGGTTTGATGTTATGTAGATTTTTACTCTTTTTAACCAACTCTCCTCCTTTTTAAAAAACTTTTTATGTTCGACTTTATGTTTTTGTTTTGTGTATGCTCACCGATATCTCCGTCAATTGTGGACCGTTTTTGAAAATTATTTTTTTGTTTGAAAGAATATGTGCCGAAATTGGTCCCATTTTAATTTGGTGAAGATTTGGTGAAGGACAAAGAAGATATACAACATAACTCTTCAATAAATAACGGCAAATCTCTCGGCATTGCTGCGTTCGCATGTCTCTCTGTTTATTGTTTATACCATTTCATAACATAACATCACGCCAGTACACTCTTAAGGGGTACGCAGATCTCTCATTGCACCGGTTATGTTCAAGTTTCATGTTATTCGGGTAATCTATTCTGGCGTTATCGGGACCTTACCAAACAACTTGCTTATATAGGTAGGTAAAACTAAAAAAGGGAAAATAAAAAAAACTTTTTTTGCAAAAATATACTATCGACTTCCAAATGAAAAACTACAAAGTGAAAATAAATAAATTTTTGGAAGTCGGTGTCAATATCGCAAAAAATGGTACCTACGAAAGACAACGACTTCCAAAAATTAAGTTATTTTTCACTTTGTAGTTTTTCATTTGGAAGTCGGTAGTATATTTTTGCAAAAAAGTTTTTTTAGGGTTCCGTTGCCAAATGGCAAAAAACGGAACCCTTATAGATTCGTCATGTCTGTCTGTCTGTCTGTCTGTCTGTCTGTCTGTCTGTCTGTCTGTCTGTCTGTCTGTCCGTCCGTATGTCACAGCCACTTTTTTCCGAAACTATAAGAACTATGCTGTTGAAACTTGGTAAGTAGATGTATTCTGTGAACCGCATTAAGATTTTCATACAAAAATAAAAAAAAGACAATAAATTTTGGGGGTTCCCATACTTGAAACTAAAACTAAAAATATTTTTTTTCATCAAACCCATACGTGTGGGGTATCTATGGATAGGTCTTCAAAAATGATATAGAGGTTTCTAATATCATTTTTTTCTAAACTTAATAGTTTGCGCGAGAGACTCTTCCAAAGTGGTAAAATGTGTGTCCCCCCCCCTGTAACTTCTAAAATAAGAGAATGATAAAACTGAAAAAAATATATGATGTACATTACTATGTAAACTGCCAGCGAAAATTGGTTTGAACGAGATCTAGTCAGTAGTTTTTTTTTAATACGTCATAAATCGTAAACCGCAATTTACCAAGTACGGAACCCTTCGTGCGCGAGTCCGACTCGCACTTGGCCGGTTTTTAATTTAAGAAATACCAAATCGGCGAAAGTTGAGCGTTATCATCAAATTTTAGTTTGTTGACTCAAACTCTTGACAAGCCCTCATAAAATGCATTGTATAATTTAACTTTTTATCCAAGAGTCAAAGAAGTAAGCTTCGGAGAAATCTTAATTATAGGTAGCTTACCAAAAGGGCCAAAGCTTAAAAAAGTCAACGCCTGTGATGCCCCATTGTGATTCGTTTAGCGAGCCTATATGTAATAGTATGCAGCTAAGGTTGCGGTTTCAGAGACGTGCTCAGCGATCAGCGATTGTGAAATCTGCTGATCAGCGATTGTGAAATCGGTCTTTGATTATGAGTAGACTATTTCATGTTCCAAGGACCACTTTTGTGTTTTCTACAGCTCTGTTAGGATTAAAGTTAAACCAATGAATATGGAACAAATGTTAAAAAAGTACGTAAGGTAGACTGATGAATTGGCGAAGACTGCAGGAATCCGCCGCACAAGACCGTTCGATATGGGTCAACTAAGGGCAGGTGGTTCAGGAGTATTTTGGATGAAATGAAGGCGGGGAGTAAAAAACCTGTGATTTTATTTTAATCGGTGCATGAGGTGTTTATGTATTAACTAAAGCAAAAAATCTTTCACTATCTTTTTGGACTTCAATTTGTCTACTTAGGTTGTTGATTAGAAGGAAAAGAATGGTCCTTCGAGCCCGACGTTCCATATGGGTTCGGTCAAAATGCCAAGTCTCTTTAATTTTGAGATTTTTCTACCCGCTGCCAATGATACCTTACCTCACATTTACTGTTTTGTAAGCTACCAACTTGTTTTACTTAACGCCACCTCGATAATTTTGTTCGTTAATTAATTTGTTTGTGCTAGAATTTTATTTAAAAGTTATCTCTTTCAATTGGTGTTTGCTTTGGGTGTGTTGCTTTTCAAATGTGCATTGAATACGTTTTTGTATGTTTTAAAAGTTCCGATGAAGGTTTCGTTTGGGTTCGTTTAGTATGGATATTAAAGTTGCGTTATTATTTTCCACATTTTTGGGTATGAAAAAATTTTTTTGAATTGAGAACCTCCTCCTTTTTTAAAATCGGTTAAAAAGTAATTTGTGCCCAAAATTTAAATGTCTTATTTTGATGTCGCCATTATTTTTGATCAAACTCAGACCACACGTTATTGTTTTTAATCGTAATGAGATGAACCCAATAAGAAATAATAAGACGACTACCGCAAAAAATACAATATGTATTAGTTTTTAAGCTGACATGGAATTAATATTTTTTTCGGGGTTAGTACCATGTATATGTATTTAGATTTTGGTTGAGAGCTCGATATTTCGGCACCGTTACAAGCGCCATGATCACGAGAACTCATGTTCCGAAATATCGAGCTCACAACCAAAATCTAAATATAAATGGTAAATATCCCGTAACTATTCGTATTAATTCCAATATGTATTAGTTTTCATTCTTTGGAGCAATACGACTTTATTACGTACACTATACCTACCTACCCAGTAAGTGCTGCCAAATTTCCACATCGCTTATTTCGGTAAAGTTAAGAAGTTACCACAAAACAATTTCTTTAAACCCAAAACCACAAACATTACATAACAGTCGGCAGTATTACAACAATTCCCAGACTTCTTCTTTCGTTTTCCCCGACAAAGCAAAACCGACATCGAACTTGCATATCTTGCAAGAGACTATTTATAAAACTTGCATTTATTTTTTTCCAACAGTCACGGCCTACGATTAGCACGTCAGACGTCCCCACAATTCGCACAGTGCGTCTCATTGTACCAAAGTGGTGGACAAAAAACGTGAATAATATTCTGGTCATTGAAAACTTTCGACGCCGTATTATTAACTGTTAATCGCGGGCCCACAATGTAAGGGTCTCGAAAGTTATGCGTTCGTCACTTTGTCGGCGGCGGCGGTTTTGTCCCGGGTTTTTTTGTGCGCATCATCGAATATGTTGACCACTGGTTTGTGTCCTGACCGACAGGTCTTGATAGTTTAATCAGCAGGTCGGCAATCAGAGATTGAAATATGGTTTTGAGATTTAAAGAAAAGTAAAAACACACACGTACAAATACATATAGTATTTAGGTTCACTTCCACGACATATTATAAAATGCTCTGAACGTTAAACGCATTAAAAGCATCATTATGTCCCTGTCATCCTCGAATGATTGAGTAAAATAGAAAGATGTTTTAAATTCATTTATAACTAATTGCAGTAACTTATGGTGCAAATTAATGAGTTTAATGACTTTTATATATTTTGTATGTATTTTTATATAAATAAAAAAAAAAAAAAAATTATGTACATGTAAAATTTATTCCTCCAAGTATCAAGAACCAACGTAACCATCACACGGCGGCATATTGCGGTTACAATGAAAACGTTTTAAGAGCGTTTTTTGTCCGAAACGTCGGGGATCGCACCACTGTGTCAACGAAAGGTGCACATAAATATTAACGTAGACGCATTATACACTGAACTGATGGAAAAATAATTAAATTCATTATTAATTTCACATTATCTTATTTTCCGCTTGCATTCCATTGTGGGAACTGATTTTTTTGCTGTTGGTTTGGAGAATTTCGTGGAATAATTGACTGATATTACAGCTTTTCCATTAAGCTTTGTGATTTTACTTGTCTTTTCTTTTTATTGATGAATTACCTGGATTTCAGCGTTAAATATAATATTTTATATATACTGTTTTAGAATCACTTCTTAAAATATTAATTTAGAAATGGCCTTTCGCTCCATATGAAATTTCTTTTATGAATTTTCTAAATGCTCCAAATTTCCATTTGATATTTTCCTGAGATACTGATCAAATAAACGCAACAATATTTTACACAATATTGTATTGTGAAAAATATTCAAATTACTCTGTATCTTGAAAGCTCTCATCGAGGTTTAGTTCACTAGCGCCATGATTATACAAATTGTAGAAATCTAACGACAACCTGTAATTTCCTTAAACTTAATACGAGAATAATTCCCATCTATATTCTATGATCTATGCGTGAATACTAAAATACAAATAAACGGTCAATTGCCTTTATGATTTAAGTGTCGATTGTAGAGATTTACGTTTTGCGTGCAAAGTGCGCTTAGATTCAAAATGATACGCCATAATGGTGCGTTAACAGCCATTTTCGAAAGGGTAAAGGGTAAAGTGTCAAGATTATGTATAGAGCACGCAAATTGTGTTCTTGTCAAAGATTGGGTTAAATACATTTTGATTTAGAAGTGGTGTTATTTAGTAGAGACAGCCATACATGGTCCTGCAAAGATGCCTAATATATGTGGCTCATACTTACAAGATTCGTAGATATAATACTACGCTTGGGTTTTTCATAATTTCCGTCTTTTGCAACCAAATTGTTATAATTTCTATTGAATAATAAAAAAATATCGGTATTTCCTTTTCGTTGTGCTTTTTGTGTCTTGTTACGACTATATATTACCGGTTTAAATGTCCATATCTCATCTATATATATCAAAATCAATTGCTGTTCGTTAGTCTCGCTAAAACTCGAGAACGGCTGGACCGATTTGAATAATTCTTTTTTTGTTATGTTCGACAGAATACAGGGAAGGTTTAAAAGCAAAAAAAAAAAAATGTTTGGTTGGATAGGGTAGGGTAGGGTAGGCAGGTAGAGTAGTGTAGTGTAGGTAGGTAGGTAGGGTAGGGTAGGGTAGGGTAGGTAGGTAGAGTAGTGTAGTGTAGGTAGGTAGGTAGGGTAGGGTAGCGTAGGGTAGGGTAGGGTAGGGTAGTGTAGGGTAGTGTTGGGTAGAGTAGTGTAGGATAGGGTAGGGTAGTGTAGGGTAGGGTAGGGTAGTGTAGGGTCGGGTAGGGTAGGGTAGGGTAGGTAGGGTAGATAAATGTGTGGTGTTTTTATGGCAAAACAAAGTTTGCCGGGTCAACTAGTATTGTATGAAAATATTTATGTACCTGTCAGCGAGAATTACTGTCAGTTCAGGAAGAATTATCGTTAGTAGAGACTCTTTTGCATAAAGAAACTGATTGCAGGAAGCAAATGTATCTTTGTTTAATTTATTCATGACAAACTCCGATACTGCGTTTAGTTCCTCAAAGCTTTAGACGTTTGCGATAATTATGTAATGGGCATATAAGATGCTCCTTACAGTTCGTGTACTATTACTATGTAAAGAGGTTTATAAGATGGTAGCTATTTTAACCACCGTTTAAAACCTTTTATTTCTTCATCATAATCATCATCATTAATATCCTAGCTTGAGGTTAGACAAATTATTTGTTTTAACAAAATGTTATCGCGTGAACTTTACCCCCGGTTTCTCAAAACTCGATTATCAGGCTGTTAGCGTAATTGACGAATAATCGCCGGTTAACTGCTGTGATTGGCTGTTGAACATTCATTCAACCAATCACAGCAGATAACGCGTGCTTGACAATTTGTCACATTAATTTTGCGTCGAGAACCCGGGCCTTTGTCGCTTCACAAGTTATGTGAACTTTTAAAAGTTAAGTTTACAGTTTGGACTTAACTTCAAATTGTCATCTAATTTCGCTGTGTAAAACAAAAATAACTTTATTGCTTTACGTATATAGTTGAGTTCATTCGAACTACGATGAGACAAATTCCTCATCTCACAACCCAGGAAATACATGACCTAAAACCAACCAAGCTCTTACACGAAACGAGACCAACGCGGAATATACACCAAGTTTCAAATTCAATGATAACGAACTCTCAATAAATCCAGAAAGCATAGGAATAGTAATTGATGCGAACGTCCTAATTAACTACTCTCCGATATCTACTAATTGGTTTCCAAACAGGTTACGCAGCAATGCTTGTAACACAGAATAGGTAGGTACAGAAGGCAAGACAGCGATGACGGTGGTCGAAACGCCAAAATGTATTGAATTTGACATTTCGATGGTGCTTGGCATTTCCATAAATGTTTGTCCTTTTTAGGGTTCCGTAGCCAAATGGCAAAAAACGGAACCCTTATAGATTCGTCATGTCTGTCTGTCTGTCTGTCTGTCTGTCTGTCTGTCTGTCTGTCTGTCTGTCTGTCCGTCCGTATGTCACAGCCACTTTATTCCGAAACTATAAGAACTATGCTGTTGAAACTTGGTAAGTAGATGTATTCTGTGAACCGCATTAAGATTTTGACACAAAAATAAAAATAAAACAATAAATTTTGGGGGTTCCCATACTTGAAACAAAAACTAAAAATATTTTTTTTCATCAGACCCATACGTGTGGTTTATCTATGGATAGGTCTTCAAAAATGATATTGAGGTTTCTAATATCATTTTTTTCTAAACTGAATAGTTTGCGCGAGAGACTCTGCCAAAGTGGTAAAATGTGTGTCCCTGTAACTTCTAAAATAAGAGTATGATAAAACTAAAAAAATATATGATGTACATTACTATGTAAACTACCAGCGAAAATTGGTTTGAACGAGATCTAGCAAGTAGTTTTTTTTTAATACGTCATAAATCGTCAACCGCAATTTACCAAGTACGGAACCCTTCGTGCGCGAGTCCGACTCGCACTTGGCCGGTTTTTTCTAATCTAATGTCCTAGAGTATCAGCTAAGCAGCGAAAGCAAATGCCGATCGCGAGTGCGCTTGCACGCGCTATATATACGTGAAGCGTGTCTATGTGTGGGTGCGTTATCGCTCGTTATATGGAGTCGGCCTTCTGTATCTACATATTCTGTGCTGTAATACTTGTACTATAGATAAAATTGATTTATTACTTTCAACAGTGTAGTGTCTCTGATAGTTTCGGGTTATTTATTTCGAGTGTTAAGTGTTTTATAACGATGTTTAACTTGATTGGTTTGTCATTTATTATTTTTAGATTGAGTTAGTTTCATTTTGTTTGAAAAGATTCATTTCTATTTGAGCTTTGTCATCCATGTTTTTCTTAATATTACAATTAGCCGTATGGCTATTGTTTTGTTTTCTTTTGTCAAAGTCAGTCGGGTTTTGGATACTTAGTAGGTATTTACTTGTCGTGTTCTTCTTCGTCAAAGCTCTGATATTGCTTTTGCCCTTTTGCAAATACATATTTACCAAATTATTTCATTTATTTAATTTGATCAATATTCAGGAACGGTTATTAACAATACTTTTCTTCTTTCACTCCTTTCAAAACTTAAGCTCTGAGTGAAGACTTAAAATAAGCCATTAATGGGTTATTACGGAAATCTTAAAAGCCCTGTCGTATTAATTATATTCCAGGCTTTTGCTTTCAGCAGATTATCAATTAGCTTCTTGATAATATGACAACTGAGTGGGCAGAAGTTATTTGTAGAGGAAATTTCTTGGACTGGTTGTAAAAAGGTTTAGTGAGAGTACTTCCTCTCAGCTCAGTACGATTATTTTGGTAACCAATGAAACATTGTTTTATGCTGTAAGCTTTGACATGTAATACATTTATAGACACAAAACTTTATCAATAAATAAAACAAATTAAGCAATCGTGGTGTTCAATAATACTCTTGCCTTATCTATTTTATATAAGAAGAGGTATTTGTCCTGTAATGAGTCAATAATAGGCTGGTAATATGCGTATCATGTAAAGTCTTAGCAAGTTGCTTAAATATGGAAATCGTTTTTGCTAAACATTAAGTACGAGTAGAATAACTTCAAAACATTACATCTCTTCTTTTTTTGTACTGGCAACTAAATAGTGACCTACCAGCACAAAGTATGTAAGCGGGGCGGCGTAACTACAGGGACAACTACACATAAGCTACTTATAAGTTTAAACTTAAGTCCACATCACAGCAATAACCAGACAAGTACAAATTCTCCGTCACAACATAAATAATTTACAGCTCAACAGCACGCAAGAAAAATGTACAAAATCACTTAAAGACTTAAGAATTTAAATGACTTGTAATTACAGGAAAGCCACAAGTTACATTGCAAATAAGTCTGGAGAAATAAAAGTTAAAAATGATTGCAGAGAGCCACGCCTACCGAGTGTAAGTGATGTGAGGGCTGTTTCACATACACGGAATCATGTGTGAAGATCTAAAGATGATTTTGAAATGAACTGAGAATGGAAGAAGTAGGATATGATGTTTGTAGTTGAGACAGAGAAGAAGAATTATGAGAATATAGAGAGAAAATAAAGAGACAAAAATTTGATAAAATAGCTGCATTATATTTTGTCAATAAATAGTATATTTATTTCAAACCACAAAATATCCAAACAGTAGTGTAATGTGAAGTAACCAGCGTCAGGCACTAGTTGTCTGGCATTTCTGCTGAACTGGGCCTTTTTGGCGCAGCCGTGAGGCACACTGCAGCTGATTTCTTACTTCAGTCTTTTTAGTTTTACTTTATTTGTATTTTTATCTGTTGTATTTTTTCTAAGGAAGTGGCTATTTATTTGTAAAACAAAGGTGTAAAATTTGTACATACTTAATCAATAAACAAAAGTAAAATATACAAACTTATACTAAACCTAACTACTTACACTATATACAAAAGACAGGTATACTTAGGCGTCGAAGTACTCCTCCACATTGCTGTCATCCGGGAACGTGCCCAGAAGACTAGCAGCATTGCCCCGTTGAATGGCAATGCTGATTCTTTGCGCAAAGAAAGAGCCAGCCCTCTGGTCACGCACAGTGTCGATTAGTCGGCGAGAAATCTCCTTAAAAAGAAGACGTGCACTCGGGCCCCATGACCCAAGCGTTTCGACCCCAAACGGCTCAAAACTGTAATTATCAATTAGGTTACAGTATTTGCGCCGCTTGAGTGCCTCAGCAGCCGCAGCAGCAGCGCCAGCACAGCCCGCCGAACTAGGAACATGAGATGGCGCAAGGGTGTCGACACAGGTTGCGTCCCACACCAGAGGCCTACCCACCTTCCATGGCACCAATGTCATGCCATCTGGTCTCTTCCCATCGTCACGTACCAAGCCGTTAGGTTCTAATACAGCTGGTACGCTGGCGGTGATAAGGGCTCGACGAATAATGTCATTGATGCTGGCGTGCCGTGCTATGCGTCCTGCGCTTTTGCAACAAGACAGGCCATGGTGCCCAAGGCTGCCGACAGCTTCGCCACATTGGCACCGATGTGGAGCAACACAAGGTGCGCCTAAGCGTAGACAGGTTGCGAGCCGAAACGAAGAGTCATCCATCATAGTGCCTATGGTGGATGATGGGAGCGCTTGCACAAACCCGACTCCCACTCCCCCACAGCCAGCAGACGCGCACGCTCAGCAGTAGTAGACGATGTATTTATCAGGTTATTCTGTATAATACTGCAGAGAGGCACGTCCCATCGACTCTGGGAGGACAGGTTGTCGGGCAGATCCGTATTTGGACAAGCCATTTTCCAAGCGTTCAACGCATCGGTCAAACACGGTACCTCAAAATCAACCAGTGAGGAAGATAAGATGTTTCTGGTTAATTTGTCAGTACCGTGGACCGAGGAGAGGAAGGCTGGTAAACTTATACTTGAAATTTTGCGGACGCCGAGGCCACCCAAGCGAATGAGAAGCGTGGCTTGTTGCCATGCTCGGTCGTCCAAGGCCACATTAAGGATAGCTGAAAGTGTGTTCTTTATAATTTGGTCTACTTTTTCTAAAAGTTGTGGGTGTTTCCATAAATGAGAGGAGCGGAGGCTATAAGTAAATTTTGGTCCAAAGCAACAATATCGGATAAGAGTGTAGGCCGAATGCATGTTAATTTTGAAAAGTCTTTTCGAGACATCGTTAAAATTTTGTATTTTCTGTTCAATGAAATTTGGAAAGGATTCATCAAAAATAGGAGAACCCAGGAGGTGAAAAGAATTTCTCTCAGTAATTTTAATATTAGGGGCGATCGCGTTGAATTTTGCTAAAGTGGTCTGTCGGTCAGTAGTATGGGGGAGGTAAATTTCGCATTTCGAAACGTTAAGTTCTAGCCCAATGGAGCTAAATTTATCATTCAAAAAAGTTAAATCGTTTAAGACTGTATCTACATCACCTCCTAGGGTCCCATCATCCAAATACCATACATTGAATTTAGAATTTAGTTGCCGAATGATTGGGTTTATTGCCAAACTGAAAATGACTGGCCCAAGAGGGTCACCTTGTTGACAACCAACAGCTGATGCCAAAAGGTTTTCCTTGTAGAGTAATTTAGAAGGGTGCCTATAACATTGATATAGAAAACTGTAAATATTGGGTATTTCTTTTTGAACTTCTGTCAACAAGGTATCCGTTGTATTAATTAATATATTGTGTGTCTTTCTGTTCTGTGCTAAATAAATATATTTTCTTTCTTTCTTTCTTTCTAGTTTATCGATCGCATAATCTTAGTTTATTGAGAAGCTCAACTTCATTCAAAGCTATGCCCATCTTTCGACAAGAACCGCATGCCCTGTAACCTGTACATGAAGACCTTATTGTCATGTCAGCGAATGCTTAGTTGAATACTGGGCCAAATATAATATTTAAAAACTATATTTCGTCGACATGCAGAAGAAGAAGAAGGTTCAAAACGAAGTCGTATGTATTTGAAAATAAGCTCAATCATCACAGACTTGATACCTTTATAAAATTCCTTGATTTTATTCTGCTTTCGCCGGTGTCAATCAGCCAGACAATAATGTTGGAAGAATTTCAATGTTTTATTTTAAGGACGTAACTAGAAATAAAATCAATTGCTGCCTTATCGACATTATTAAACCCATCACCGCTAACGAAGAGTACATTACAAACAAATCCTTTAACAGTTACTCTAATTCGTGTTAAATCGCAACCAGTGTAAAACACCTTAAGTACTAAATAACTTAAAGGTTAAGCCTGTACTACACGAAGTAGGCGTCAAGGCACAAAATGGGCAGAGAGTATAAAAGGCTAACTCTATACAATGAGTGACAACAGGTGCACGCGCACATAGACGAGTACGTATGCCATGCAGTCTCAAACAATTGTCGGTCGCCAGTGCGCTTGCACTCGCTGTACGTGAAGCGTGTCTATGTGTGCGTGCATTTTCGTTCGTTGTATGAAGCCGATCTTCTTTACTTATTTGCTTTGTGGTAAAGACTTCGTTGAAAGTAAAACCGTGTTTGTTGGTCCTTGACATTCGACTATCTGTATCAATGTTCACGGCTTAAAATGTTGTGGCGTTATTGACAGGTTAAATGGTGTAATTTGTTGTGGAGTTTCCAAGGAGTTATGGTGAATGTCGGTGAAATTGGTTTTTGGTTCGATACTGGTATATTTAGAGTGTGATTAATAGTCTGTTACATGGATTTCATTTTGCACCTTTAAGTGTTACGCAGTAGGTCACTTTTTGGTGGACTGTTACTGGGTATTTCTTTAATAATTTAGTTTTTGTGTTTTCTTTTACTGGGTTCACATTTCTTATTAATTCGATTAACTTTTTCTCGCGGCTTCGCTTCTGTGGCATTACTCATATGTAGGAACTGAACTTTATGCTGTTAATCTGTGATAAAATAACTAGTGGCAGTAATCTCAGCAATATTTTCGTAAAAAGTGAACTATATATTTGTTTGGATATCTTTTCCTTTCACAGTTAGCGGGAAACATCTTATACACAACAAACATCCAGATTTAACAACCAAAACACAGAAATATTTACCCGTAACAATTTCTGTTGATGCACATCATTCTACCGTTTGATTCATCGTTGTACGCGCGAACTGTAAAAATGAAATGGCTCGTAAAACAGCCCCTACATATAATTCTGCCCCTTGAACATCGGGTTTCATAATATTGCTGTCTTTATTAGCTGAGGGTAAGATTTCGTCACTCGTAAGAGTCGGTTTTCTTACATTATTATTATAGCTATGTAGAATATTGTTATATGTTGTGGTTTGTCTCGGCTGTTTACATGCAATTTGTTTACTGTGATGCCTACAAGTTTTTTCTCCTTAACATCAAGGCACTTTATAAAGACTGTCATCATTGCGACACCTCATAGATAAAAGACCGAGGCCTAGACTCTAGAACGAAAATCTTACACACATCACATCACATCATCAGCCTATCAATGTTCCCACTGCTGGGACACTGGCCTTCTCTCTGTGAGAGGGAATGGGCCGTAATCCACCACGCGGGCCCAGTGCGGATTGGTGGGTGTCACATGTCTTAGAATTTTTGGTTCTAGGACATGCCGGTTTAATCACGATGAAAATATTACTAATCACACTAATATTATAAAGGCGAAAGTTTGAGTGTGTGTGTGTGTTTGTATGTTTGTGACTTCTTCACGCTCAAACGGCTGGACGGATCTGAATGAAATTTGTTACAGAGACCGATTATAGTCTGGCTGGGTTAGTACATAGGACTTTTTATCCCGGGAACATGTTTACTTGGGATAAATTTTGAAATTGACGCGGGTGAAGCCGCTGGCAGAAGCTAGTATTATTAATGCGTGTGGATATATGTTTCTTACTCAATCACGCCAGAACGGCTAAACGGATCTGGATGAAATTTGTCACAGAGATAGACTATAGTCTGGAATAACACATAGGCTATTTTTCATCTCGGTCATGTTCCCTGGGAAAAAATAACACTTTTTTCCAGGTTGAAGCCGCTGGTGATCGATGAATTAATATGGCAAGTGGTAAAATTACCTTTCGTTGCTGTGATTGGTAAACTGAATTCTCATCAGTCAATGGCATTAATTGGTTTGAATTTAATTTGTGCCAACCAGTAATTTTTTGATGATATCTGCGTACTAACGAAAGGTATTTACAACACATTTACAAGGCAGACGTGAATGGAAACGCCGGGAGGGGACGCCCTAGAAAGACATACATAGACCTTATAGGTGATGTTCTTCAGAAAAGCCAAGTGCGCAGTACCCATGACCGGCGTGTGTATGACTAGATGTATGAATGTGTGTGAAGCAAAAGAAGTATGTAAGGATCGTAGCAGGTGGCGTTCTGTAGTTTCTGCCTACCCCCATGGGAAAAAGGCGTGAGTTTATGTATGTATCTGCGTACTAGTGGTAACAATTTAACAACCCAATTCGATTATAAAATCATTAAAGGCAAAGAATTTCTAGTTCTAATCTAGTTTCTCAATTGATTAGAGGATTATAATATCTGAATCCGCAGGTATAATATGTATGATAATTTTAATAAAATAGATAAATACTAATAACATGATCTATCTTAACGTATATAAATCTTTACAACACACAGATGCGGCCAACAATCACAAAACTCACTTCAATGAGTCTTCATATCTGATTCAAGAAACACTAAAAATTTTATTCCCCGTCATCAAAGGGGATATAAGGCAAGGTGTAATTTACCGGTCCCCTCCGAGACAAGATATGCAACAAAAAGTCGGCAGCCACCGTGCCCAATTTGAACTAGTGAAAAATGAATGTCTATTATCCTTACTAAATTATAGTAGGACCACCCTGTACTATGAGACTGGTGGCGATGCGATGGGTACGGAAACGGTAGATGAAATGTATATTGTTGGATTTAAATTTGAATTTAAAATAGAAAGAGATTTTGTAAATGAAAATATCAGAAACTATGGCGGTTTTAATTAATATTATTAACGTTATAAGAAATAAAATAAAACAATATAAATGTATTAATTTTCTAATTAGTTTTAGACAAACACATAAAGTAAGACATAAGAAAATAAAGTGAAGCATATAGTATTTATAACCAGAGCAACGAAAAATAATAAAGAATATATTTAGTAGTATAGTAGTGTAGACAGTTTAGTATAGTATAATTATTTGTAGTTTATCCTTGCAAAGAAAATGGGTGCTAATTAAGGCAGCTTCTTTAAAATGTCATTCTCGTCTGCAAATATATTTAGTTGTCTAATTAATTAATAGGTCAGCGACAAACTTTTAGCGTCTAATAAATGGTTTATAAGCGACCATATATTGTAAAACAAGCTACTGTTAATATGACGCAACATGGTGATAATTCTTAAGCAACTAAATTTGTGATATGTCTACTCATTGCTAGCTTCTAATAAGTGTATCAACTTCATCTATAAAATAATATCAACGTACTCTAATTTCATAGAGTCACCTTTATTTTTATACTTTAGCATAAGTAATTGATGAGTGAATCTACTATATTTGAACATAAAATTTCCTTATTATTGTCATCAAATAATGGTCAATAAAAGCTATAATTTCATGTATTCGCCTATCTATTTATAATGTTACCATAAGTAATTGACTATTATACCTACCCAAATGAACATACAAAAAATAGGGTGGTATTTAATACTTTAACTGTAATTCCCCTTTTTTCAATCAAAATATTCGAAATTACTACCAAAAATACTGAATTGCACACTAAATTTGCTCATCAAATAAATGAATTATACTATACTGCTAGATCTTTAAAGCTTAACTGTTTTACTGAATAACTATCTGTTAACTAAAAGTAAATCTAATAATTCTTCGAGTGCAACAAAATATTTAAGTTTTAAGGGAGGGCGGGAAACGAAACAAAGTCGACGGAGCCCCGCTGCGCAGGGCTCCTATTTCTGTCTGCAGGGTCTAAAGTAACCTAACATGAAGGAGATGACGGGAGCTGAGTTCGCTCGCTTTGCTCGCTCACTTCAGCTCCCGTCATCTCCTTCGAACCTAACCTATCCGTGTCGGGGTGCCCTAAGCTCCCGAGCTCGCTTCGCTCGCTCTTGGACTAATTCACATTTATTTTATATTTAATTGAATAATTTGTGTGTTGCAAACTTTCACGAAAAAAGAATATGATTTATTAATTTAGTTGTTGAATGAAAAACTTTGATTGCTAATTTTGAGGCTGGAATTTGATTTTATTAGCAGACAGATGTTGAATCTCTAAAATATATAAAGTAGCTCACTTACAACATTAGTCGCTGAGTTATCAAATCAGAAGTAAATATATTTGTCGGTAGCTCGGAGTCATATTAATTTACGCTCGTAAATTGACGCTGGTTTTTTGATATTCTGTTGGAGTAGTAAAGATGATGAATTAATATAATTGAAGCTGTTCTATTAACTCGTCGCCCACATATAAAAAAAGACGCTAGGTTGCAGGTGCTAAAGAAAACTTTTGTTGCCGCACATATAATTTCCCAAAGAAAATTCGTGGTTTAAGTGCCGAACCAGATATAAAAATAAATAAAAATGGTTCAAGTTTAGAAAAAGCCAATAATCTCACTTCGAAGTCTTCCACCAAAGCTCCCTGCATTTCGCCTTTGCTCCACAATCCTGAATTATTTCCCACAAACTCCACTATCACATGGTAAGGGCATCGCAGGGGCCAGACATCGTAACTTTACGATTCCAACTTTACTGCATCGGCCCTGCAACGGTGGGGAAAAAATAAATTGGAAATTGAAGCCCTCCTGATACTACCACGTTTTATGGGTCCACTACTAGTGTGGATGGAATGATGTAGGGTTGTATATGGGGCTAAAGTCAGGTGGGAGCTGTTTAGACTTATTGTTTGAGAAATGGTTGACAAATACTTTGAAAATGTAATTATTGATGAGGCAATAATAATAGCAAACTTTGAATATTTATAGGAGATTTAATTAGAAACAAATAATGAACTTGTGATTGTTGAAAGATATTATAATACAAAACCAAAACTATGGATGATTTCAAATTACATAATGCAGCTGTGGGATGTGTTTATGAAATTTTAAGAAATGGTTAACTAAGATATAGGCGTATTGATTATTGAAGATGTTGTAATTATAAAAGAGATGGTCTAAACTTAATGGAGCAAATTGGAAAGAGACCTTGAGTTTGTAAATTGAGACTTTTGGAAGATAAGAGTAATATTACATATTATGATACGGAACCTGAAACCACACATACACGATAATATAAATGATGATTTTAAATAAAATAATGCAGTCGACACAAAACCAGGGGTCTGATATCAAACAATGAGGTAATAATTGAAAACATAAGAAAGATGTTATATTATTCTGATAATTTTATTAAGAATAAAAGTCGGTGCGATATCATTGAAATAAAGAGTGGTCAAACTGATCAAAATTGTATGTTTTAACGTTTGTATACATTTTCGGGCAGTGTTGAAAGGAGATGTTTGATTTTGGGCCATCACTATGTACACCACACAGATTAATAGGAAAAAAATAGGAGAATTACTTTAAAATACTAACAAATTAATTTAAAGAAGAGTACAGGCCTAAAAAAAATTCATTTGAACAGTTTTAAGATAACTCTATTTTTAGGGCAGCCATGACAGTTGTGTTTGACATGACGTTCGATGACTTTGACAATTTTAAGAAGTGACGTCTTTGAGTCTTTTTTTGCTTTGGCTATGAATTGGAAGTGTTTCGGAGTTTTTAGTGATTGGTTTAGTTTTGCAACCCACTTTACTACTATGGACATTAATTGATTGCTTCTCTGTTGCAATTGAATTCGTGTTGTTTTTTTTATTTTTGCAGGTTTTACGATGACACGTCAATCAAATGTCATTGTCAAAATGTCATTTTTGGCATATTGCCGATCTGATCCACCATGTCTAAGAAGATGTTTTGTTGCTCTACTTGACAAAGTTAATTTGAGTTTACTTTGAAACGAAATGAATTTAAAGAAAACTAACAATTAAAAACGGTTACTATATTATAAATCGATTTTTACATATAGTGTACATAGAGCTGGCCCAGGCTCCATACATTTTTGGAACATCTCCTTTAACAAAAAAAATCACTGATGTAAATCTAAACAATCATTGACGGTCATGGGCTACTTTCTTGTCCCGAAAAATTAACGGTTTTAGTGTGAAACCACAAGAATAAAGCCGTGGAAAACCCCTAAGAATAGAATAGTATTGTTTTGAGACCTACGCTCAATGATACTATGACTTTTACGGGCCCAACACTATTGTGAATGAATGTCCTATCTTTAGCTAGGTACGTTATATTGCTAAATCCAGTTGCAGTTAGTAGTTTGTGTTTATGTACTTACTTTTCTTATGGTCTTAGGAGCCTGTCAGTTAGTTATCTACTAGTTTATTTATGTCTTCTTTAGCTTCATGGTTTTCTATATATTTTCAAGGCTTAATATTAATAGTATCTGCAATATTAACTTTATCGAGTTTTTTTTTGTTGAAATTGTTACTTGGACTGTTTTAATTGAAATGATTTTTTATATTTTTAGGGTTCCGTACCTCAAAAGGTAAAAAAAGGAACCCTAATAAGATCACTCTCTTGTCCGTCTGTCCGTGTGTCACCACCGATTTCCTCAGGAACGGGTGGATCTAGCTAGTTGAAATTTATACCAAATACTGAGGTCTATAGTCCCTATTAGGTGTATAAACAAGGTCCTGAGTTAACACAATAAAAAGATATGGGCAAATATAGATTTTTACGAAAACTTGTATATACCAAAATTTACCTTAATTTTCTACTTTTTTATTTTTCAGCATTTTCTCTTTACTTTTGCTGTAAGACCTTGCTTTTAACTAAAATTGGCAATTCTAGGTCAACCAGAAGTACCCGGTTTTGGGTTTATATGGTAGTTCCCGTTGACCTAGAATAAAAAATTATACTATTTTAATGATGGCGTTATAATGGCTAGGTACGGAACCCTCGGTGCACGAGTTCGACTTGCACTTGACCGGTCTTTTTATTGAAAAAAATGGTGTGATCTCTTATTCACCTTTGCTTTTGATTAACTTTTTGTTACTTTTGCCTGATAGTTCATTAATTCTAATTTCATCAGGACTCTCGGAGATTATCATACAGGAACCAGAAAATAAAAAAAGAAACTGAAACCAACTAAAAAAGGTCTTCAAAAATATTTGAAGCGAAGGACTAAAACAAAAAATTCTTAAATATGAATCTGATTGAACTCCAGCACATTATGAACTTTTCAAGCAAATCACAAGTTACAACGACGATGAACAAGCCTACGAGAGAAACATAAAACAGTACATTTTATTTTGTACCTCCTTTGTATGAAAATATTCGACACCAGTTTACGAAGTGACATACTCGTACGTAGTCAAAGTTATGAGCAATAATGAACCTTATTACGAGGTGCTAAAGTTCGCGCCTTAAGTCAATGTTCGGATTATCAAGGATATGAAGTAAATAGTTAAATGTATGGTTTTACTTGCAAATGTTCTGAAATATTGCCCAGAGTAAGTTTTGTTTGGATTTTAAGTAAAAATATATTGAATATTCTACTTCAATTCTCAGGCAAATTTGTAGACTGTCCAATCAAATATGTAGATTCAAATAATATATTATTATAATAAAGGATTTAGTTTTAGATAATTATTATTCTAAACTACATCCGTCTCATAGTTTTTGTTCCGTTTAATCAGATTCAAAGAATAGTACGGTCACGCAGAAAAAACAACAACCTTATAAATATTTCTATACTATGTATAAAACAATTTTAATTCCAAACTTGAACTTTGAAAAAAGAACACAACTTTCATCACAAAACCTTGCGTCACGCATCCTTTTCTACAATATCAAGATCCATCAATTAAAATAGTTTGTTTATGACATCAATACTTGAAAAAAAGGACAATATAACATAGTGGCAGGCCACCTGCCTGCGGCGCTTTCAACAAAACCAAATATTTAAACAAAAAATCAAATACTATGTAATGACGTTTGAGATTGATGACAATTGTACAGTTGAGAAGAGAACGTGTTTGAGTAACCTTTTCTTTACTAAATTATTCGTAGGATAATTTGAAATTGTTTTAATTTTATGTGTTAAATTGTAGGTTATGGAAATGAAATTAAGATATAAGTTAATCCAATCAATACAATATAATTTGTGAAAATAAAACTGAACTTATGCCACCATCCAGGCCCACTGAAGGTTGTTGTAGGTTTCTACCAATTAAAAAATTACGACTATCTTATAAAAATGCGTTTAGTGTGTGAACAAACTTCAAACAAATGGATGAAAGTCTGACAATGGCTCCTAATCATACATTGTTTATAACAAAATCAAGAAAGAGGTAAATAATAATAATGTGAAAATAATTTTTCTGTGGCACTAAATAGCCAGTAAAAATTATTTCACTTTTTAAAATTATAACTAACCTATTTTGCTCACGACTGTACAAAGGTTACTACCAACCGCACCGATTGTTGATCTTTGACATTTGAATGAGATTACGTAACCGCTTCCTGTCCACATCGAATATTCAAAATGATTGATTCATACACTAATATGTATGGATGAGAATTTTATATTAAGAGCCTGGGAATTGGGAATCAGAAGGATGTTTCTACTGGTTCTCATTTTGTGAAGGTTGCATTGTTGAATGTTTCTAACACATAAATTTTAATAATTAAAAAAAATACTTGTATTTAAAATTACATAACTTATCTAGTAGTTCACTATATATATTGAACAGGTAAGTATGACACGTTATCTTGTGGAAACAGCAGGATTAAAACAAACAACAATTCAAAAAGAAAGAAAAAGCAGGCAAGCAAACAAACAAGCAAGCAAGTTCAAGTTTCTTTTTTGTGTGTACATAAATAAATAAATAAAACGCCCATAACTTTTGAACGGCTGAACCGATTTTCATCAAACATAACTAAGAACACTCTCGATAAAATCACCTTTCAAACAAAACAAAAACAAAATTAAAATCTGTTCATCCGTTTCGGAGGTATGATGCCACACACAGATACACAGGTACACAAATCAAACTTATAAAACCCCTATAATTCCGTCGGAGTTTAAAAAGACTTCGTGTAACGCTAGTCGATTTATACAATGTATATTTAAATTAATAAAAAAACTTTGCACGGTGTCGATATTACCAAGAAACGATGCCAAACCATTAATTTTTAATTTACTGTAACTAATTACGTGGGTAATTACGTTACCCGTAGTATTTTTTTTTGTTTCACTGGCTAATAATTATTAATTTTCCTTATTTAATTTTATATTTTAGTAACTTAATCACAAACGGGCTTTTATCCTAACTTATTTATGCACTAAGCTTAAATAAAATAATTAGATGCCTTCAGGATGAAAAATATAAAGTTTTTAATAAAGTAAGTAAGTAGGCTTCAAAAAGGTCAAAAAATTGAAGCCAAAAGGTTTTAATATCTATAAAGTCACTATTTATTAGGTAAACCGTAAAAACAAAAACAGACTTCATTATTAATTGTAATATAAATAATGTAATCATGTCTTATCTTTTCTTCAAATGATAATACCTACACCTACAGCATAATTGCAAACTCACCGTCATTCCCTTTCGAGTTAATTTACCTTCATCTCCATCATAAAAATTTATAAAATTAAATGCCATCATACTGTATAATAATGATGTTACACAGGATGTTTTCGACACTACAATAAAAACGTTCATCGAGGCAGTTTAATAACACGCTATAGATTTTATGGACGCATTAAATGAACCACGTTTTAATTTGGCTGTAAAATCAGAAAGCCTTTTGTGGCCGGCCTTGGGCAGTACCTAAGTGAGTGAGTTGACTTAATACGTGTTTGAAGTTACTAACTTCATGTACAGGCAAGTACTTGTATCTAATCGTGATAGGTCTCGGGTTAATTTGAGTGGATGACTTGATTTACCTAAACAAATCTAATGAAATCTCAAATAGGGTTAGGTCTTGTGTTTTAAGTCCTTTTGAGGGAAACGTCCACCCCTCTTAACGATTCTGTCGCCATGCTAACGGAAAAAGAAAAAAAACTCTTAACCGAGGGTTTCAAATAGCAATAACTGACAATTTCATTGAGTCGAGTAAGATAAATGACTTAGAATATAGAGTTTAGATAACCTATCCTATACCTTCCTTTATCGGAGGATGATTCAGCAAGTATGTTGTCCATGTTTCCATGTTATGTAGTGTTCCATAACAGTACTGAATTTTCAACCTCGTGTACTTATGAAAGGCACGATTTTAGGAGATTTGGCAAATTACAATAAGACATAAACACTGTCCATGAAAATGGGGCTCTTTCGTATACTTTCATCTTTAAATCTTTGTAGATACTTATATATTATATTTATTCCTGTAAATAAATTCGTACCAATTTTTTCCATGTTGTTTCTTATCCCTCTACTCTGAAAAGAAACACCAAAATCAACTCAAAGGCTCTTTTGAAGTTCAGACATTATCTTGTTCAGATCGATCTTATCAGGATATGCAGATTGATTAGTGTTTGAGATTAGCTTTCGATTTGAATCATAATTTATGGCATAGGCATGATTAAAATACTCTTTCTTTCTGTTTCAACATCCTAGATAGAAAAATAAAGCCAACGAAAAAGATCCGATGGACAAAAGCGAACTTTATTAAAAAAGAAGAGAATTATTTAATCAACGAAAAAGATCTGACGGACAAAAACGATCTTTATTAAAAGAATAAGAAAACTATTTAATCAGAAACACAATCGAAATCAAAAACTGAATGCTCACTAAACAAATTATGAAATCCGATCCCTATACAAAGCGATCCATCAAAACTCTGACAGATAAAGAAAAAGTCTTATTTTTTCCCCTTTTGGTACCCTCTGAGTACAAAATGCAGTGAGCGTCTATATTTGTAAGCGGTTTAAACTTGGGATAAACAAATAATTTCAATTTGTATGTTTGTTGTCATCTCGAAAACTGCTCAAGCGTTTTTAGTGGGCTTTTATTTTGTGTTGTATTCATGGTTGAAATTTTCTTTGTTACCTGGTGTGTCCTTAAGTGCTTCCTGTGGTCATGAACCGTTTAATTTACATCTTGTACTTCATGCAATATACTTCCAAGTGATTCACAAATTGGTGATATTGACGAGCGTCTGCATGATCATGCATCAGTCCCTAATTGGTCAGATAGAAAATCCTCATCAATAAAAGTCTCTCCAATTGAAACCGAGCCATCAATTAACATCTCAAATCTTTTCGTAATCCATAAGAATTTCAACGGATGTAATATACTGAGCATACTCGAGACCGTGTAATTTTCGCATACGTTGAGTCGTAAATATCAATTTGTGTTTAACACTTAAATTATAGGGCTGGTCAGTTACAGATGATTTAGGTTCCGGTCCATCTAATATTTCGGCGCCGGTGTCGTCGGGTTTGTTGTTTACTTCGCTTATTTTGTCGATGATAAATGTGGTTTTAGTAGACGGTCAAAGGAGATTGAGGTGTGGGGTTCATAGATTAATTGTAAATCGTACTCTACAAGCTCAGCAAAAAAAGATCATCATAATTATTAGGGTTCTAAGATCATGTATCTTATTTTTTTTAGTGAGATTAAGAACTTTGCGTGTATAAATATACAAATATTTTATTATTTAGTTATTCCAAATTATCAAGGGAAAGTTTTTCTCTGTCAATGCGAATAGAGGCTTTAGACGAAGCGACATTGAAATGTTGGTGTCTTTGCTGGAGCAGAGATAGCTACGATCGATAAGACAAAGTGTAAGCACAGAATAAATAAAAGTACAATATGTAAGGGATTGTTCACGAGAAATTTCGCTAACGCTTGCCAATCCAATATATGTTTTGTACTTTTTGACAATATATATCTCTGATTATAAAAACATCACTTTGTCTAGGTCTTAAATTGTAAGCAAATAGTTGGATCGATTAAAAGAAATTACCATAACCAATAGACTAGTGGTCCATTGGTTATGGTAATTTCTTCTATGTAATCTTCTATGCAATGAAATCAGAGAATGCAGAGCAGCTTATGTCCCGATAAATTATATGAACACAATAATTATATAATTAAACCTGACACTCTGTGCATGGTTTCTGGTTACATGTGATCCCATTAGTATAGTTTGAATTACGTAGATAAGATATTATAGGAGGGCAACAGTGTAGTAATAATATCATGATGTACTTAATTTAATTGATCAATGTATTAATGTTTTTATCAATTGGTTTAAATTTAATTCAATGCTTTTATTTATATATGTTGGATATTGTTTTATAATTCACTACCTGGTATTGTTTTAATCTTAATTTAATGTTTTTTATTGTATACGTTAAGTCTTGTTTTAATATTATATATCTTAATCGTATTTACTTATTAACCAGACATTTAAATACTAAGTACCTTTTATAAACTTGCTGTATTTGTATTATTAATTGCTGTTGTCAACTTAATTCTTAAATTTTAACTAAAACAATGCTATAATACGTGATAATAATGTATATAACCACAAAATGTGCATGTGGTGTTAACCTATAATTAATTGCTACACTTATAAATGAAGGTAAAAAGGGATCTGTTAACGTACTGTGTTAACAATTTTTGGTAAGCCAAATAAATAAATGAATATCATACTTGATAGCCAAACCAGGCTTTGAGTAAATGCCCTGGCTCTAGTCTACATATAACTTACAATTGCCTCATTGATCTTGTGGTTGTAAACACTACTGCCGAGGATGAGGTCTTGGGTTCGATGCTTAGGTCGGGCAAGATCTTATTTGGTACTTTTTTTTTGGGACCATCCCATCACAGTATTCCCAAACCGCTGCAACTCCTGAAAGCCAGACTGGCGACCACCGGAAAAGCGCCGAGGCAATGAAGTTCAATGAAGTCCCGGAGAATATTCATTCTCCGACGGTTAAATTCTTAACTGTCTAGGATCCCGCGACGAAATTAATCAGAAAAGAATAATGGAGGAGTAATAACAAATACAAATTTCCACTTCCCTCCATATCAAGCAGGAGACAGAACAAACAAGACCAATAGGCACAAAGAGTCGTTTACAACTGGGATAAGCCCAGTTTCCTAGCACCACGGATACAAATTAGCATTAATATTAATGGGTCCTAACATTGTGAGCTGTTATTGATTCCAATAATAGGTATGGCAAAAACGCTTGAACGCATGGAAATTTGGTCTAGTTTTCACAAGGTCCGTATAGTAAACAGCTCCTGATGCAGCCTGTACATTATTCATCATGCTATGTGTATTGCGTTCATTCTGCGAAAGAATACACCCCCATAATATATGATGTGCAGATTGTACATATTATATATTCTTATTGGGTACTAGCGGACTCCTCGCTGTTTCACCAGCGTATTTCCCGTTCCCATGAAAAAAAAAGTAGCCCATGTCACCCAGGGATAGTCTAGCTTCCCAACGGTGAAAGAATTTTAGAAATCAGTCCAGCCCTTTCGGAGTCTATAATGAACATACATACATACACACTTTCTCTTATATATATATATATATATAGATTTATAGGAGAGATTTCTAAGTAGCAGCCTGGAGTCTGGATTAGAGCCCAATTGATGGCAATAGTCTCGCCTCATATAACTGGCAAAATGTGGGTGTAGTACTTAGATGCACACACACCCTTCAAGGATACAGGTGTCATCATCATCATCAGCCGAAAGACGTCCACTGCTGGACATAGGCCTCCCCCAGGCGTCGCCTCATTGACCGATCCTATGCCTCTCGCATTCAGCGCATTCTCGCAACCTTAACTAGGTCATCGGTCTGGTGGAAAGCCTTCCAAAGCATCGTCTTTATTACAGGTGTGATGTTATGTTATGCTTGGATTCGGATTCTCTGCAGCGTCTGTGCTTTCTGATACTTCTAGGCAAGCATGTTCTATCATTGACTACATCATCGATTACTACCAGCCCCCCTAGCCAAGTTACAAACGTTTCGTATCGAATCGCTTTCTACAAATCTTTAAAACCTTAAATTCGTTTGGTGACCGTGGCTTAGAGTTCAGATGTGTCATTCCCATACATTGATTCGTTTTCTATTAGCATTATCGATTGAGGATTGTTAACTTGGTTACAGGTGTGAGATAGTGGTCAAACGTGAGCCAAATGAGCCTATTAATGAAAGCAATGGTAGATCCAATTACCATAATAAAGGCAGCCCATTGAAAAAAACATCGAAATAAATAACACAATATTGCGTTTATTTAAAGTTATTGTGACAGGCAATTCTTGTAAAACTACAAATGACGAAATATTATGATAATTTCAACAAGAAACGATGAATCAATTTTCATTAATAATATCTCATACTAATTATGGGCAGTAACAAATTAAGTTTCCAAAATATTTTCTAGCAGGCAATTAACATTTTCTAACGGCAGTTTTACGCGTGTTTAAGGCACAGTCATTCGATTGACATATTTGACGATTACAAGAATATTTTGAACATGCACCTTTGTTGTTCGTATGTTGATTTGATTTATGACCGAGTCGTTGGATTAGGCAATCGAATGTACACGTGAGACTTAAGGCGACTTATTTTAATGAATGTAAATCGCTTTTAAGTAGCTGTTTGGACTACTTCCGATGCTGAATTAATTAATATGTATTTCTAACTTCTTAAGCCTTATATGTATATTATTTAATTCATATTGCGAACATTAAAAAAAATGTTAGAAAAAATACTGGCACTGACCTGACAAGGAAAACATTTTATAATCCTAGATCAATGTTTTTCCTAATCAAAATGGGTCCTAACTTACTATCTTGTGGTACTCTACCAGTAAATCCTTGATCATCCACCCGTACTTCAGTCAAGCTACTACAAAACAGCTAATAAACTTCAAATCTATCGTGCGCCTTCATCTTTAGCATAACTTTCGGCACGCACATACTATTATTGATAGTTATGACGCTTTACATCGTATCAAACCCATTCATTAGCTTTATTGCCTTGCAAGGCGTGGGCTTGAAGACATCGCGGTACAATGCGACCTGTTATTTATTAATATTGTTTAAGTTTAATTGTTAATCATAGTGTTTAATGTTGCTTATGTGCCGTTATGGTTTTTAGGCGTGTTAAGTGAAGGTGGAGTTTGGGAGTGTTTTGTAACATATTTTTTAATCTGATTGTAGTGTCTTTTAATTTCCTATTAAATAATATAAATTTAATTGGAAGTATTTATTGAGGATCAGTGTTATTAGTTTGGTAAACCTCTTCCAAATTCTGTGGGGCACATACTTTATTTGAATTTACTATTTAACGAGCTTTATAATTTTTTTATTATGATATTAGTTCCCCTTAATTTCATATTGCTATATTATTTCTCATAATCTGAATCCAATAATTTTCTTTTCATGCTGATAACGCAAGAATTTATTTGGCAATAACGCTCAAACCTCAGCATGTAAGCAAACCACCACATAACCAGTACATAAGGTTTCATCACCTATCCCAGTAGCGACTCTAAAACAAGTAATTTCCATCGCCTTTTATTAAATCGTAAACACTTTTGATGGCCGTTTTACTTTTTTCAATAAAGTGTTTATTGGCTTTTCTCTTTATTGCAGTTGTAACGTTAGATTTTGAGTATATTGTACCGTTTGATAGTGGTTTAACGATGGCGGTACCTAAATCGATAGTTTGGGCTTTATGAAAGAAAGTTGATGAAACGTTCAAGTTTATGTGGATGATACAATCGTTTTCTCAAGATTTTAAAGTTGATAATAAAAGAGTTTATTTTTTATTGTTAAGATAATTACATATATCAAGATACAGCACTCTAATTGCGACAGATGCTTATGAGTTCAGGCTGAAGAATTTGATGAAAAATTCCTAATCCTACAATTCGTTATGCTCTATAGTGAGTAATCCTGCTGATCACCTTCAAAAACATGTAAATGAGCGGTTCACTGATGTTACTCTCTGATTCAATTAATTAAAAGCGGTGGGATTACAAATGCTTATCTCTAATTTAAAATCAAGATTAATTCATAATCATGTCATTAGATCATCATAAAGACGAAGTTAAAGCAAAAACACATGGATCCATAATAACATCGAATTTATTATAATCGAAAGAAACATTGACATCTACGCCTCCCCATATTGAAGCAATAAAAGCCCCAATAATTCTAACTCAACTATAAAATTTATTGACCACAATGTTCTCATCACAGAATTCATTAGTAATAAACTTCGAATACTGCATAATCAATGCGAGGGTACATCCACCAATGTGTAGTGACTCATTCTAAATGGCGTGATATGGGGGAATTTTGATGGGTAACCGTTTAATGAATGAGTATAGACGATTAAGTTGAATTTTATTTAGTTTTTGATCAGCAGTTTACATGAAAGGTTTTTGAGTGTCGTGTGTCTGTAGTGGGCGTAGTTTTTGACAAATATTTTGTTATGCAGTTTGGATGAGAGTGCAATATTTTCCATGATTATTGGTTACATGAAGCTGATGACATCGGTAAAGTTGCTGGAAACATACCAATGAGCCCCGCATAGAACTGAGAATAATGGCGGAGGAGAGAGTGGCATATATAGAAATGAATGATTTCGAGCTAAAGATGATGACTTAGGGATGCAAGTTTAATGTGTGACGATCCTAGCTAGATGGACTAGAGAAGTTTCAGGGGTGGCCGGGACAAACTGCATGATGAAGTCAGAAAACTGAGTGGTTTGGTACAACTTGAAAGTGTAGCAGTGGACTGCAATAGGACTATTGAGTTGGTTGATCTAAGGAGGACACTTAGATTTTAGTTCACTCACTTTGTGTGTGCCTATACCAACTTGATTACTTGAGCATGCACCTTACTAAGTGTCAAAAATATGTTAACCACGGAATGACCAATTCTTATCTTTTCACCTTATGTTTCATCTCGATACTAAAGTATCTTCTGGTCAAATTTAATCTCAGTCTATAACGATTTGCCTTAGAATGACTAAATAAGACACATACATGCCCAGTTTTATGATTGTTATATCATTTCAATTGGCTGCATCGCTTCATGGTTTATTTGCCATTTAACTATCCTAGGTTATGGCTCAGTAGCTGAATTGGTTAGTGATGCTATTGTCTAGTATAGATCTAGATTTATTATTTGATTAAAAGTAAAGATCAGTCTAAGTAGATTTTGAAATCCATAGTTGAATTTCCTGTTGTGGAATTGGCATCTTCGATTTTTTTACTTACATACAGAAAATAAATCATGTTATCAAATTCAGTGTATTTTCATGATTATAATATTCTTCTTTTGTATGCCCATTGACCTCGCGTATCGATATGCGTTCGTTAGTGCTTATCTTTTAGTATACATCATGATGATCATGGTAAACTTAGGAGGGTTTGATGATAGGCGGATTATGAGGAGGGTAAAACGCAAGTTGAGGAGGGATGAAACGCATGTGAGGAGGGATGAATCACATGTTACTAAAAGAGTTATGAATATAAATATGGATGGATGGAGAGGGAGGGGACGGCCAAAGAAAATATGGATGGACTGTGTGAGGAGTGACATGAAGGAAAAGGGAGTCAGTCGTCACTGACTCCCTTTTCCTTCCTAGCGTGACGGTGGACAGGACAGTATGGAAGAAGAAAACGTATTGCACCGACCCCAAGTAACATGGGACAAGGACAGGAAGATGATGATGATGATGATCATGGTAAAATTTGGCTCATCTTTCTTAGAACTTTTTCAAGCTAAATAAGATAGTGCAATTTCCTACACGGTTTCTTCTACTGTTCTAAAGCTTGTTGTTAATACACTAAAATGTAAAAAAGCTTGTTTTAACAATTAAAATGCCACCATAAAAAGAAAAACAGCAAGAGTAACAAAATAAAAATAAAAAATTTATTCAACAAAACAACTGCTGAAGATGTTAAATGATAATTAATCACTTCACTTTTCACTAAACCTTTCAAATACCACCTACATACAGATTTTTTCTAACGCAACATTTATTTATTACCGAAACGTGTCTACACGCGTTAACTTACTTAACACCACCCTTGGAACAAGAGAAAACGACCTTTATGGCCGTGAAGATAGAGATGAAGGAGACTTCATATAATTTTGGGAAGCGCGTGACGTTTCGACACCGGACGCAAGTCAACAATTGCCTTCCTGTTGTGATAACGGTAACCAGGCTAATTACGGGTAAAGTGTTACAGTTAACAGATTTTTGTTGTTTAGTTAAGCTTACCGTGCGAAATAGAATTAGGGCCGGTTTCTGAATTGAGCATTTGGAGTTAAAACATCTCTAACCCTAGTTTTATGCTAAAATACATCAGTCTTTTAGGCTAAATTAAAGATCGATGGTATTTTTTTTCCCATGTATGACATTTCAATAACATTTCTCAATTTGACATACATATATAATACAATTTATGGCCATTTGGTAAAAGTGATTGAATTTGACGACGTTGAAATAATTTATGACGATTTGACATTTAGTAAATTGAATTAGGTGTGATAATAAATATATAATTTATGAAAATTAGACATAATCATTTATGATAATTTAGAGCTACTTTTATTTAATCTGACATTGTAATAATTTATGTCATTATTTCACATTGTCATGTCAAGTTCTTCATCGTTTGTCAAACTGAAATATGTTGATAGTTCGTTTTTCCAATAAAGTTGTTAAAAGACTTTTGTGTTAATGATTGCACTTGGTTTACGACTGTTTACATAATTAATTTTATTACAAAATATTTTCATATTATATTTTTATGACCGGGTATTAAATTTTTAGTCAAGAGGAATTTACGGGCATTTATCCTTATAAATCCTTGTAAATTTATCATCCTATATATGCAGTATGCAGTAATAAATCCCCTTGGATTTGTTAGATCAAAAGATGATGCTGAATTTTATAAAATAGAAATGTTAATAAAATACTTTGTATGATCAAGAAATTACAAATTTAAAATCCTTTGTTTTCCTCTCAATGTCAGTTTGGTCTCATTGTGGCCACTGCACTGAGAAGAGCCAAAGACAGTGTGACCTTTAAAACATATTAAGTAAAAAGTAATCATTTAAGGTTTGGCTCTCGCCTTTTTCCTCCTCCAATATTGGTCAGTAAATCAGTCAAAGCTTTTCGGAACGGACCTGACCTTTAGCACTGAAGAATACGAATAAGATGAATACAGTTTGGTATAATTTGAGTCCTAATCTACTACATTGAAATAACGATTTCAGTTCGAAAATCCTTTCCTAAATGTCCCTTTACAGTCACAAGGCCTCGGATCAAAAGACGAACCAAGAGTTATTTTCATCCCGGCAAATTAAAGTCTTTGAAGAAGTACAGTTAGTATGAAACATTTTACAGCCTCATTTCTTCAGGCTTAGTATTCTAAGGAAGGATTAACTATTACTTCTATACGTACCTTGAAAAGCCTAAGTAAGACTTCGAATGCACCCATATTAGTACTGAATGCTAAGTTACTAACTCAGTGAGATTTCATTCAAACTGCCTGTTTGTCAACCATTTCACGAGACAGTAATAAAAATTCTTTGCGAGATTTCCTGTAACATAAAGTTTAAGCTTTAGTTTGTAAGGAATAGCGTTGAAAATTGGTTGATTGATGGTAGTTTGAGCTTAAGCTGGTATCTATTGAGAGGTTAATAGGCAAATATATATAATATGCGTAAATGTCCGACACATTTGATGCGTGGTCGTTATGTAAAAGGGTGTAAGATGTAAACTTAAATTATTTGTAATCTTTATGACATAGGCGCATCTTAATTAAATGTGTGTTATTTTAATGATTAGTAAAATGAAACAGTCATTTCAAAAACCAATTTTTATGTCATGTCAAATGCTTTCTGATATTATAAATGTGAAAGTATGGATGGATGTGTGTGTGGATATATGTTTGTTACTCAATCATGCCAGAATAGCTAAAATATTCTGGTTGAAAGGAGATGTTCCAGAAATGTATGGAGCCTGGGCCAGCTCTATGTACACTTTATGTAAAAATTGCTTTAAATTATAGTAACTGTTTTTTATTGTTAATTTTTTTTTAATTTCACTTCGTTTCAATGTAAACTCAAATTAACTTTGTCAAGTAGAGCAACACAATTTACAAGTAAACATGGTGGGTCAGATCAGCAGTAGGCGAAAAAAGTCATTTTGACAGTGACAGTATGCGAAGAATGACATTTTGACAACGACAGTATGCGCAGAATGTCATTTTGACAATGACATTTGTTTGACGTGTCATCGTAATATCTGCGTCAATAAAAACAACACTAATTCAATTGCAATAGAGAAGCAATCAATTCATGTCCTTAGTAGTAAAACAATCACTAAAAACTCCGAAACATATCCAATTCAAAGTCAAAGCAAAGATGACCCAAAGAAGTCACTTCTTAAAACTGTCAAAGTCGTCAGACGTCATGTCAAACACAACTGTCATGGCTGCCCTAAAAATAGGGTTATCTAATTAAAAACTATAAATGATCATTTTTGTTACTCCTGTACCCTTCTTCAAATTAATTTGTTAGTATTTTTATGGAATTCCCCTATTTTTTTCCTATTTATCTATGTAGTGTACATAGTGATGGCCCAAAATCGAACATCTCCTTTGGCACAGATGTAGATTATAGTCTGGAATAGCACATAGGCTACTTTTGTCCCAGTATTATGTTATGTTCCCTAGGGATGAAAAAACACTTTCCACGCGGGTTAAGCCGCTGGCAGAAGATTAAAAATAAATTAACGGTTGTTCCACAATCGTTACTCAGTTTCGTTTGACACCAAAACTTTGAAATTTTTTAACCAAACGACACCTGAAACTGCCAAACATATTATCACAAAAAAACATGATTTCAACCTTCCACATATAAAAAGTTTTGTAAAACTAAAAAAAAAAAACAATAATCACTTTAAACAGAACTTCCACCTATTTAACAAACACTTTAATATCAGTACTACTGAATCCACGCAAATATATGTTACCATTATCATCAAAGCATTCCATGAATATTTTCGCTTCAGACAACGTATTGTGAATGACACAAAGGGCTAGGAAAGGAAAGCTAGGAATATTTTCCTAGAACTTAGCGAGAGTTCTAGGAATATATTCCTATGATCTTTTGGCTATATTCAAAGAGATTCGCTAAACCATTTTGTATCAAAATGTGCGTGTGTTTCCTTACTGTGTTCGTGGAATCATTGTGAGTATTGAAACTTTCGGAGCGTAGTTGATTTTGATTTTATGGTACGATTTGTATAATTTTAGTGTAGTAAGAGGTGCATTTATGTTAAGTATATTGTAAAAAATAAAACATTATTTATGGGAACTGCAAGGTTACGTTTTTGTTACTGGAGCCTTGAAATATGTAATTTTTGATATTGCTTATTTCAAAACATACTTAAAGGGAAGACATTTTTACAACAAATCTTTATTTACGCATTTTTAAATGTAAACAATCTTACGAAAGATTCTATTTGAAATAAAAAAAGCATTTTTTTATATTCTATAGGCTCGCGCTTGACCACTATCTCACCTGTTGGTAAGCGATGTTGTGTTCGACGGCGAGACACTCTTGACTTATAGATTGTGGCTGTCGGGAAACACAGCGGCAGGGAATTCAACTCCTTAGCTAAACGCACAATAAAAGTGGTTTCAAAAAGTTTTGTGCGTAAAGGCGGTGGGTGGTGGCAATGATCAAGCCAGAAAATAAATCTGTTATATATTCAGATTATCTGTTATTATCTGTACTTAACCCAGTTGCATTTTTTAATTACCTTTGTCTTTTATTTTTACATCTACCAAGGTCAACAAAGTACATACTCTAAGAGCAAGACGAAGAGGGTCTTTTAGAATAAGTACTTTGTACAAGAAAGAAAGAAAAACATTTATATGTCACTTTCATTTATTAGTTCACCATTGACTACCTCTTCTAAAAATACCCTCAATTATTACCGGTTATAAAAATCTTCTTTTCATAATATTCAAAAGTGACCTTCTGTAACTAATGCATATTACGTTTGAGACAGAAACCCTATTAAGACGAGGCGAAGCGTGAAATCGGTCTTACCTGCCAACTGCTGATTGTTATAGTAAAGTGCATATTATGAAGCTCCCGTAGACAACGCGACTTTATGGAAATTGTTCTTATACGTAGAGTAACTTATTTAAAGCGCCTCGTTGCATTGTCGCTTCAGTTGTGCCTGTCTGTGGAAGCTTTTTGCTAACTTGGTAGATAAAATTATGTGAATAGGGAAAAAGGGGAGTCTTTATTGAAGGCGTTTGTGGTGTGGTCTTATTTCGGTAGTTAGTTTGACGGGTCATTGGCGAGATTTAATGATAGCGGTATCACCATGGGGTAATTTGTAACTAATATTTTTTTTAAGGAATGTGGTGAAGCTTTTTTAACCCTCGCCAGAAAAAGAGGGGTGTTATAAGTTTCACGTGTGTTGCTGTGTATCTGTCTATCTGTGGTATCATAGCGCCTAAACGGCTGAACCGATTTTGATTTAGTCTTTTTTTTTTAAAGGTAACCATTTTGAAATATTACTATCTGTGGTATCATAGCGCCTAAACGGCTAAACCGATTTTGATTTAGTCTTTTTTTTTTTTAAAGGTAACCATTTTGAAATTTTACTAGTTAATATATTGAGGGATGCAACTCTGTCCCTAAAACGACTCACTGACCGAAGATCCTTAGAAATAGATCCCAAAAGAAGTCTTTTTGAAGGTGGATAAATGCTTTAGATTTTTATAATTGTATTTTTAGACGTCGTTGCAGACCTAGACGACGAGAAATGGCAGGACGAGCTAGATCCCTACCGAAAGGACAGGCCTTTATTAGCTGTAAATAGATAAAAAAAAAAATGAATAGTGAGAAAGAGGTCTCTGCTTTGAAGTGGAACAAAATAGGCCAAATAGTTAAATGTTTACTACCACATACAAAACTACAAATATTCATTCAAACAAGAAAGCTTTTCGTACTTAACAATCCCATTCTTATCAAACAAAATGTTGCAATATTCAAATCCATCCACCCAGCAAGCTAAACAATTTAAAATATAGTTCCCATTGACATTTTAAAAGTGCTATCAAATAAACTCCGATGAGCGTGCAAGCGCAGCGATTTATGATAAAATTCCCGTGTTGTCGATTATTTGAAAAGGCTATTTGTCTCAAGAGGTGTCGATTTCATTAGAAGTCACCAGTTGGATGGAGTTAGCTTATTTGTGCTAGTGAGGGCAATGGTGCTTAAAATTCGAATTTCGAATTAAAAATAAAATTAAATATTTTAAATATTTTTATATTAATTAATTATTTTAAATTATTAATAATTTTTTTCGGCTTTTGTGTTTTGTTTCACTATATTTTAAAAAAGATAGTATAATATCTGAATATATTTCTTCATCGATGGGTTTGTGGGCATTCTCTAAATTAATATTAAAATGTTGAGAGAGCTTTATTTGATCGCAAACATTATTTCACTGATAGAAATATACACAATCGCCAAGGGCCCTAATTTTTTATTTTATTCCGGAACAATAGATACCGGGAGATAGGCCACGGGAATGAAACTGAGAAACCTAGTAAAACTATTAAAAAAGAACCGGCCATTTGCGAGTCAGTCTTGCGCACCGAGGGATCCTTACAAATAGCTACATACACCAAAATAATTAGGTAATATTTTGATGTTCATTAACAATTAAAGCACCGAACATTGCTCTAACAAAGAGATAAACTGTATTAAAGAAGAAAATTAACTTTGCCGTTGGAAAACTGTTGTCCCCATAAAAATTGTAAATTTTTGGCACAAATTAACGGTTTTCGGATTTAGCCCTTTACTTATGACAGAAAACATTGCTTATTATCAATGTTCATGAATATTATTATTATTATTCTAGATCAACGGGAAGTACCTCGTAGGTTTTGATTCCCTTACGCGTGTAAAATATGCGTCATAAACGGCTGTATATTTAGATTGAGTTGATTTAGATGTTAGATTTTTTCACAGCTGCAAGGTATTGCAGACCTGAGTTTATCATCGCTTGATATGATACTTCCAGGCGTTCCTGAGAAAAAGGTCTTGACACACGGACAGACAGACAGACAATAAACTGTTCCTATAAGGTCTCCTTTTTTCCTTTTGAGGAACGGAACCCTAAAACTTCTTAAAGAAAGCACAAAAAAGTGAATAGAAATTTTCACCCTCATTTTTAAAACTGCGTTTTAGTTTGGGTATATGAACATTAGTTTAGCTCAACGAGACTCTTATAAATCATAATTCTTATCTATGTCTAAGATTCCGTTTAAGTGGCTTGGCACAGAACAGTCTACCTATCTTCAATTGAGCTATCGCTCCAAATTCGAAAACACACCTTCTTCGGTCACTGATAACTTGTCTTCAAATCAATATTTGCTTCCAAAGCATTTTGAGTAATTGCCTTACCTTACATAGTTCTGTGTGAACACACTATTACTTATAACTTAGCGGTACGTTAAGAAACTTGTATTTTTCTTTGACTTATTTTAAAGATACCGCTAATACAGTTTTATGGTGTTCAATATTTAATGTATGGAGTAAATATTGTGTGGGAATTGTTTGCCTGTATGGGAGTTTTGGTGTGTAAGTATTTTGTAAGTTGACTGGGGCCTTTCTTTATCTGTATTTAACGCCGTATAAGATGTCTTCAAGTGTGGATTTTTGTATTTTTTTTTAATACTAAAGGATTGACTATTAGATCACTACGTTCTTCTCAGTCTAATTAAAGTATGGTTCTTATCTTAAATATTATAGAAAAACAAATTGTAAAAATGAACACTGTTTTCTCTTGACTGTACTTGCCTGTCAAAAGAGTAAGGGGATCAGACCGGAATGTCAAAGTTTGTAGTGGATCAGAAAGGAAATATAAAAAAAAAACCAGCAGGGGATCAGATCGAGGGGATCCGACCGGAACAAATCACAAATATGTAGCTGTTCAGTCCGCATATTTTTCTGCAAAATTGGATAAAGTAATTTACAGCAGTTTCTTTTCTTTTTATGTGGTGTTTCAGCTCGGCAAGCTGAGCTAATTATTCATAAGTTGTGTACACACCGCGAAGTATGTAAACAAGTAAGAAAAATCCCTTAGCCATAGATAATATAATACTAGCATACAGATGCCTCATCCCATACAAATAAACCGTGCCGACGTAGCTAGCGTTTTTCATCTGATTAAACTGATTATTTTGTATACATTGATCGCATTTGGTTCCGTTTCACGGCGATAGATGGATGGTGTGGACTTGCAAGTAAAAGGGTTTACTCGGTTCGTCAAAATATTTTTCTTCAAATACAGTGACGATTTGTTTTATAGTATTTTTTTTAAAGTTTCATTGCACCAAAATGTGTTACAATACTAATTTAAACAATCGAGTGGAATGCCTCAGAAATTTAAAACCGCTCCATCTAACGGCATCAATTTTAAATGATCCGTCCAAATAATCTTTGAAAAGTGAATTAAAAGCCCAATGTTCCATAAAATTTTGTGCTTGGGAGAGTTGAATAAACAAGAAAATACAATTTTTATGATCAATTCTAGAAAATGTTAATTTTACATACAATTCAATAACAAATCAACGCATATCGCGCCATCTACTGGCATTTATTAGAACCAAAGTTTCTTTCTTAGCGCTGGGACACCGTACCTTAGCCAAGCAAGTTAAGCTAACCTAATTTAGCTTAGCTCTTCCTCTACTATTAACTTTAGTCTTGCCCTAATTATTCCCATACAAACACCACACTTGTAAATAATTATTCCAGGAATTTTAATGTAACCTTTATAAAAGGCACTTTAAATCCGTTTCCCACAAACTATTTGTATTAAAAACGACCGGAAGGCACTTAGAAATGGTAAAAGCGGAAATGGATCGGTTGCTTGTAAGTTGGTAACACTATTAGTCAGTGTTGCCCACCTTATAGGATGTTAACACGCGATGCGTTGGTTTACCTATATTTTTTTTTAGTTTCAAACATAACTGTAATCAGTTTAAATCACTTTTTTATTTGTGCTGTGTTTGTTTTAGAGATTTTCATGCTGTGTCCGGAAATTGGGTTCAAACTTTATTGGTTTTATGAATTTGGTGTTTTTGTATGATAAAATCTTTTGCCTCAAACTTAAAATAAAAACATTTATTTTAATTAAACTATTCACAGGCACTTATGAATTGTCAAGGAGTTTTTCAAGGCGAAGATATCTATGGAGATGAACGTGCAAAAAACTCCATGAACTTTCTTATAAATCATGTTATGTATTACTAAAATTCTGGTTACATTATCGTGTTGTTTTTATGTGTGGAAACAAAGTAAATTAGAAAAAAAATACCTATAAGGGTAATCCATTCATTACAAAATACAAAAATTTACCTATTTCCTATCATATGCTAGTAAATAGATCATTTTTTTTTGTAATTATATCATTCTCAAAGGTTGTCTGTAAGAGATTGCCCTGTGCGATAAGACCGCCCATTGTACACTTATCGTTATAAATGTTTAGTCCTGTAATTATTTAAGTGGTGTACAATAAAGTATATAATAATAATAATAATAATAATAATCTGTGGCTCGACTTGACAGACAGTTGCCAAATTTTTTCTCTTACAAATTTCTTCCAAAATAAATATTTGTAACTATCTAAATTATACAAAACAAAATGAAATCCAAGAAAAAAAAACATACAACAGTAAAATCACCAAAACTATGACCGATTAATAAATTGAACAATAAGAAATGTGAGAAATGAAGACGACGGCGACGTCATGTTAACGAGAGCTGCCGCCGCTAAAGCACGCCTACCACCTCCGGCCTCGTCGCCCAGCTCCGCCTCGCCGCCGCCGGAAACCAGCCCCACTGTGAGTGCTGTGATACCGGCCGTGGCAGTTGCGTCGAGCTCGAGCGACGAGTACTACTCTCCGCCGACGACACCACCACCTGCGCGTCGACGGGGAGGACGCCAGCCGCCGGACCGCTTAGGACCTCGAGGCTTACCGGTCTCTGATAGGGTCCCAGCACCCGGCGGAAGTGTGCAGCGCATGAGATGGACACAATCCATTAACGAAAATGTCATGCGCGCATACTTTGGGGCTACAGAGGGAGGAAACAACTTGACCGCGTACCGTGTCCGGATGCTTTCTTTGTTCCAGGTGCTTGAGCCAACCGTCAACGTTTCGGCCCAACGACTTTCGGATCAGGTGCGGGTCATCCAGCGTAATCATATGTTGGATGATACTGTACTTGATCGCCTCCGAACGGAAATGGGTAACCGTGTCACTGTTCCATCGTCGCAGGCTGTGGTGCCACCACAGTCCAACCACGCTGACGAGGAGAGTAGTGACAGGGTTACAAACGTAAGTACCCAGTGCAATGAGCAATTGAGGAGTGCTTTGGAGTGTGCTATTCGGGAGTATCGCTACATGCCACCCGAACTTAGGCCACGATTACCTCGTTTGCCCATGCATAACAAAAATAGGGCGCTGGTGGCTGTTCTGGATTCGCAGTTGTCAAACTATTTTGATGGCTGCGAAGACCTCACTGATACACATTCGATCATGTACTGCGCGGCAGTAACGGCATGTCGTGTAGCTCGCGTCAAATTTGCAGATGACAGAGCTACACGACCGAAACCAGCTGTACCGGCTTGGCAGTGCAGGATCGAACGTCGTATTGGTGGGGCCAGAGCACTCATTGGCAAACTAATTTGTTTCAGGGAGGGCAATAATCGCCCAAGAGTGATGCGCTTTGTGAGACGAGCGTTTTCGGGGACTGATATCAGCCCCCGAGACTACATATCCCATGTCACAGAGCGCATCGACTTCCTGAAACAAAAAGTGTTTGCATGGGCAAACCGTATTCGTAGGTACAGGCGGAGAGTGGAGCGATACACCCAGAATCGTACGTTCCAAAGTAATGAAAGGTGGGTTTATCGGGCTTGGGAGCGACCAGACCAAGGTGTGAGTGATACGCGCCTGCCGGATGATGACGCTATGTGTTCATTCTGGCGCAGCATCTGGTCGGTGCCTGTCAGTCACACCGAAGGTGAATGGACTCGGGAGGTCGAACGAGCGTGCGATCCAATACAAGAAATGGGGGCTATAACGATCAGCCCCCAAGATGTAGCCCGTGCAGTCCGTCCGTTGCCGAACTGGAAATCTCCAGGACCGGACGGGCTGCACAACTTCTGGATCAAGTGGTTACAAAGGTCGCACGCTCGTTTGGCATCTCAGTACCAGGCAGCCTTGGAGTCTGGTTCGCTACCCAAGTTCCTTACAACAGGAATAACCCACCTGCTCCACAAGTCTGGTAGCACCGCGGAACCCAAAAATTATAGACCTATTACATGTTTACCAACGGTCTATAAGGTTCTAACATCCATTTTGAGAGTTAAAATTAATAAACACGTCGACGATAACTCCATCATGTCGGTCTCTCAGAATGGATGTAGGAACGGGTCCCGCGGTACTAAGGAGCTACTCCTTATAGATATGGCCATTAGCCAACAGGTTCGGCGTTCCCGAAAGGATCTGTCGACATGTTGGATAGATTATAAGAAGGCCTATGACTCGGTGCCTCATACATGGCTCATGAGGGTGCTAGAATTGTATAAAATAGATACAACTCTACGCACCTTCCTGATGTCGTGTATGGCGCAGTGGAGCACAGTCCTTCGCTATCCGGGATGTCGAAATATCCAGAGGAATAGCGAACCTGTAAGGATCGAGCGAGGTATATTTCAGGGCGATAGCTTGAGTCCACTTTGGTTTTGCCTAGCCCTGAATCCTCTAAGCATGCTGCTGGAGAATTCAGGGCTAGGCTATCGGTTGAAGAGAGGCGGTCAGGTTATATCTCACCTCCTTTACATGGATGACCTGAAGCTCTTTGCCCCCAGCAATCTTCAGCTGATGGAGCTACTGAAGGTAACTGAAACTTTTAGTAACGCCATCAGGATGGAGTTTGGTGTGGACAAATGTGCGGTCATGCATGTAAAGCGAGGAGAGATTGTGGAATCCGTGGGAATTCAACTCGCGGATTCCATAAACCTGAGATCCCTCTCTCCAAACGAAACCTATAAGTATTTGGGTATGTCGGAAGCGTTAGGTATCAGCACTACTGACATGAAGCAATCGTTGAGGGAACGCTTCTTTGGCCGCCTGAAGAAGGTATTTAATAGCCTTCTTTCGGGCGGAAACAAGGTGCGCGCCTTCAACGGTTGGGTCATGCCGGTATTGATGTACTCTTTCGGCATACTCAAATGGACTCAAACGGAACTTGACGCCCTGGATAGACGGGTCCGTACACTGCTGACTGCATATCGAATGCATCACCCACGATCGTCGGTCATGAGATTGTATATCCCACGGAAGTGTGGAGGCCGAGGCTTTTTAAATGCCAAAAACCTCCACAACCGCGAGATATGCAATCTCAGGGAATATTTTCTAAACACAGACGTGGGTATGCATCGAGATGTAGTAGCAGTGGACAAGGGACTCACCCCGCTCTCCTTGGCGAATGAGAACTGGCGCAGGCCTGTAGTGCTTGACACTAACGACCGCAGGGAGGTATGGCAAAGTAAGGAGCTTCACGGACGCTTTTTCCGGGCCCTACATGGGTCCGATGTAGACCAATCAGCGTCCGTAGCCTGGCTACGTTTCGGTGACCTCTTTGGGGAAACCGAAGGTTTTGTCTGTGCAATTATGGACGAAGTTATCATGACGAATAACTACCGGAGATTTATTGTGAAGGATGGCACGGTTGACATCTGTCGGGCATGTCACCGGCCGGGTGAATCGATCCGCCACATAATCTCTGGTTGTTCTCGTCTAGCTAACGAAGAGTACTTGCATAGGCACAACCTTGTAGCCAGGATTATCCATCAGCAACTTGCTCTGAAATACACTCTTGTGGCATCGGAGGTGCCGTACTACAGGTATGTGCCCGACCCAGTTCTCGAGAATGGCAATATCACATTGTACTGGGATCGGTCCATCATCACTGACAGGACTATTGTAGCCAATAAACCTGATATAGTGGTGGTGGACCGAATCGAGAGGCGTGCAATGATTGTTGACATTACCGTCCCTCATGACGGGAACCTCGTGAAGGCAGAGAAAGATAAGCAAATTAAGTATCTTGACTTGGCTCGCGAGGTTGTCGACATGTGGGATGTGGACACAGCGATCATTGTACCGATTGTCGTGTCGGCCAATGGCTTAATAGCCACGAGCCTAGACCAACATCTTAGGAGGCTCTCGTTAGGCGGCTGGGTCAAGGGCCTGATCCAGAAAGCAGTATTGCTGGACACGGCTCGTATTGTTAGGAGGTTCCTCTCTCTGGAGCCCTGACCGCCGGTAGCTTGGACCCTGTTCCCGATACCGGTGGGCCTCTATTTTTTATATTTTTAAATGTTTTTCTTTTTTGTATGAGTTTTTTAAAAATATTTAAAAATATATAAAATAAGAAATTAAATTAAATAAAGGACATAATAATAATAATAATTCTCCCACACCACAAACCTACAATTTACCTCTTGTAAAGTTTTGTGGTGTGGGTGAATGATTCTAATCACCTGGTTTATTTAATTCGAAACCGGTTTTTTCCTGAAAGCCACTCAAACATGAAAGAAAAGTTGTTGCACAGCCCACATTTAAATTAACCGTGCACCAATATATTACCTAATCCTTGTGATACTATACATTTCGGTTTATATGATGATATATTTCGGTGATAGTACTATTTATTGATTATTTGAAATTAACCTAAACATATATACAAAACGCAAAACAAACCTATATACAAATGGGGAGAGGGAAAAGGGCTCTTTGTGCATCGAAAAATTCGTCGTCGATGTAAATAAATGATAATAAATTGATTTTTATTACAACTCGTGAAAAAGCTATCAATTTCCTACAGTGTGTACATGCATACATTAATACTCTGTTTATGTACATCGACTGAAACTGTAATTCAACCTATCAACGTAGATTCTCTTGTTCCACTTGACTCAGTTCCTGCGAATAGTCGCCTTTTGCCTGCAAATAGGTCGCGTTCTTGCAACAGGAGCATTTTCACATATGAGTTTTAAGTCTGGCATATTTTTATTTATTTTTATTAATTAATAATTTACTTTAAAGATTCAAGCTTGGACTTCGGTTTTGTATACCGTACATAATTCTGTTTTTAGACCCATTCTTTCTTGGCATTGTTTTGGGCACAATTTGAACTTTGCTGACCACGATCAACAAGACTTTACAAACTATTAAAATGCCTTGTTAGCTAGTATTAGTTGTAAGTCCAATCTTGCAACTGAATTTTAAAATAGTTACCAATTTAGCTGAAATTTTATTTGCATACACGATAGGTTTCGATAAATACGTTACTCTAAATAGTTGACCAAAACAGTTTTTTTTTTATTGGCGTAACATATTTCCCATTTTGTTTTACAAACAAGATCCGTCTTCTTCAACATTTTTCTTTACTGGCTCTTGCACACATAATATGCTAAGCTAAGTGAGCCCGGGGTTCAAGTATTATAAAAATAATGTTTACTTCCACTACGTTCCACTTCCAACCGCAGTCAACATGCTATACCTGAATTTACCATAGCAATTAAAACAGTGGTCACAACACACAAGTACTAATTAAGGCTGAAACTCTTAGTATATGAAGTAAAGCACCATCGACCTCGCAATACAGGGATTATGACGTCACAAATCCTATCTAATTACATGGATGACGTAAACAACGTTGGGATCCCCTATTTAAACGTTGAATGTGCTTCCCCAAGAACTACAGTGCACGTGCAACACTCAAGGTCCCACAACCCTTTACACATCCTCTCAAGCTTGCAATTAAAACGAAAAACAGAGCGAAACAACCCCATACTTACTCAACAAGCCAGAAAGAGACAACACGCCTCATTTACCCAAGCACTTTTATTTCCACTTGCTCTTGAGAGGTCGTCGGCCAATCAACGGTCGTGCCGCGCCCGCCTGGCATTGGTTCGTTTGAATAGAGAATATTTTTTCAAAAATGGAACAAAAGCCGAGGGTAGGTAATAGCGAGTTTTGTTTTATTCGAGTGGCATTTCGCATTTGAGTGGCGGAGGCCGTACGGAGCGGACGTCTCGACTGTTAATTACCTTATATTTTTGCTATTGTTTCTTTAAGGACACTCGTACGTTAAGCTGGCTTTTCATTTTATGATGTTCAACATTGTTATTTTATTACACGGAACTCGTTTAGTACTTGAGTGTGGGGTTTATTACAAAACAAGCAAATTAGCTATGTTTATTTCTTGCTAACCACTATCCTGTGTTTGTCAGGAACTTGCTTCATTCAAGTGTTTGTAGTCAGGGTACAGGATACATTTCATGTCTCTATTCATACGTGTGTAAAGGAAGAGGCTTCTTCGGTATGTCAGTCTGGATGGGACTTCCTGTTGTTGGATTCTTTATTTATTATATAGACCATAGCTTTAAGTAGTTTTTGCAATATTTCTGTTACGCTCGTAACTCTGTTACGTCTCTTGTGTTTGCTAATTAATTTCGTTTTGGGATCAAATAGAGATCATCAGTTGAGATGTTCCTCAAGGAGTCATCGAGCTTCTTTGTATCGGCGCATTTCGGATGGTCCCCACTGTTGATTTTGGCTTTCAGGAGTTGCAGTAGTGCTTGAGAATAGTATGACGGACTTGTCTCCAAAATTTCCGTTTATCCATCTTTACTATTGCATTTTATTGGGCTCATGCAGTTAGTAGCGAGTGTTCCTAATCGACTCAATTAATATCAAGTTGATTCCTTCACTTTGTTAGAGTTTCCCGTTATGTAATTAATGGACAGGTGTTAATAATCATTAGCCATTTTTTATGATTGTCTATGAGAGAGCCTGTTTTGCAATTGATTTTGTAGACGCAAGTAATGTTGCGGTAGTTGATCTGTGATTTACGGTATAAGCTGTAAAAAAACTGGTGTCCACAAGACATGTCCCATGTACAGATTGTACTTATTTGAGTTTACACTGAAATAGACTAGTTAAAATGTCAACGCATTTTGACCAGTGACAATATTTTTTTAAATATATTTTTTAGTCTTGCGTTTTACCACTATCTCACCTGTTGGTAAGCGATGATGTGGTCGACGGTGAAACAAGCATGCCTAGAAATAACCTTTTCACTCTTGAACTTCTAAATACTCCTAGATTGTAGCTGTCGGGAAACTCCAGCAGGGAATTCCACTCCTTAGCTGTACGCATAATAAAAGTGTTTCCAAAACTTATTGTGCGTAGTCCGATGATGAAACGGGCTAGGTGGAATTAGATCGCGCAACTCCCTGAAATGTAACCGATAAAAAACCGACATGCTCGCAACTCGGCGACGGTATGAGCCTCTTGGCCCGCTTTTCGATCGACTCTAGTGCTTTAAGCTGGTATTTGGCAGATCCGTCCCAGAGATGAGAACAGTACTCCATGCATGATACTACAAGTTATAAGCCCACAGCTTCGTTCCTTTGGCCTATATCAGAGGAAACGGGCAGTTTTTTGGAATATGAAGCCAGTAGCTCTCGGCGATAATGTACCTAGAGAATTTTCGTAATAAGATCACGACTTACAGAAATTAACGCCTTCAGACAAAAATTAAATAAAAACTCTTTATTAAATTTGTTTCGATTTTTCGACTCTTTAGTGAGGGCTGGTCTATTTTCGATCAAAGAAGTAGCATTGCCGATTATATCAAAGCTGACCCCGAGGTCCTTAGCATTTCCGCTGCAGTTAAAACTTTTAGTTTCGCACTAGTATTTCTATGGTACCGTGGGCGTTTTTATGGCCACATACAAATAGAACGCTGAATTCGAATTTGTTACAATTGTCGCAGACAGCATTGAGGCAACATATCCATCGAGGAACTAAAATACCGTGATTTTTATATTAATATCTACACTTTAAATAATGTTTTTTTTCAGTAAGGCTAAACTATATAGTCTTTTTTTGATTTTGGCTATTACTAGGAATTGATTATAATCAGTTTCTATAGACACTGTAAATGAATCCACTGTATAGTTTCAAGATAAAAATTTGATGGCTGCGCGCCTTTTTTTAATGTTTTAATTTAATTTGTTAAAAAATTTAATTTAGGTTATTGACAATTTTAATTTAATTAATTAAACTTTTTTATTTAATTTACTGAATTTTATATATTTTCTAATTTTTTTTAAACATTTTTCTTACACAATATGCGACTAACTTCAGTGACCGTGAAAGCACGTCAATTTAAACTAGATTGCGTTATTTTATAACTTACATGTTCATTGTGGTGGACAAAGTACGTTTTATATTCCTTTAGGTATCATAATGTTCTTACCACAAATCTCTCCTCATTCCAGGAACCTAGCAGCTCCGCGCCCTCAGACTCCCATCGGCAACACATCACTAGAAACATTCACAACACTACACAAAGATAGCTGCCACAGACTAGAGTACCTCGTGGAGCGACAGAAACAGCTGTGTATGCTGTCTGATACTATGATCAAGGTACGTTTTTAAATATACATGCTTTGCTTTGCATATATTGCTTGGCGATTCAAACTTAAAGGCTCCAACGAAGTTGGTTTTGCACTGCGCAGTACTCCACTTCTCACTCCTGCTGTCACATGAGTTCGGTGTTGCGCAGCGATTTGCCTGGTGTTCCGAACACCGAAAGCATAAGTTTGAGTCTACCTGTACGTTATTATAGGGGTTTACACAGAGTCTTCACGTAAGAGCCTGGGGCAGACAGACCCATTTTGCAGTGCCCAACAGGGTCAACAATGGCCTAAATTTGTAAATCTAAGTTCACATGGGGAAGCAATAAATATATTGAGTATTGAATTTTATTATTTGGAATTGGATCAGGATCAATGGTATGTTAGTTTTCACCCGACTGCCGAAGGAGGGTAATGTGTTTATCAGTCTATGTATGTATGTTTGTTCCTATAGCCGATTTTGATGGTTCTTAAGTCAATCAAAACGTCATAACCCTGCGAGTGTCACTGGCTGTATTAAAATTGGAAAATAGCAAAAATGTGGAGTTTGGGTGCCATATTGTGGCGGCTCAAATTTTTGTTCTCTTCCAAACCCATCGTGTGGGGTATCAAAATAAAGGGGTTTAAGAGTTGATTTAAAAAATATAAAACCCTTATATGTTTAAATGTACTTTATTTAAAAAAAAAAAAAACTAAAATGTTTTAGTAATTTGGACTACTTATGTCTGAAATAAACGTCCCAACGAAATTCAAATTCAAATCCCCATGTTTTAAACATTGATGATCATAAAAACGATCTAGAAAGGACACCCACAAAGTATAAAGTAATAAGTATAGGTGAATATTTGCTTTAAAATTCTTTACTTATGACCAACTAAAAATAAATTTAATTTCATAAATAAGCCGCGATCGTAAATAAATTGCATCTGCAAGTTCGTGCATAAACAATGATTAGGTTCAATACTTGTGTTATTGTGTGGGCTAGCACCACGGAGGAGACAAAAAATGGAGTGTTGCAGGGTGCGGTCATACTTTAGTGATTTTTTTGGACTCCTTTTCGAGTGTGCAATACAGCATATTGAGTTTTTCAATCGTGTAAATATTACTGCAAGAGTATTACGCAACCTAAAAAGCTTATTTATGTGTTCTTTGTAACGTAGGTACTAATGATGAAGACTGCTGAGGAAAAATGCACAATGATAGTCGGATGGTTGCTAGACCGCCATAATTTTTTGAAAAAAAAGGTTGACACAGAAATAAAATAGCTGCTGCAAATAAAGAAACTTTTAACTTCAGAGGTGCATAGATCTTGTATCTAATCTATACCAATAAATAAAAATAAAGTGTCTGTATGTAATATCAAAATATTTATAACAAAATTCCATTGAACGCATGTGAAAGTAATATACGCAATTTTTAAGATTTTTGTCTGTCTGTCTGTTTGTTCCGGATAATCTCCAAAACGGCTGGACCAATTTTAATGGGACTTTGACTGGTAGATAGCTGATGTTACAACATAGGCTACTTTTAATAACGAAAAAAACACAGTTCCGACGGGCAAATAAAAATTAAAAAAAAAAACGAGTTTGACGCGGACAAAGTCGTGGGGAACGGCTTGATATATACATTCTCGAAAGTCAAAGAGTACTTTGACGTTTTAGAACTTTATAAATGTACATAGATTATCATGATAATTCCATTCCATTACTACTCCATGCTCAACAACCTACGCTTGTCACTTGGTGTCGGAAAGTAAGTCAGTTCAATCCTGCCTGCATAAATAACTCGATTAGCTGGAGGTGCTCATACGTGAAAGGAGTATAAGGATTGAGGCTTGCTTGGATACCTAAGTTATGAGATTTTTGTTAGCATACTGGACTAGAATATTTTATTTTACTTTTTTTAAATTTCGTAGTCGACATAAAAAAAAAACTTAGCCTTAATTGTTTCCTACTGCTGTATGTATTAGTATTTTTACCCGACTACGGCGAAGCAAAAAGGAGGGCTATGTTTTTGACCAGTATGTGTGTATGTATGTATGTTCATCTGTTCCCTCTTAACTTCTAAACTACTTATCATATTTGACAAATGAGGTGTCGTTGGAAGCGTCTTTTTTGTCTGCTGGTGGCTATGTGACGTTACATTAAATTGTATATGGCGCCCTCTAGGGAGCACGAAGTCAAGTACAAAAAAAACACTTTTTGTCAAACGTGCCGTTAGCGATGTTTATCCCGACAAACTCAAGAAACAATTTTTTTTTCCCGACTATGGCGTCGCAAAGTCCACTCTTTTAACTTATGCATTATCTAGATACATGTAAAACAACAATCCCTAACCAGAAAAAAAATTATGTGACTACAAAAACCCCAAAATACTTTAAATATTTTTTTTTTTCAAAAACTAAAACTCGACTACTGAAAAATCACGCTCTAAAAAGTATGAAACAAGAAAGTATTCTCATCTCAGAGAATAACCATGGTCTTATGCCACCTTAATATATTTTGTAAGCATACGACCTCGGTTATCCTCTACCCGATGAGAATATTTTCTTGTTTCATACTTTTTAGAGCATGATTTTTCAGTTGTCGGCTTTTAGATTTTGAACTTATTAAAATTCAACCCATAAAAATATATCTTTTTAGTTGCGGTTTATTTAAAAAATAATAGAAATTGTGGTTGTGGTTGGTACTTGATACACCTTTACTTTTAAAAACTTGGAGTTTGCATAAGTTTCAGAAGCTTGCTGTTCAATTGAATATAGGGAAGTTCCATAAAATGAGACTTCAACAGTATTTTAATATCACCAATGCTCTTTTAAGGACAATTTTCTACTTAGGTAAGATCTATAATTATAAAGTCTTGTGACAGGGTGCCTATCGGCGGTAGATATGATGCAAGATAATGAAGTTAAAGCTGAAACTATAAAATCAATAGGGCATCGGTTGCGAAGAGCAGATTAAAATCTTTAATTAGACACAAAGCTTATGAAATCCCGTTACTTTAATTACCTCTTTAGTACCCATACTATAAATAAAATTAAGGATGCAAATACTAAAATAACCTTACCGGCACACAAAACTGGTATACAATAAAATTGAAATGATTAAAATCAAATTAAAGGAACTCTTAAAGACAGATACGGAACAAGCGACTTTATAAGGCGCTCGTAAAATCGTATTACTAAGAAATAAGGAGACTGTTCCATTTGCGCGAACATAAGTGGTGTTATTTCGAAATTAGACGATGCAATTTTATTCAATAATTATTGGATTGCATAAAAGTGGTGCCGTATTGTTAGTGAAAATCCAGGATGAACATACAATAAATGAGCTATTGTTAGGTATCCCTAAAAAGCGGTAGTAATTTAAATTGTCGTATAGTAAATCTTATTTATCAGTATTTATTCAGTCATTATTCAATCTTAAAATATGGCATTGTATGTGTCTTGGGCTTTGAATTACGTAAGATTATTCACAAATGTGTACACAGCCAACAAAGAACCTTAACACACGAGCATAAGAGTAGACGAAAAGGCCTCAAATGTAAATGACATGGCCAGATTCTGCCCTACGAATCAATTCAGAATACGTAATGTACAGCAGTTATTTATATGTGAAAATTACTTGTAAAATAAATTAAAATTAATGGCAACAATTACATTACTCTAGAACAGGCGACAAAAATTCCAAAAATTAAGTATGTTAATTGTTTTTGTGCGGTTTCTGTGTAATGGATTTGTGTTTGGATACACGAATAAGACAAACACTGTTTCTGAAGTACGCCTGAAGGTAGATTAAAAAATAAAACAACTACAACTGCATGAATCGTATTGCTAAGATAATTACTTCTAAAATAAAAGGTAAGGTTTTACGAATACCGCAGATACCATTTTTCAAGCTACCGCTCGTCTCCATAATGCTGAATGCATCAACAATATATTGCAGTGTGTATCCGAACGTCCTAGTCATTATGACGTTTCTACGCGCGCGCACTGCACTGGTGCAGTCTAATCTGTGGTGCAGTCTTGCGTTGATCATATCACGTGTTCTTGTTTATTATTCTGTTGGATATTTTAGTTTAACCCCACGCTATCGTTTATCGGCCTTTCGTTTACGCTTCTTCGTGAATATTTGTGCTGTGCTTACTGGACTTGTTTGTTTACCATTTGGATTCGGACGCTCACGAGTCACGATTTCATGATGTCAAGTTGCCTGAATTGTAGATAATGTGGCAACTACTCGAATGCGAAGGCATATTGTTACATCTTTAACACCGCAGTTACAAAATACAGATAAAGACAGTTACTGTTACAGTTGTTAATTACAGTTCTATTTTAGTGTTTTATTGCATATCCAATTGTATATTTTTTGCTAAGTCGCTATGAGGATGTATGATTTAAATAATAGTCATAATATCCCAGTAATATAAGTAAACGACGTTTCTTCACTAACCGACTGTCGAAGCGTAATTCTATGAAAATGCATGGAACACCGACAGTGAGAATGTTTCATACATACATTTTCTTTTTTCTTAAATTCTGAAAGGCGCTCAATTACTTATCTGTTACTGTCATTGTCAACTGTCATTGTCAACTGTAATTGTCAACTGTCACTGTCAACTATCACACGTGCCACATAACGACATCATTGCTATTCAAAATGATTAGGCATTTTTTTTGTTTCCGTTTTAGAGTGTCTCTCGCTTCTTCTATGATCATAAAACTTAAACTATTGTAAAGCCATACCTCTAAACTTTAATACGACGTCCTGTATGTCAATGTACATGAATATTTTTTGTTAGGGCACAGCTCTATACAAATTCTGGCCATGTCCTTTAAGCAAATAAGTAAGTAGACAAAAAAGCTTTAATAATAAATACCTTAATTTATAATTCTTTTTTTTCTATTCTGGTCAAGAATGTCAAGATTTATACTTTATAACCAGTAATTAACTTAAATAAGAAGTTATACAACCAACATCAATTCCACGACAACATCCCACAAAGTATTAAACGACCGCATAAAAGAAAACTGACCCTAACGTTAGTATTAATGACAGTTTTATTTTAGTTAATAAAAACATACAATTACTATTCGCAATTCACTTTGATAACGTCATAAAATTTCAACTTAACGATGTCGAACTTAATTGAGATCGTTTTGTAGATAATGTAAGAGTTATTGAATTAATCGATCTGATTTATTGCCAACGCAACGGCGCGGGCGTCGCGGTTTATAATCGGTTTGCATTGCATTGATATTTTAATTCATTTTAATTTTCGTTTAAATATAATAAACCCACGTCTAATTATACGTGGGTTTTATAAGTTTTGGGGATACATTTCAGAAGTGTATGGACCAATATCTCAATTATTAGAAGGCATAAAGGCGCTAAAGTGAATAATATATCTAAGCTTTGAAAAAGAACACAACGATGATCCTAATGACATGCAATTAAAAAACCTATATAGATCCTACGCAGTCGACTGATAAGGGATAATTACGATGAGGCAACGGTAAACATTTTTTTAACATTATTAATTCCTGGTCACAAATAATTGCAAACTTTTCTCTTACTTCATTCAAGATACCATTGAGAGCAGAAAGCTCTATTTACCAAAGGTTGCTTTAGCTAGAATGAGTCCAAAAAAGATAGCAAAGAAATAAAACTGAAACGAATTTTATGAAAAGGACGCCTCAAAAATCTATGAAGAGAAGTACCTTTCTTGTATTCCTACATATTTAGGTCACTCCGACCACCCATCTGACTCTTAGCTTAGTTTTCAAAAGCTTATACTTTATATCTTTTTACTCCCGATTTAAAATTTTCCAATATTTTACGAACAAGACTAAGCACCGATTTAAGATGTAATTTAAATATTTTACTGCTTTCAACTAAAATACTTGGCGTTGTGGCATGAATTTTTATAGTCTTTTGATGTCCAGAAGTTTTTGTTAAACATACACCGTATAAGGACGAAGAATTTTATGTATTATCAGAATTTCGGAAGAAGTAAGTTAATTGTTGAGTGTTCTTGGAGTTTGGAGTAATGAGAAATTCTGAATACGCAAGCAAATATTTGGGTGCGAATTTGTAAGGGCAAGTTGCAGTTTTTAATGGATGTTTTTTTTTTAACAGACGATTTCACGTGAATCAAGGGAAACCAAATTTCTAGTTTCAATCAGCATTTCCTTTGTGAGGTATCATATTAACTTACACTGACCACAGTTAATTTTGACATCAATCACCAACATCATCATGAGGATGTCTATCATCAAAAGATGTTTTTGATGATAGACATCCTCAGTTTTTGAATGATTTGCCTGTCATGCTTCCTATGACGCTTTATCAAAATATTAAATAGAATAGAATATTCTTTATGGTACACCATAAAAGTAGCACATCCCTTTTATAAGGAAATTTTATTATACGGGTACAAAAGCGGTCTTATCACTGACAGTGATATCTACCAGACAACCTTTCAATTTTATAAGAGCTGAGAGAGGTTGCTGTTGCTGTTTGCATGAAACATAGGACCAGCAGTGGACACCTTTCTGCTGAAATGATGACATAACTTTATGCATACTAGAACCTTATAATAATCAGTATTATTTCTCAAAATTTCAGGTCCTTCAGACTGGAGCAGTCCAAGCAGTTGAAGAATGTCAGCACCAGTTCCGACACAGCCGGTGGAATTGTAGTACAGTGGAGAATTCGACGGATATCTTCGGTGGTGTTCTGAAGTTTAGTAAGTATTTCAGATACATAATATATAATCTCTAACAGCTTCTCACCCTCTCTATCTCTATATCTCACTTGGTTAATATTTATCAATGCTAGTAAAAAAACAAGATACTGAAGAAATCCTGGAAAGGATTACGAAATCTATAATAAATAAAAAGATTCATCTCAAACAAAAGGATGAAATAATGTTAATTAATCTATTTAAATGAACATGCTAAAACAATGAGTTGAAATGACACTTTAAATGAGAGAAAAATAATCTGATCCAAGCTACATACAATTTTAGCGCTGTAGTTAGTCAGAGAATTTCAAGTAATGCAAACGATTATATACCCGACACTTGAGATTTGTCTCAAAATAGGTCATATAATTGAACTAAATAATCTCAATTATTCCCAAGCTGTTTCCGTGATCCATATTCAGAAATATTAAAGATCATTCATCGCATTAAGTTCAAAAGGATCGCAGCAAGCATTCCATCTGTTGTTTGAAGTTCGTTTACGTCTTCGAGCGCTTGTCCATCATCAACACTGTTTATCTTCCGACAACTTAAAGCTGGAAGACATTTTGAATATTGATTTTGTATGCAATATCGTTGGTGTGAATTAATAAGTCCACTGAAAAGAATTTGTAGACAGTCTTCCCACACTATTGGAATTCAAAGAGTGATAATGAAGCAGGACTTGCAACAAAAGTAGGGTCTCAGTAAAAAAAAAAAACATATTATATTATATACCAGCTTCTGCTGGTTTTTCCCGTGAAAGTCGGCAATAATTTCAACGGGACGTACCTTCGGGCGGCCCCGGGGTAATTATGTCCTATGTTCTTCTCCAAATTATAATCAATCCATATCAATTGGTAGCAGCAGTATTTAGCGGTTTGAGTGGTTTGACGCCTAACTAGCAAACATAACCGGACAGAATTACTTAAGGATTTATAATACTAGTATGGATATTTTTATATGCGTTGATTCGATAACTATGATTTTTACACTTACATTATGACCGTCCCAAATCTTAAATTATTAATAAATAGCCTTGAAAGATATATACAGCAACCAGTTTCTTTCAATCTCTCAAGACAATAACACAGCTGATCCATTCCGCTCCCTCTCCATCTTTCTCGAGTCGTGAAAAGACGAGGTGCACAACGATATGCACTCAGAACCCTGTTATTCTTATTAACAAACGAGAATCATCTGAATATACTATTTGACGCGTTCTTCCGTTGCTGATCAAAATCAAAGCTTGTATATAAGTTGAATTTCATAGAACTTCATCGTCTAAGACGTGAAATGTTTATTTTCATATGTCGATTACTCGGTGTGTGTTTTGTTGACGGAGTAGCTCAGTTTGTTTACTGTAAACTACTAACACCGTAACCAGGTCTCCTGAGCTTCCACGTCTCTCTGTCTTCCTAATACTGAAGGTGTCTATATGTGGTTGCATGCCTTTTAGGGGATCTAATTTCTTGGTTACTTCAAAGATTACTGGTCAATGAACTTATGTATGGATTTTAAGTTTCGTTTTTAGAATTTGAATAGATTTGGCGGATTTGGCTTCTTTGGCTATGTTTGATGTGGGATTAGCTTTAAATCAACGCCGTGCATTAGTCTCGTGATCGTCATACAGCCATATAATATCATTATTATGAAATTTTTTCATCATGAGAAAAATAATAATGGAATTTCTTGATAATTCAATAAACATCTGAACACCTGAGACAAAGAAATGTTAATCATGTTTATCAAGAGCATTCTTTTTAGCTTAGTCTTGGATGTGCCCTTTACAACTATTGCACTTATTTAGTTTTAGTGTTTTGTCCCACTTGCCGGAGTGGCCTAACTGTCCATTTACTTGCACTCTGGATGACCTGTACATTGCCTCTGACGCTGCAAAAACGTGGCCGCCTACTGGGCTCGAATACTTTGATTAAATATATTATCGACTCTAAAATAATATGTGTTTTATTAATTTGGTAATCGTATGTGTGTAAGAGCTCAATTTTCATGATATCATCATCAATGCTTTTATTCGTTCACTATCTATTTTCAAGCAAGCAAGGCAAATTATGTCCTTACCCAAAACAGTATTTTATGACTAAACTTCTCGTCTCATATGAACAGAGTACAATCATAGGTCCTGTTTTTTCCTAAATTCTCAGGTTGAACCGCATAAATCTTCAGCCTGACAAATGATAACCCTATGCTTATAACTTTTCAGAATCTCGTGAATCAGCATTCGTGCACGCTCTGTCAGCGGCTGCATTGGCACATGCAGTGGCTCGCGCCTGCAGTCGCGGTGAACTCAACGAGTGCTCCTGCGACTCGCGCGTCAGAAAGCGCACGCCAAGGCATTGGCAGTGGGGAGGGTGTTCTGAGGTATGAACTGGACGATTAGTGGGAAGCTGAAGCTGCCTTTTGCAAGTAACGTTTAGACCGCGGCACAAATATGTTCTTTGAATTCAAGCGCCATTGGCCTTTGTCTCAAAATCGTGGGAATCTTATTTTTGTAGTGATGACCGTGGAGTTGAGTTAAGAGAATAAATTAAGATGACGGCCTCCGTTTGGCTGCGGATCTCTCTTTTGGCTGGTCTTGTTACATACCTTTGTGACTCCTATGTTTCTCTTACAGAAACTAGGCGCTAAATTAATACCGCCATATCATAATACACCTTAGATTACTTATTCATGATTGCAGATTATTTACAGCATAAAAAGAAAAATATTTGTAGATTAAGATTGTAATTCTTTTTTGACATCTTTGGGAGTGAAAAAAGATTCTGCTTCACTCCTCGCAAAAAAAGAAAACAGAGAAATAAAAGAGAACCATTGCATTTTCCAGGACATAAGATATGGCGAAATGTTCAGCAAAGACTTTTCGGATTCCAAAGAAGATAAAAATACTGATGAAGGGCTTGTGAACCTACACAATAATGAGGCTGGACGAAGGGTAAGTATAAAAAACAGTTTTTTTATTTATTGTAAAATTACTCTGAAGGCAATGACTAGCAATGGACTGCAGTAGAATAATAATGTTTTAAACAATGATACCGAAGATTACCTTCATTAAATTGCGTTTGGGACACGTTGTGGAATTCTTAAAACTCTTAACTAATATGGTTTGATCTGTATCTTAGACTAAATCATTCGTTGTGTAATCAAACAATGAATGATTTAGGCTAAGTTTATTAATCCGTAGTTAACTCAACCAGTGCTTAAATATTATGATTACCAATGGTTTCATTTCATTTCGGTTGAACGCTTCTAGTTGTCAATTGTTAGTCTAACAAATGGTCAAATAATAAACTTTCCAACTTATTTGACTATTTGTAAGGCTAACAACTGAAGAAAGATGGTGTCTTACCGAAATCTGCAACTACATATTAGGTAACATATTTAACCACTGGTCGAGTTAATTACAGTTCAAAAAGAGCCATAGGGGCGTAGCTTAGCTCATCCATTAAAGAGTTGAATCTGTGCAGGCAACGTTTTCAAGAGAAGATTAGAGAGGAGAGAATCAAGTATTATATTCACATTGAGGGTTGTGAAATTAACACAATTTTATTTTTCCGTTGCATTGAAATTTTTGTGCATATTTTCGATTGAAATGGAATCAACTTTATCTTTTGCACTATCGAGAATAGTATTTCATTGTCCCTCTTTGTCACATTTCTAACCTACCTTTCCACTACTTTCCAGGCTGTCCGCGGTCGTATGCAACGCGTCTGCAAGTGTCATGGCATGTCTGGCTCCTGTTCAGTGCGAGTCTGCTGGCGTCGGTTGCCTCAGCTGCGTATGGTCGGCGACGCACTGTCTACTAGATACGAAGGAGCTTCGCACGTTAAGGTCGGTCCATGGGTGGGTGATTATTCTTTTCATACCGAGTCTCTTCCGCGCTCTGGAAAGCATGTTAAGAGTTGTTGCCGACTGTAATCTGTAGATCTTTGAACAGGGCCATATTTAAAGCACAGCACACCTTTAAATACGGCCCTGTTCTAGGACTAAAAATTGGAGGCCATAAAGTATTTTTTCTTGCCCTGCCCTAAATCCAGTTCTTTGACAGTCGTTAAGGGTAATAATTACCTTGAAAACTGAAAACATTTTTGCCAAGGGTTTAATGGGACAATCCCACCACTTTAATTCCTGAAAGCCAAAATCAACAGTGATGATCACCAGAAAAGCGCCGAGGCAATGAAACTCGACGAAGTCCCGGAGAATGAATTTAAATGTCTATCCCACAACGAAATTAACGAAAAAAAACATAGTTTCGACTTCCCTCCATATCAAGCAGGCGGTAGAAAAAACAAGGCTTATAGGCGCACAGGGTCGTTTACAATTGGGAAAAGCCCAGTTGAAAATAAATTGTCATTAATGGGTCTTGCCAAGAAAAATTGGGTAACTTAGTTTTTTGGTTGAGGAGGTGGACTGTCTATCAGACAGTCGCTCCAAGTAAAATACGGGTACTTCACTACGTCCGGTTACACTGAAAACTGACCTTCTAACATAGTTGGAAAAAGAGAAGGCTGATTGTTAATTTTATGTTCTCGTACATATGTTTCAATTGGGTGTTGTGTCATTTGGTGATTAAACAATTCGAGACAGGTGTTGATGATTCATCAAGTGGTACTCTGCCTATGTGTGGACAATAATTATCAACCATCACTTTGCGTCAACATCAAAAAACGCTTGACTTTGTTGGAATAATAGGGATTTGTGCTAATAATGATAAACTTTATTACATTATTATATTTTTCAAGTGTTCAATACAGGCTGAAAATAAATAAGTGTTCCATTTTTAATTTAAGGACAAGTAAAGGCAAAATTAAAACTAAGGTTTAAAATTCAATGGCTGGTCTTAAATGTCAAATTCATTAATTTTCAGGTGGTCGAACGCAAGAGAGGCAAAAACATAAGAAAACTGAGACCGATGCACATGGATATGAAGAAGCCTAACAAGACGGATCTCGTGTACTTGGAGGACTCACCTGATTACTGTGAACCTAATGATGAGTAAGTATTGTTTAGAGTTGTTACTATCAATCTTGTAAGCAAGCAGTCATGAGATGCCGCTGGATACGGGCAGCTGACAGCTCATTGAGTCTTTTTGCTAATGTCCAGGAATGTTTTTTTTTTTACTGACTTAATTTGCACAGAACCCAACTGTTTTGTCGATGACTACGATGCGGATATTTCTGTGCTAAGATGATAGTTAATTCTAGTTGTTTGTCAAACTAGTTGATATTATTAATTATTTCGTTTTAGGGTTCCGTAGTCAACAAGGAACCTTTATAGATTCGCCATGTCCGTCTGTTCGTCCGTCCGCAGCTTAGCTCAAAGACTCTTAGTACTAGAAAGCTATTATTTGGCAGGAGTATACATATTAACCACGCCGACAAAGTGCTAAAAAAATATACGTAAAGTGGTTTTTCTTTCTCGTCTGTCCCATGGCGTGAGATATCATTGGATAGGCCATTCAAAAATATTATGGGTCTGTGAAAACCATATTTCGATTCAGGGATCCGTTTGCATAAAATTAAGCTTTAATTTTTTTTTAGAATCAAGTATCCCTCTCCCTGCCAGCTAAATGGTTGCTTTTGGATATGTGAAAAATATCACGGCAATAGTATATTTAACGAAATTAAAAGGAAAACTATCACAGCTAAGAAGGATTAACAAGTTTACGAGTAATAGTAGACCAACTTATAGAATGTATTTGGAAAAGTATATTTTTTTCTTTTCGTTAGAGCAATGTTCGGTGCTTTCATTGTTTAGGAACTACAGTATATTTACCTAATTATGTTGGTGAATGTGAACCCTCGGTGCGTGAGTCTGACTCGCACTTGACCGGTATTTAATCATAATTACGGGGTGCCACAATGACCAATACTAAGTATCCACATTTTTCATCACGTTTTCCTCAAAATTCTAATACATGAAATACTTATTTTGACAGGCTTGGAATCCTAGGCACCCGAGGACGAACTTGTAACAGAACATCGGCTGGTCTCGATGGCTGTCGCCTACTCTGCTGTGGCCGAGGCTATCAAACGCGAGTGAGAGATCACGAAGAGAAATGCCGATGCCGCTTTGTTTGGTGTTGCAGAGTTGAATGCGAGATTTGCCGGTTCAAGCGAGACCACCATGTTTGTAATTAATGAAGAAAACTACATCATTTTGGTTCGTGAAAATGGTCCGTTTCATTATTTTAGTGAAGTCAATTAGGATATTGATGATTCATTTCAAGAAAGATTAAGTTCTGTTGACTTGTATTGTGAAATCGGTTTTGGTGATGTCAGGTTTGAAGCGATTGATGTTCTGAATTATAGAAATGGGTATTTTTGCTGAAGAAATAAGAGATGTAGTGAATACTGGAGGTGAAAGCAATATTTCTTATCACACCCTTGATTCTTTAGACTGTATGTGTAAGTTTTCCCGAAATCTGTCTCGAGTAAATTAATTAATTAAAACTCTATACAGCATATGCCACATTTTCATTAATTTTATTAACTAATAAGTAACTACAAGGCCTGAATGATTTAAAGATGAAAAGCTGATAGAAGCTATTAATATTTATAAGATAACTAAACAAGTGACTTAACAAACAAAATACAATTAATTTATTTTAGAAATAATATGCTATATTATCTTGATCATATGTATAACTGAACTAAAATTTGTGAAGGAAAATTTAGCTGCTGCAAAAAATAAATAGTTTTATAGTTTAGAGCTCTCTTTAATATTTCGATCTGATTAAGCTTCACTTTTATTATGTTATTGCGTTTTCATCTAATTCGTCTATAACAAAGTCCTTATTTTAAATCGCTGACTGATTATTAATTTTAATTAGTATTTTAGATAACATTTAATTTTCTGAAGATTAAGCTTTAAATTTATTTACAGTATTACTAACTTATTTTATTTTTAAATGTACAAAGATGTATATAGCGCTTTTGTTAATATTCTAATATTGATAGTTATAGATTTGAGGCATTTTCTTCTTATTTATGTGCCGAATGTAAATATTAATATTTTTATTGTGTAAACGTTAACATATATTGATTTTCTACCTCATGAGGAAGATGATTCGTTCATGCCATGATATAATATCGGTTATTTTAAGTATGGGAAACAGCTCTGTGAAAGGCACAGCAACAACACTTAATCCTAATAAATTCCTTATTTTCATCAAAAGAACTTGTATAAGATCAAACACTTTTGAGATTGGTACCGTAAAGGGTTGATATGGCAATTTTATTGATTTCAGTAACATTAAATAATGATGACTAAAATTCTAAAACTATTATCCATGTAGTATTTCATAGAGTTGCTTCCTCAATTTCGCCAGTTGTAAATATTTTACCCAGTAAGCTAGTTCTAGTAACTTATTGTATTAGGAATGTGATAGCTTTATTCCTTTTAGTGATAACTCTTATCTATGACACCTTTGGTATGTAATCGTCGATGTTATTTGTATATATTCTATAGTGATATTATGTAACATACTTAGTTGTAATTTCTGTGTTTAGTGTAAGACGGCTGTGCTTCTTGAGGTTCTAAGAGTAGTATTCCAGTTTATTGCTAAGTAGTTTCGTTGTTTTCTTCCTTTGTGTCTTCATAAGATAGTCTGTTTGCGAATTTAATTTATACTACGTTACGTTATACTTATTGTTATGATCTGACATGTTCGTTTTGTTTGGTTTGATTGACCTCTATATATCGTACTTGATGGTAAGCGATGATGTGGTCAACGTTGGAGCACGCTTGCCTAGAAGTAACCTATACACCATTGTCTTTAAGACCCACAGTCTCGACTCTTGAAATGTCTCAAAAATTTTCTGTCTCGGAACCTCAAAAAGACAGTAAAATCATCAAATTTTACACTTGCCAACTTAATGTAACGTGTCAAATATAAGAATTCGAAATCGTCTATTATAACTTAGTTCTAAGTGATTTTTCTCATTGACTCAAACGTATCACCAATGATATTTAAGTACTTAATCTGTATGTAAAGATTCCAAGCCAACACATTAACTTGAAATGAGTTGACGTTACTTTGTAGAATTACGCGTCCATTAAATTATTTGTCAATGTGATGCTTGTCTTCGATTCAAGTATAAAGTGTCTTCTTGATGGCGCGACGCAATTTAAATTGCATTGATAGGCGATATTGAACATAATTATATTTCCAAAAAGAAGTGGAAATCGTCGAAATGCACTGCATGGTGAATGTACTTGCAATATTGCTTAGTAAATATCGGGATGAAATAAATCGATTCGCCATCAGGATGGTCGCTAAAGGCTGCCCACGGCTACATTATGCACGTGTAAGATCTTGGCTTTGTTTTGCGGTATACGCAAAGTACGGATGCTTGGCAAACGAATGTACTCCTACCCGTAAAGCTAATCTCATAGTATTCTATTATGCAGCAGTGGCATTGCGTCTTTAAGCAGACATTTGACGTCTCCCATTGCAAAAATGATACTAACATCTTTTCTACAATGAAGTTTTAGACTGTATCTGTATTTAAAAGTATTTTAAAGTTACGACTACGTTTCAGTCTGAAACTTAGTCTTACTTTAAACAAACATTTTTGAGGTAAGACTTAGTATTTACCATTTTGGATATGGAATAGTTACTATTTGATGTAAATGGAATAAAGTAAATGTATTAGAACTAAGTTTTTTATTTCTATGTCTATTATCCTCACTAGCTTTTTCGGCGGTTTCGCTTCCATTGCCTTCAAGGACTGAGTATTTTTTGGGAAATCTGTGCACTTAATATAACAAGACAATCAGCGATAGTATAGTTTTCTCTCAGTGTAATAAGAGACGGACCGAATAGCACTATTCCCATTCCACGACAGAATCTTGATGACATTAACACGGCATAGTAAGTGGGCAGGTCAGTACTTAAAACATATCATATAATAAATATAATAAAAACTACCTGTTTATGTAATAGATTAGATTAAGCCACCGACTTTTAGTTAATCGAATCGAGTTACGTATTAGGCACGTGTCTAACATTGTTACACACCTACCTGCATTGTAGTGTTTTATTCAACTTCCTATCTGACCTTCACAACCCAGTAATTGGGTAACACAACTAACACAATACTCAATGGCTAGTCTTGGTATCAGATAATTGATTGCTGGGCGTCTTGATTTGGTGCCTTCCTGACCTGTAGCCTGATTTTGTTAGTGAATTTGGCAAGGCAAGTATATGAACAATCGACCAATCATATAGACGGAAATCCACATAGCGTCTTTCATCTCGCATGTGATTGGTCAATTGTTCCTACTCTTTGCGTTTTGGCTTGCCGAATTCACTTACGCATTAGGGTTCGGGTAGCATTTTCGTTTCTGTACCGAATCACAACAGATTCCGAGCGCATATATTCGGCTTTCGGTACACTTAGTCCAGAAACGAAACTAAAACGCACCGACCTGGTAAGAAAGGCGCCAATGTTATGCAAAATCACCAATCCAATGACAAGTGTTGCTTAACCTTGAAGATGAACCAATGTGGTTGAAATTATTTAGCCACGAGTTCCACTAAATCTAATTTTGTTAATAAAGAAAAAAAATCTGCTTATTAAGAAATTACCTCCATAAAGATCGTTCGTTATCATAATGCCTGTTGCGGCTTGTATTAAATTACTATCGTATTGCAGAATTACTTTAAACGGTAACTTATTTTTCAATTAATATTTCCTGTACCTACAAACTGCATATAATTTCCAGGAAGGCTAAAGATAAGCAGAAATTATCAGCAATTAGTTTTTGTATGTCAGTGTGCAATAAATCAGGAAAAGCAGTAGCAAGATAAGTTTGTAAACGTGCGGCTTTTTTTCTTTTGTGATAATTTTCTTTGATAATTTCGATTAATGGGTGGCACTTTGATTTGCATCGATACGTATTATCTAATGATAAATTTGGCCCCAATCAGAATTATTTAATGAAGCGTTGCTGTAGTGTGATCTTATCGACGGGAATCGTTAGCATTTTGTTTTGAAACAAATAATTTTATAAATGGTTTTAGTCAGTACAACTTTTTAATTCATGAATGCTACATTGTTTACGGCGTTTTCTTTGACATTATTTACACTTCCTGTAAAACTTAAAGCTTGCCACTACAGAGGTTCAAACCTAAACCTTCACAAGCTTTCAAGTTGGTACTCCTTGCTTGCCTGAAATAACTCTTTCCGTATGTTCGGGCTCAAAATAAAGAGACATTATACTATACACACATCAAGTAAAATTTAACTTCGAGTATAAAACAATATCTAATTAAATTTACCAAATCTAGTCTTCCAGACTGGCTTCTTATCTACTTTAATGCCTATTTATTTACTAAAGGCACATCAACAACACAAAAATGGACTCATTAAATTTTATGAGCTCGTATACTGGTATTCGTGTCAATAACAGACGTGCACAACATTCACAAAAATAATCTCACATCCATACAATATTCACAGCGGATCTCTGTGTCTCTGAAGTTGGCTCTGTCAACTATTGCGCACGAAACAGATTAACTGCATAGAGTAAACGAGATAGGATGATGCGACAAACGTATGCGAGTGAAAGAGACAGTTATACAACGCTATTTTCACTTTCAATATTGACACAAAAATAGCTAGTGCGCAGCCTCTTGCAGCCAATTCAGAGCCACAAAGATCCGTTGTGAGTATTATACTAATATTATAAATGCAAAAGTAACTCTGTATTTCTGTCTGTCTGTCTGTTACCTTTTCACGCTTAAGCCGCTGAACCGATTTAGATGAAAGTTGGTATGGAGATAGTTTGAGACCCGGGAAAGGACATAGGCTACTTTTTTAGGGTTCCGTAGCCGAATGGCAAAAAACGGAACCCTTAAAGATTCGTCATGTCTGTTTGTCTGTCTGTCTGTCCGTCCGTATGTCACAGCCACTTTTTTCCGAAACTATAAGAACTATGCTGGTGAAACTTGGTGAGTAGATGTATTCTGTGAACCGCATTAAGATTTTATAAAACAATAAATTTTGGGGGTACCCATATTTGAAACTAAAACTAAAAATATTTTTTTTCATCAAACCCATACGTGTGGAGAATCTGGATAGGTCTTCAAAATGATATAGAGGTTTCTAATATATTTTTTTTCTAAACTGAATAGTTTGCGCGAGAGATTCGTCCAAAGTGGTAAAATGTGTGTCCTCCCCCCTGTAACTACTAAAATAAGTGAATGATAAAACTAAAAGTGTACATTACTATGTAAACTGCCAGCGAAAATTGGTTTGAACGAGATCTAGTCAGTAGTTTTTTTTTAATACGTCATAAATCGTAAACCGCAATTTACCAAGTACGGAACCCTTCGTGCGCGAGTCCGACTCGCACTTGGCCGGTTTTTACATAAAACACGAAGGGGGAAAAATGGGAGCGTGGGGAAGTTTTGTATGAAACTTATTATTATGGCTTATATCGTTTAACCGATCTAGATGAAATGATGAGGCTTCGTATTACACAATATGGGTAAAATATAATAGGTGCCAATATATTGACAGGTATGAGAAAAGCGGAAAGCGTGTTCATACGACGAAGCCCAATAATCCCCACTGACCTATCATTTTAATTCAAAAGACTCCAGTTTCTAATCAAACTTAGTTTTGCTATTACTATTAACAAAGCTCAAGCGTAGCAGGTGTGCATTTGGAAAAGCCATGCTTTACCCATGGCCAGCTACATGTAGCTGCTGATGTTTGCGTATGTCCAGGGCCCAGAATGTGTATGTATTAGCATCAAATAATATATAGCAGATAGCAGTAATATATAAAATAGTATATAGCAGTGTCCTAAAGTATTGTACCCATGATTAACGGCATGATAGCGTGGTATCTTCAATTAACAGCAAAGCCTAACCTATGAGTCTGTAGTTTATTTGTTTCTTTTTGTAACTATTAACCTATACCTGTATTGACTAACGTCTTCAATTTAATAAGTTAATCGTTTTTACGTTAATGCTTCCTGTACCTATACAGGCTGAGTTTTCCAAGTCGGCGTGGAAGGCCAAATCATCACTATGAAGAATAGCACAAGACAATCAAAGGAGCCGAAGGGCCCATTTTAATTAAAACTAAAACTGCAACATTGGATTTTTCTCACCCTGTATATCGTCAACCAGAATTTGACAAAATCTATATTAACGCGGGCGAAGCTGCGGGTAACAGCTAGTATAATATAAATAGATGTCAAAATTGATGAGATTTAAAATACTGCCTATGTTTAAGATAACAACTTATCCCAATATTTTGTAAAAATTAAGAAAGATTGCAATTTTTGCAAATTGTGGGCAGTTAACCTATGTTAATGTCGACAATGAAATGGCAAAAAAAGACAAAAATGAGTATTTTTATCTTTTTATTAAAACGAAAAAAATAAAACTGTATTTCCACCATTGACAGGCATCACACATCACAGCGATTGGGCATGTTTAAAATCCTAGTACGTTTAACGGCGCAATTGAGGATTATTATTTTAACTTTTTTGGATCGTTATTGTTTTTTTTTTAAATTTCACTATTTGAATTAATATTTGTTTCGGGATATTTACCATGTATATTTTGCATTTGGTTGAGAGCTCGATATTTCGGCACTGTTACAAGCGCCATGATCACGAGAACTAAAGTCTTTGCGGGTGGGTGTTATTTACGAACTGACATATCTGTCTACCCTCTTCCTCGCTCGTTTTTCACGCACGATACCGCTACCACCAGAACTCGTCTCACTAGGTAATCGACATTGTTCACGACAGACGATACTCACTGTATCCACTTATGACACTCGTTCAGTAGTTTTATGACCTTTACATAGTTGAACCACTGGATTCCAGGCTCGCGACAATTGAAAGCCGTCGTCCCTATTGAAATTTTTGCACTTGGTTATTTCAATTGCTTCCCGAACCATTCTAGGTATGTAATGGCGTTCTGTCGAGATCACCTGTGGGTCATGTAAATCGATCCAGTGGTTTGGCCCTGATTCAAGAAGATGTTCTGCTATGGCCGATTTTTGGGGATCGTTGTTTTTCACTGCCCTAATGTGTTCTTTGATCCGGCAAGCAACAGTTCGCTTCGTCTGTCCAATATACGATTGCCCACAGCTACAGATAATCTTATAAACTCCAGGCTTTTCCAAGGGAAAGTTATCTTTAGGCGAACGCAGCATTTGAGATATTTTCTTGAAAGGAGTGAAAATAGTTTTTATGCAGTATTTACTGAGAATGTTTGCGACTTTGTCTGTCACTCCCTTCACGTATGGCAAAAATGCTGGCTGTCTCTCGTCCTTGTACTTCAATTGTTTATTTGATGACCCCCGATCATGTGGAAAGATCTTCATTCTGTATCCATTTCTCTGTAGGACTTGTTTAATATGCGCTAGTTCGCCAGTAATATGATCCTCGTCACATTGACGTTGACGATGTGTATGCCATAGTTAAAGGGGACGAGCGTGATGTACAAGGCTGCCTTCAACACCTGAACAGCATACATGAGAAGATTCGCTTTACCTGCGAAACGGAACAAAACAGGACTATCGCCATTCTGGACGTTACAATACAAGTACGCGAGTATGGTTCTTTAAGCCACTCGGTTTACAGGAAACCTACTCATACTGACCGGTATCTACACGGTGACTCACACCATCATCCACGGCATCTAAACTCTGTAGTGACGTCACTCACTAAACGTGCTTATCCGGAAACCACGATATTACAGAAAAATAAGAAAATCGTTTATTCTCAGGCATGTCACCCATATTAAAAATTTACAATTAATACCATTTACAAAAAAAAAACAGAAATCACAATAACACAAAATTAAAATTAATAATAGAAATAATCGAATTTAAAATATTAAAATGTAATAAATAATTAGACAACACAACACGTTTAATCAGTTTTAAACCGAGAGAGCCAAAACAAATACACCCCATAAAATTGGCAAGTACCTTATTTTGCCACCCTGAGTATGTGTACATTATGAAACCACGCCGATACAAGATCATTTTTACATGTAACCACCCTCGCGTAGAACGACGTCCTGAGTTGCCTCATGAGCGCAAAGAAGTTTTTAACTCTGTTTTTCACTGCACCGACAGGGCAAGTTGAGCTTGGCCCGAAACACGTTATTATATTGTACCCGAAGAGTTGTAAGCACTTTTCGTGTTCTTGTACCAAAGTTGGCTCGTGTAGAACGACTGACAGTAAAACCTGGAACAGAGTTATTTTTACTTGCTTCGAACAGTGGAAGAGAGTCTATTTAGCATGCTACTTTTACAAACAATGCTTTAAAATATATTTTTTTGACAGCATATATTTTAATTTAAAGAGCAACTAATCTATACTAATCTAAACTAATATACTATATCTATGCTAATATTATAAAGGGAAAACATTTGTATTTTTGTATGTAACGAATAAACTTAAAAACTACTGGATCGATTTCAAAAATTCTTTCACCGTTGCAAAGCTACACTATCCCTGGGTGACATAAGCTGCTTTTTATCCCTGTATTCCCACGGGAACGAGATCTACGCAGGCGAAACTGCGAGGCATCCGATAGTAATATTATAAAGAGGTAAAGTTTGTGAGATTGTGATGTTGTAGGGGGTAATCTCTGGATCTACTGAACCGGTTTGGAAAATTATTTCACCAGTAGAAATCTACATTATTCCTAAGTGACAAAGAATATAAATTCTTTAAAAAAAATAGAGATCTTTATGAAAATTGCAATAATGTAACCATGTAAAGTAGCAATGTAACGCAGTTCTTTGGCGTGTGCTGAGAAAACTATTGATGATACTATGTACTACATGATTAAAGTACTCATTATTACCTACTAAAAAGGCTCAGAGAGAATATATCTAACTATCATAGCTAAGTCATAATAGCAGTTTTTATGTTCTAAATTTTAATTAGATCACCGGTTGAAACATAAGTTGTTTCTATTCGTATTGTAGTATTAATTCTTATTTAAATAAATATTTTAACAAATTGGTAGGGAGGTACCCACCTACCCTACCCTACCTGGTAGGGTAGGTGGGTAGGGTATGTAGGGTAGGAAGGTAGGTGGTAGGTTGGTTGATAGCCAGTTGACGGGAGCGAATCCGCGGGGGTCAGCTAGTAAACTAATATAATCTATACTATAATCACAAAATAGTAAGTATACAGAAGGGCCACTCCCGCCGTTTAGAAAATTGACAGCTAAACTTGACAGATTCACTAGGGTTGCTACTATATTGATTCCGAATCAAAAAAAAGAGTAGGTTGCCCAAATTACAAACATAAATACATAGATTCGTCTAAACATACATCATATCATGCTTACATGCCTTACAGGGTAGACAGGCAGCAAATATCCATTTAATATCACGAAACATTTAATATTACGCCACATACGATGAATATTGGAGAGTAAAAAGACGTTGTAATAGTGTAATAATGATCCCACTTAAAAAATTAAATTGTAAAAAGCTGACAAAAATTTAAATGTGAAAAACAGTTACCTAATAAAATCAAAAAACCAAAGATGATCTTAAACAAGAAGAAAATTATGCTGTGCAGTCGGAGGAAACATATTTGTAAGCTGTATGACTTGAACCTTATTATTATGACAAGTGCCCTATTTCATCTATGGGCTTAAAATAATTTATTATAATCCTATGAATTTCTAATTAGTCATCTTGAAAGATTAATGACCTTTATAACTTAAAAATAATTGGAAGAAAGAATTAAAAACAAATAAGTAAATTCGGTCTGTAACAAATAATAAAGGTAACCCATCCAATGCAACCCACCTCGTTACAGTACATAATGTATGAATGACGTGGCAAACGCCTGCACAAAGCAATCATGACAGCCGCGACTGAGCTCGGTCCAATATTGCCCAATATTCCCTGTAAAACCGAAATGTCAAAGTGAGAGTGGCCCCTCTGTCTGCGGCGCGCCGCCGCTTACGTACTTTGTGCTATAATATTGTAAAGAGACAAGATTTGTATTTTTGTATGTAACGAATAAACTTACAAACAACTTGACCGATTTCCAAAATTATTTCACCGTTGGGAAGCTACACTATTCCCAGGTGTCATGGGCTTTTTATCCCTGTTTTCCAACGGGAACGGGAACTACGCGGGTGAAACCGCGAGGCGTCCGCTGTTATTGACATAATGAGGTTTGTGAGTTTCTCAGGGTAATTTCTGGATCTACTGAGCTGATTTAGATGAAATTTGGCATGGAGATAGTTTGAGACCCTGGAAAGGACATACAATAGTTTGTATTCCCTTGGGATGGTGAAATACTTTTTACGCGGGCGAAGACGCGGGCAGAAGCTAGTATACAATTTTAATAAAAGCATGTTGCTCATCTTCGTACCGCCCTAACGTCATTAAGGCGTTTCCCGGAAAACCTACAATTCTTGTTCGTGCACCGCTATCACGTTTTATTTAATCATGACACTGCACTCAACGTATGGAAGATCAATTAGATAATATTAGGTGATAATCAATCAAAGTTAAAGATTATCATTCAATATAAATACCAGGAAGAAAATTCAATCTGATCACATCGAAAATAGTTTACCAAAATGAGGTCGGTTGTGCTACTAACAATTTTCGTGGGATTGGTCGTAGCTGTCGTTCAAGGTCAATTAATATCCAGCCCGGACCCATTATTTACCCCTGAACCCCTGACTACCCCTGGACCAATAACTGAAGAACCAGAAACTCCCGATCATGATCAAGATGAACTTCAATTGGCTGAAGAGTGTGATGAAGAATTGTGTAAACTACCAGACTGCAGATGCTCGTCTACGAACATTCCTGGTGGTTTCTTGCCCAGAGATACACCTCAGGTAAATTATTACAATCTATTTATGAAGATTTGATCTTCTGATTTCTGCTCTCTCCCTCTTATTTAGAATTATAACGATAAATACCAACTACTTGAAATCCTACTAATATGAAAGTTTGTATTTTTGTTTTTCAATCACACAATAATGTTTGAATGGATTTAGATGAAATATTGCATACAGAACCACACAGTCCATAAACTAGAATAACACATATAATACTTTTGACCCTGATATAATATTTCCCTGGTAAATTTACACGTAAAGCTGGTACTGGTATAAAATCGTTTATGAATGAGTCAATTAAGATTATGTAATTAAACATCAAATAATATAATCTTTTACTATAAAGTTTTCTGATAACATCACTTTGACTCATGATTGATGATTAATTATATTGGTTAGCAACTATTGAGGTTATTATTGCAATTTTGATTTTCAACTGTTAACAATTCCGGGTTCCTGTCTTGGACCTAACGCCGAATAATTCTTCTTTTCCAGTTCGTCACAATCACGTTCGACGATGGCGTCAACGTTAGAAACATAGAGACATATCGTGACATTCTTTACAATCGCAACAATTCCAACGGCTGTCCAGTGGGCGCTACTTTCTACGTCAGCCACGAGTACACCAGCTATATATTCGTCAATGAATTGTACAACCAAGGCTATGAGATTGCACTACATTCCATCAGCCATAGAACTCCTCAGGATTATTGGGCTACTGCAAGCTACGATGTCATAAAAGAAGAGATTGCTGATCAAAGGATTCAGATTTCTCACTTTGCTAATATTCCTATGGAAAGCATTAAGGGTTAGTGTTTTAACGTTACATTATTTTATGTCTCTATGATAGCATTATATTATAAATCTACTCTACTACTGTTATGATGAATATTCAAGTTCATACCAAAGTTGGTCCAAAAAGTATACTTTGGAAAGGTTTCTGAGTTTCATGACAATTGACATTTTACTAACGAAAATGTCTCGATAACGCTTGGAAAAAAGGCTTAAATGTATAGGATTGTCCAGCACTTTCGACATTATGAAGCCCTCTAGAACCTGTTGAGAATTCTCGAGGAACAACAATTTAAGAAATATCGTAATTCTAGATTATTGTCCTTTTTATTAATTAATTTATAAACTCTATTTACCTTAATAAGTAAACTATATTATTATTGCTAACTAGAGTATCATAATTTATAATTTATTCAATATTACAGGCGTCCGTCTCCCCTTCCTACAAATGTCTGGAAATAATAGCTTCCAAGTGATGGCAGACTATGGTTTGGAATACGACAGCACCTGGCCCACAACCGACTTCAGAAACCCTGGCCTTTGGCCTTATACCCTGGACTACGCATCAATTCAAGACTGTATAGTCCCTCCCTGCCCCACTGCTTCTATTCCAAAACCGTGGGTCCAGCCTATGGTTTCGTGGACTGACTTGAATGGATTCCCATGTGCGATGGCTGATGGCTGCTACTTCACGTAAGTAAACCTAACGTGTAATAGGTTATTGAATATTAAGTAAGTCGATCTGATAGTTGAAATTTAAAAGCTGCAAATAAAAATACTCGCATATTGAGCATTTGCTTTAACTGGTCTACCAAGTGTCGGTTTGAATTCTAGCTTAGTACTACGATACTCGATAAGTTAAATAGTCAAATTGGATATTATATCCGTACCCTCTTACTAATAAACACGGAATAAAGTTATACCAGGTATAACAAAGGTATACCCATACATTTTCATAGGTTTATACCTGGTATAACTTTATTCTGCGTTTATTTGTAAGAGGGGTAGACTTTAAACATATATTAAATATTCTTAATATTTTTCGTGTACAACTAGACAAAACAACATAACACCACAACGACACAACACTACTAGATGTAAAAAATATTATCTCCAAACTTGTACAGCCAAAATAAAGATACAATATTTAAAGACCATCGCTAGGTATTTTTACCTCCCAATTTCTCTAATTAATTCAACCAGGTATTATTTTTATCATTAGCCCCAGGATGGACGACGAAGAAGGCTGGTACCAGTTCATCGTCGGCAATTTCGAAAGGCACTACCTCGGCAACCGCGCTCCCTTCGGTTTCTACATCCACGAATGGTATCTGGCCAGCAACCCAGCTGTCCAGGCCGCCTTTGTCAGATTCATTGATTTAGTCAGCAATTTGAGTGATGCTTTCATGGTGAGTTTAACCTTAATGTGTTTTATGTTCATAGCTTATCAAATATTTTTATTTAAGCGACTATCTATCTCGTATTCATCGGGTTCCAAGTCATCAGTCCACCTAGAGGGCTTTCCGATGCTGCGTCTTCCGATATGCGGTCGCCACTTAAGAAATTGGCAATTCTTCGGGCAGCCTTCATACAGAACCGGTTGATATGGCGACGCTTGCTGGAGGCCTATGTCCGAAAATTTATTCTTTCTACGGACATCTTTTTAAAATGGTGATGATGAATAATAGTTTGAAATGAAATTGCGGTTAGGAACTCAGCGATAAATAAAGAGCCTAAAACAAGTTACAATAATGATCTTGGAGATCACGTCCCTCATTTGGATAGACCTCTTTTCTTTGCAGCACCAGTCATATAATTTTTTCCTGCCCAGGTGAATGCTAGCGAAGTCATCGACTGGGTTAAGAACCCAGTACCTATAGGTGAATACAGGGCCCAGCCTTGCAGAGAATGGCAGTCAACAAGCTGTCCTGCTCAATCCTGCGGTCCTCTATTAGGAACACATAATGCGGTATGTATTCAATGCTTCACCAAGTATTTTCATTAAAATTTGTGTAAAAATATATCCCAGGAGCTCGTGGCTTAAAAATTATAGTCCCACGGGAAGATCTTCGAGGTTAAGTAAATTTTATCCAGGTCAGTCCGCCGACGGGTAACCATCAATGATATACCGAGAAACTTCCGTGCCTCCGAAATAACTTTTTTATACGGTTGATCCCGGCTGCCATTTGTAGATCTTTAACAGTCGTTACGGGTAGTCTGAAATCTGAATCTGGTCTTGCCAAATGGTATTGTTTTACCCAGTTTGTGGAGGTCAGGTAGGATGCCGCTCCATGTTAAATACCGATACCGCCCTGTAACCGGGTAGACTGGAAGCCAACCCCAAAATAGGTACTCGAACTTGGCAAAAGGTTAGGCATATTAATTGAGTTAGGATTGAGATCATGGGATGTACTTGAGCACACACGTTAGCTGCGTACTTCATTTATTTTCCAATAACGCATTTACATACATATCGTGATGGTTTGCACTTACAAAATAATCTCATGTTGACTGTTTTTATGCATGCATTTTGACTTTCCTAGCTCTACTTTATTTATTTTGGTTCCTTATTTTTTTTTTCCTTACAGATGAATTATTGGATGGGTACGTGCAATATCTGTCCCAGGGTCTACCCTTGGGTAGGCAATCCTTTCGGACTGTAATTAACATATAATTTATAATTATAATTTTATTTATTGTGCTAGTAGTTATTGTTATAAGTTTATTGTGACGGTTTATTAAAAAATTATTGAAACATAAACAGTATTTTTTTACCTAATGTTACTTCTCCCTTACCTTTCGGATTATTCTTTCACGAAAAAACCTTCAAACGGATTTTGATTAAAACTTTACAGTAATACCTATAGCTTATACATCAGAATAACTCATAGTCTGTAATTTATAAAGATATTAAGTACTAATTCCACGCAGACGGAGCTGCGGACGGCAGCTATTCGGCGCAACGGTGATATCCCATCGGTACATGGTGGATATCCCACCTATACCCACTAAAAGTTTTGAAAATACTTTCATTGTGTGTTTCCTGCCGGAGTCTGTTTCCCGATAGCTCCAACCTAGGGATTTTTAAATCAAGAGTGAATAGGTTACTTCTAGGCAAGCGTGCTTCACCGTCGACCACATCAAATGGTTGGTCAATACAGGTATAGGTTAAATATGTAGTTAAAAAAGGAAATAAATAAACTAAAGAGTCATATGTTCTGCTTTGCTGCGAATTGAAGGTACCACTCTGTCATAAATTTTATCTACAGTTAATTTACATTTCTTAATTATGCCCTTAATCATAGGTACAACATTTTAAGACGCTGCTATATACTATGCTGTATGTCCTTTCATTTGGTGTTAATACATATACATTCTGGGCCCGCGATATATGCGAACATCAGCAGATACAAGTAGCTGGCCTTGAGTAAAGCATAGCAAATGCACCCCTGCTACCCTTGCGCTTTGTTAATTATAATAACAAAACTAAGTTTGATTGGAAACTGGAGTCTTTTGAATTTAAATGATAGGTCAGTGGGAAATATTGGGATTTGACGTATGAACACGCTTTCCTCTTTTCTCATATCAAATTCCATGTCAATCGGTCCATGGGTTGAAGCACTATTAAGAAGCTTCACACAAAACTAACGCCCCATCCCCCATTTCTCCCCCTTCATGTTGTATGCAAACAAAGTAGTCTATGTCCTTTCCAAGGTCTCAAACTATCTCCATACCAACTTTCATCTAAATCGGTTCAGCGGTTTAAGACGGTACTCTGACCAAAAAATCGGCATGAGATATGAGCATTCCTATGTGTCTAGCGGCACTGGTGGCGCATGAATTACAGTAGTGAATATGCCCAGATTTTAGAATAAAATCTTTATAAAATCGAATTTTGGACTTATGAAAAAAAAAACTACAAAAATGTTCGTTATTAAATTGTCTATCCATTAGTGTTAGTACAAAAAATAATTAATGAACACTTTACGAGGAGATGCATGCTATCAATAATTATTTCTTATTTTAATGTTTTTTTTTGGAAGGAGATTAGTGAAATATATACAACATTAAAAAAACGAAATCTACCATTTTAGAATCAATATTATGTAGAAATTTAATGTATTTTTATTAATTGATATTTCTTTTTAAATAACGAGTAGATAGCTCCTAAAAACAGCACGAAAAACGGCTTGCGCGGCGTTTTGCTCGGGGTACCGCCTTAAGCGTGAAAAGGTAACAGACATACAGACAAACTTACTTTCGCATTTATAATATCAGTATGGATTGTAACAACCATTAAATTATATTTATTACCAATACAACATCACGCTTGTACTCCCTGAAGGGTTTGCCAGAGAGTTGACGATTGGATTGTTCGGACGCGAGATGGGTTGAGTCAGTTCGGCAGTCCAGTCGGGACGAGCTTGGAAGATGGTGGTATTGACCTAAGTGGAAATATTGTATTGAGTTGATGGTAACTAATACACCTGATACAGAAGCCGATCTCGTTGATGTTATCATCTCTTTCTATATTTTGTAAATAAATATATTAAAAAGAAGGTTAAGGGTTTGTTGTTTTAGGATTGTTGTTATGATGTAGACTTCGAAAATGGTCCGTAGGTTCTACGACTGATACAAAAGATGTGTAGGGTAATATATGGGTCGAAAGGAGCTAACTTATAGAATCACCTGTTGTGCTATTTCAAGAGGGAGCAGAGTGGTTTTGGCAGTTCCGCTCCAACATAAAATGCAGTTAGTAAGAAGCCATTGACAAGGGGCCCAATAAACTTAAAAAAAATATTAAGATATCAGCTACATACCGTAAGTTCTTAAAAAAATAATGAATTTTCTCGGTCTGAAAATTATGTGTATTGAAGTTCAGCGCCAAGACATCTTACTAATTAGTTTTCTTTCTTTCTTTAAGTCCAGTATGGCCCGAATGTTTAATCTTAGATCTCCTGATCAGACAATGGCAATTACATGTTGTAGCATTTGTTGGGTAACATGAACAGAGTGTGATTTAAGGGGAAGTTCTATGGAGTTTATAAATATTTCGTGAATAAAATGTCATGGACATAGATGTATCTGTAGTCAGAGTGAGAAAATTTGTTCTGGCTAGTCTGAAACCCTGTTGAAGCCATTCTGTGCCATCGTGAAGGTGTCTTCACAATTATCGGCAGAAAATAGCAATGTTGTGTCACCAGCGTAGGAAACAATTATACTATGCTCCAATTTCAGCTCACAGAAGTCGTTGAGGGGACTGGGAACTACACTGAGAAAAGTCCCAGCACTAAGCCCTGTGGTACACCAAAAGAGATAAGTAGATCATTGATAATGTGAAAATCCAACCCTAGGCTTTGTTTACGATCACTCAGATACTCTTGACAACTTTCAGCTGCAACACTCTTAGGCGAGCGCCTGGGAATGATAGTGTTGCGAAATTTTGCTCGAAGACACGGGATACACACCGTGACAAACGCTTTGGCAAGGTCAATGAAGATGGCAAGTGCTTTGTTACCATAATCAAGATTGCTTACAATATGGTCAGTAAGCGTACCGCATCCTCCATTGACAAGATAAAAGTAAATTTTTACTTTCAATATAATTAACAAGTCTACTATTAATTATTTATTCTTTCCAGAATCTTCAAACTAGGTAGTATAGCAATTGGCCTATAATTACAGGCACGGAGTCCAACTTAGTGTTAGAAAGGCTGGACAGGTGATAAGTTTTGAGATACAAAAGTATTACACGATGATAATACCAAAACTGCTTAGTTGATCTAGTGGTTGCAAGCGCTATTGCTGAGCTTGGTGTCATGGGTTCGTTGCCCGGTTCGGACCAAGTGTTATTGGGTTTTCTCCATCTGGAATTTTACAGTAGTAGCTGAGTCTGGAACTGTGTCTCAGTGATGGCAACGGGCTCGTCCCCTATTACATGAGACTTAAACATGACTGGCGAAATATGGGTAATACCTAACCCTTCGGGGAAAACAGGTGTATTAAGTTGAATATTAAAACTACTTTTTTTACTACTGCCACCTAAATAAAACTGCAGTTCATCATTCCTCACCCTTTCAATTTCTATACTTATTTCACTGGCTAGTCTTCTATAAACAGACTTTTACAAAACAGTTAATTTAAATGCGAGGACCCACACCCACATCCATAAAATTCCTTCCCTCCTATCCCTCAATCCCGTCGCTCCCAGAGGAAGGGTAACCTCGGTTCCAAAAAAGCCCACCCCCCAAAACAATGAAATAATGCAGAATGAGAATACAAGTGCCCAGGTGGGTCCCGGCCAAGCCGGGGAATCCCACACCGCTTCGGCGGTTAGCTCCCATCGTATTATGGGGGGAGCATCAAACTGCAACATTGACGGATTAATGCCGCGCTTCAATGCGCGGATGGCAGCTGATTTAGCGCCCAATCCACAGGCAGCGAATAACGCGCCCACAAACCCGACCCTGGCAGTGACTAACGCGCCCTTAAACCCGGCTGCGACCAACGCGCCAGTACCCACGACACGGTGTATGCCCCCCGCGAACCTCTGGCAACAGAGCATTACGCGGAGCGGCTCCACCCACGCAGACACTGACAAACACTATAAGACTGACACGAGGAAGGACGACAGACCTGGCAGTTCCACTACTCTCACGGCTGTAGACGATGAAGTACGCCTGGAAAAGCGCGGAAAAATCCCAGCCCGAGAAAAAGAAGTAGGCGACCGAGAGCGTAGTTCTCGCGAAGGCAACAGCCAGCGCGAAGCGCAATCGGACGCTGAAGGGTGGGTACGCGTTCAGCCACGAGTACGCGCAGGGGCAACCCAGCGCGGAAAGGGGCCGAACACGGGGCCACGCGACCGGCCGCAAGCACGCGAAGGGGAAACCCAGCGCGACAAACGGCCGGACGCGGGGCCACGCGACCAGCTGCAAGTACGTGCAGGGGAAACCCAGCGCGGAAAGCGGCCGGACGCGGACCCAAGCGAGCGAGGGCAGATACGCGAAGGGGCAACCCAGCGCGAAGAGCCGCCGCAAGCGAAAACACCTGCCGGGGCCGCCGCCCGACCCCAAGACACCGACAGAATGCACACTAGACCCAAACGCAGGGGCAAGCGCTCCCATGCCTCACGCCGGGCGTTGCTAGCATCCAAACCCGAGCCAGGCACCGCAAACCCGAATCCTGCACCAATCGGGACGGGGAAGACGGAGAAGAGGACGCGCCCCGACGACACGGCCTCACCCAGTACGCTCCAGGGGAACGCCAAGCGCGTAAGAACACACTCCGCACAGGGGGGGCAAAGAACCTACGCGCGGGCCACAAAGGACATCCCTGCGCGGCTGGCGGTAGCAATCTGCCTTCCCCACCCCAGTAGAGAGCTAACTAGGGAGGAGGCTGAACACATTAAGACCGCCCTAGAAGACAGACTCATGGACGCGGACCCGTCGACACCACTCCCGGCCTTCCGCGGATATCCACGGATAGCGGATGGCACGGTGCAGATATGGTGCGAAGACGAGAACGCCCTGACCTGGCTGACCCAAAACGTGCCCCAAATAAAACTCCCCGATAACGACCAGACGCTGACGGTACTGAGACAGACTGACGTGCCCACCCGTGTCCGAGCCTCTCTCTTCGTCCCTCACTACAGAGGTGATGTGGGCAGACTCCACGGTATTCTGATGCGTCAGAATACCTGGTACAACATCGCGAGGTGGTCACTATATAGGGCGACTGCCATCGGTGGCGACCGATACGGGACATACTTGACCCTGGGGCTGCCACCGGAGGAAGCCGAAAGGGTCCTGGGGCGGGAGCGACGGATATCGTACCTACTAGGGTCGATATACGTGCGCTTCTGGCCCACGACCCGCCCCCCCGACACCCAGACTGACAGCACTGACACAAAGGCGACAGAGCCGACGACGACACAGACGAGCGACACGGACATTGTCCAACTCGAGGAGGAGATGGCCCGAGCGGCAATGGCCGATGACGCCGAACCCATACTACCCGCATCACCCGGCTGGAACGAGCAGCTTCTTGCATCGTCGCCGGGACACACACACGACGATAAGCAATACCGGGAGGTGGAGATGGAAGGCTTATCCGATGGATCCGTCCCCGACTAAATCCACTCCACCTCCACCAACACCCCTCAACATCATACAAACAAACCTCCAGCATAGCCAGACTGCCACGGCTAGCTTACGCAGGGCACTGGAGGTAAAGCACCGAACTATCGCACTGATTCAAGAGCCGTGGATCAGGAACAACAGAATATGTGGCCTCGGTAACATCGGAGGTAAGATAATTCTCGACACACAGGGCTTAGATAAGCCAAGAACCTGCATCTACATACCCAAAGAAATTCCCTTTACGCCACTGACCCAATTTTGTTCCAGAGACCTGACAGCTGTCAGGCTCCAAACTGAAGGTAGCGTTCCGGATGTTGTACTAGCCTCGGCATACATGCCAGGCGAGGACACAGACTGTCCGCCAAAGGAGTTGGCCGACCTGGTGCAGCACTGTGAGCGCGCCAGTTTGGACCTGATCATCTGCACTGACTCTAATGCTCATCACCCGCTCTGGGGCAGCGACACACCGAACTCCAGAGGAGAGGTACTATCCACCTTTTTATTCTCCACTAATCTTAACATTGTTAATCGCGGCTCAGAACCCACCTGGGTCACGGTCCGTGGACAAACAATCATAGAACTAACACTCGCTACAGAAAACGCGACAAGCCTCATCACAAACTGGCACGTATCGGACGAGCCTTCTTGCTCAGACCACAGAAGGATCCGCTTTACACTAACTACAAACACCAAAAAACCCGCACCGAGGCGAAATCCGAGGCGCACCAATGTGCCCGGGTATAAAAACCTTCTGGCCTCGCTTTTAGCTGGACACCTAGCACTGGTAACCATAAGGGACCAAGCACAATTAGAATACACCGTAACACAACTATCCAAATACCTAATCGAAGCTTACCACGCATGCTGTAAATCAAGAGCGCCACAGAGCAGGAACGAAAGGAACCCCTGGTGGAACGCTGAACTTGGTAAACTCAGAGAAACGCTACGTAAGCAATTTAACAGAGCAAAAAACACGAGACTCCCGGAAGACTGGGAGTTATACAAAGACACCCAATATGCATACAAAAAACAGATAAGAACCGCCAGGAGGATGGCATGGCAGAAATTCTGTGAATCCATTGAGACTAATAATGAAGCCGCCAGGGTACGGAAGATACTATCAACCGATCAGGACCGAACCCTCGGCACGCTGAAAAAACCCGACAACTCATACACACAAAATGATCACGAGACCAGCAAGGTCCTCCTCGAAACTCATTTCCCGGACTGCCAAATCCTGGAGGACAGGATGTGGGAAACTGACACCGAATGGACTCCAACGGACCAAGATTGGTCAAGAGCCCAAAATATAGTAACAGTAGACCGGATAAAATGGGCTATCAACACATTTCAACCTTTCAAGTCGGCAGGGCTGGATGGCATCTTCCCAGCCCTGCTGCAGTGGGGGATAGATCATCTAACACCATAGCTGTTGGAGATTTATCGAGCCAGCATAGCACTTAGGTACATACCTCTTGCATGGCGAGAGGTAAAAGTCACCTTCATACCCAAACCAGGAAAAACTGATTACACACAACCCAAGGCATATAGACCTATAAGCCTTACATCCTTCTTACTGAAAACCCTCGAAAGACTTTGCGATAGGCACATCCGCGATGGGCCTCTCCGGGTAAAACCACTTCACAAACAACAGCATGCGTACTCCACAGGCAAATCAACAGAATCCGCGTTGCACAACGTGGTCTCCAAAATTGAATGCGCAGTGGACCATAAATGCTCAGCACTGGCTGCCTTCATTGATATTGAGGGCGCTTTCGATAAGACCACGTTCAACAGCATAAACACGGCTCTCGACAGACATAGCATAGACCCGACCCTAGGAGGCTGGATCACCAACATGCTCAAACTGCGAGCGGTCCAAGTCACGGTTAACAACACCACAAGGGCCGTCGTCGCGAAGGGCTGTCCACAGGGGGGCGTCCTTTCGCCACTCCTGTGGAACCTGGTAGCGGACAGCCTCATCAAAACGCTCAACGACAAAGGTTATTTCACTGTCGGCTACGCGGATGATATAACAATAATAATAAATGGAACCCATGAAAACACCCTACGCAATCTCATGCGTCAAGCCCTAAAACTAGTAGAGAAATGGTGCAGTGAGCACCAACTCTCAGTGAACCCTACAAAAACGGAACTAATTCTCTTCACGAAAAAGAGGAAACCAATGACAATGCAACTACCAAAATTCTTTGGAACAACCCTAAGCCCTTCAACTGAAACCAAGTACCTGGGAATCTATTTGGACAAACAATTGAACTGGGCGAAACACATGAACTATATCACCACAAAAGCCAGCATATCCCTTTGGCAGTGTAAGAGACTGCTGGGCAGGAATTGGGGGATCAGCCCCATGGTCACCCACTGGCTATACACCACAGTCATCCGACCAATCATTACATACGGCTCGTTGGTCTGGTGGCCCAGGACAGACCTCAGTACAGCACAAAAAGATCTAGAAAAACTGCAACGGTTTGCTTGCATTGCAATAACTAGCAGTATGAGAACTACGCCCACGGCCGCCCTACAGGCAATGCTGGGATTGCCACCTCTGCATCTTATCGTGCGGGAGGAGGCAGCCCTGGCTGCTTTTAGACTCCATCTATCAGGTACCCTAAATAAAGACTCCAGAGTTAAGCACACACGCATTAAGGAGGACGCGATCAAGCGAAAACCTATGTTAGCGTCACCATGCGACAAAGCCCCAAAAACACACCACTTTCATAGGCACTACAACATAATACTTACAGAAGAACGATGTGACTACTCAGTCTCGAAAGAGATGAGAGTATACACCGACGGATCGAAGACGAACTCCGGTACTGGAGTCGGAGTCTTCTCACACGATCTAAATATAAATATACCCAGACCGCTAGGAGGGTTCAACACCGTCTATCAGGCGGAGTGTGTGGGCATCATACTAGCGGTCCATGCCTTAGAAGCCAGGAGGGTTACGGACACTCGCATACGCATACTCTCCGACAGCGCTTCAGTCCTCCAATCTTTACGAAAAAATTATTTTACATCACAACTAATACTAGAATGCCACAACGCACTAGAACAAATATCTGTATCTAGTCGTAACACGATAACACTGCAATGGATAAAGGGACACAGTGGATCGCTGGGTAACGACGCGGCTGACGAGCTTGCGAGACGCGGATCTAGCACGGCGGTCTATGGACCCGAGCCTGTTGTACCCATCCCCTTCAACCAAATACGCAGGTGGCTACAGGAATTCACCCAGACACAGGCAGAGAACTGGTGGACCTCGGCACCAGGCTGTAGGCAGTCCAAAGAAGCTCTGCCCTCTTTGGACAGTAGACTTACCAGACGTTTGCTACGCCTGGACAGGAATAGCCTGCGCCTGATGACGGGGACCATCACGGGACACTGCTCACTTAACAAACACTTCCACACAATAGGCATAACGGACAGTCCTCTGTGCAGGGCATGCATGGAGACTGAGGAAACCGTCACGCACGTTCTCTTCGAATGCACAGGGGTCACCAATATAAGAACACAAACCCTCGGGTCGCCCAGAACTTACACGGACGTTCTAGGAAAACCAGGAGCCCTAATCAGCTTCTGGAGGGAGGTGGGCTGGCTGGAATAATCCACCCAACGGCCGCCATGGCCCACGCACAATGGTCCAGCTGAAGGACTAAGTGCGGAAACCAAACCCCCATAACATAGAACATAGATGCGAGGAAAAACGAAACAATTTTACTAGGATCAAAATCTTTATTAATCACATAACTTATTCAATCTCTGATTTACAGTCCAAGAGGATTACCGAGCCATGGGTAGACACGTGGGCAAACGTTGCAGATTTGCATCCAGTAGTCCAGCTGTGAAAGAAAAATATATGTATTAGTATAGAAAAAGCACTTGTAGATCTTTGCTGATCTGTGACAGTCATTTTGATAGTCAGAAGAGAGCTAGTAAATCTGACGCCTTGCCAAAGGGTATCATGTAACCCAGTTACTGGGTTCAGATTGGTAGTTTCTACATGAAAAGTACTGGTACTCGTATTTTTTTAATTTTAGTGTAGCTGGTGACACTCACTACTAAGATAATTCTACCGACATAGAATTTATGAAAATCGGCCGACGCATTAGGCCTCTAGAACGACACATAGAATGAAACATAGTACATGATACATAGACTGATAAATACATAACCCTCATTTGCGTAAAAAGTAAAAAATCGCAGTCGGGTAAAAAATACATCGACTTACAGGCCATGCATTGTGGCTGGAACTTAGAGGACCACAGCTTCTAGGAACGCAGTTGGTTGGGATAAATCTGCGGCAGGGCTGGGCTTTGTACTCATCAATCGGGACGGGGTTCTTGACCCAGTCAATAACTTCGTGGGAGTTCACCTGTTGAAAGAAAAACTCGTCAAATATGTAGTTACACAGAATGGATCAAAGAAAAGATTTTTTGATGACAATGATTACTGATAGCCGAATTTTCGGCTTTGGTCGTCTTCGGACAAAAATACCACCTTCACCAACACCTTTGGCTTCAGTCAGAATGGGCCGAAGTTTTAGCTGAAACCGTAGGTTTCTAGGAAGTGCAGAAATTGAAGAAACCGTTATGAATGTGGGACAGCGTGATATAGTATTTAGATTTCTGGCGATGATGACAGGCCGCCAGATGCCATCGCCAGAAAATAGCCACAACAAAATAAAAACAATGGGAATCTGGAAATGAATCTCATAGGATTATTCAATTGGATTAGGCTTTGGCTCAAAGTTGTGGACATCGCTGATAATCAGCTTCGGCTTCAGCTAGAAATCAATAAATGAAACATAAAAGAAGGAATAAAAAGAGGGATGAGCATCTCCGGGTATAATTTCGGCGGTATCGTTCCTGACGAACGAGATAGGAGAAACAGAATGGATGACTTCCTCTTTAATGAATGTTAGCATACAGGTATACTGAACAGGGTGTAAAGTAGCTCATCATCCTTAGAAAAAGGAGGATCCTCCAATCAAACCAGGAGGTTATATTTGGTGGTTAATTACCAACCCGCCAAACCGCATTGAGCAATTAATGTTTTAATACTTTCTTTCATATACAAGACACCCAGTTCCGGAACAACTAATTGTAGGCCATTCAAATATTTGTTCCGCGCGGGCATCGAACCCGTGATCTGCAGCGCAGCAGCTGATAGCTCAACCACTACGCCAACCGTGTCGTCTTTGTATGAGAGGTAGGCGAAGTAGTTCGTAAATAAATAGTGTCATAATGTATTTTACACCCGTACATGCTATGCTTACCATGAACGTATCGGGAAGATTGTTGATCAAATCCAGGAAACGGACTAAGGCACGTTGGACGGCAGGGAAAGCAGACAAGAAAGCCTCGTGGACAAAGAAACCGAAGGGAGCGCGGGTACCCAAGTAGTGCCTCTCGAAGTTCCCAACGATGAACTGGTACCATTCTTCTTCGTTCTCACGGTCGGGGCTGTAAAAGTACAGTTAAGCAATATAAGAACTATTTTATTGGTTTAAATGAAAAAATATTGGCAGAAGAAAACTAGATTAGTATTTATAAATATAAATAAAAAATAAAAAACAGCAAGATTATCATGTTTTTTTTTATATCGTGGGAAAAAAAAATGGGAGTCCATTAAAAATAAGTATTTAGAGTTCATAAGATTGAAACCTGAGGTATGTTTCAATACTTACAGCTATTGAAATGAAACACTTGTTTAAGAATATGTACAATGACCATCATCTAAAGTGGTTTTTATAATATGCCAAACATAAAATTATGTCCAGCATTTGACTTCTATAGACAGATGATAACGAACCTGACATATTAAAATTACTCACATGAAGAAACAAGCATCGACGAATGAGCAGGGAACTCCTTGAAGATCAGTCCAGGTTACCAAAGGCTTAACCCATAGTCCAGGGAAGGATGCAGTAGGGCAAGGGGGAACAATGCAATCCTGAGTGGATGTGTAATCCAGGGTGTAAGGCCATAGTCCGGGGTCTGTGAAGGATGTGGTGGGCCAACTGCAGTCGTACTCCAAACCATATTCATTCATGATATCGAAGCTGGCGTTGCCGGTCATTTGAAGGAAGGGAATGCGGAGACCTGGATTAATTTAAAATCGTATAAACACTCAACATTCCAAAAAATGTTCGGCGATATTTTGATAGTTGCAAACTTTATCGAGTAGACAAATATTTGATAACAGGATACATTGGTGAACAATTAAGATAAAAATATAACTACTTGATGTTTTTAAATGCTCTATTAACAATATTTAAAGGATCCGAATTTAATTCATTTTGTATGAAGTTGAAAGTAAAGAAAGAGGTTAAAATTTGTTTGGGAAATTCTAAATCCTCCCACGACTTCTTCATAATCACTAGCACTTAACACTTATAAATTCAGAATGGCATATTTAATTCTTACCCTTGATAGATTCATAAGGAATGTTAGCAAAGTGAGCCATTTGGATCTTCTGGTCTCCAAATTCTCTCCTCATATCCTCTTTTGTGGCTTGCAACCAGTAAGTCTGTGGGGTCTGGTGTGAGATGGAATGGAGGGCAATTTCAAAACCACGGTTGTACAGTTCATTGACGATGACATAGTTGGTGTACTCATGGCTAACGTAGAAAGTCGCTCCAGCTGGACAACCATTGGGGTTAACACGATTGTAGAGAGTGTTACGGTATGTGATAATGTTGTTAATGTTGATACCGTCATCGAAGGTGACTGTGACGAACTGGAAATAATTTTTGAAGTATTAAAACTGGGTGTTTCAAATGGAACTATTGGGGATCGTAATAATTGTGTGACGCAATTTAATTTGCTTTGATAGACGATACCGGTCAGATGTCGCGTAAACTGATTTTGTAAGAAAATTTCAAGTGCACATCGGTCGAATAAAAAACAATAATAATTTATTATTAATTAAGTTATTTAATTACTTTTTTTATTTGTTATTTCATTAGTGTTTTTTCGATATTCCTAGGTACTGAATCTTATTATTTGTTTTTTTTATGGATGCGGATATAAAATCTAGATTTAGATGTGTCGGAAGCAGTGAGTTAGTGTGATACAAGTAATATTTTAATTCTATTGAAAGAAATGTTAATAATCGGGTATGATAAACAATATTGTCACTGTAATCGTTCTAAAAATAACATCAAATGAAATGTATGTATTTAAACCACAAATACTTCATAAATATATATCTATGGCCTATCCAAATATTTGTCCCATAGTCACAGTAGTCTTTTTAAAACAAAAAATAACTAGATAGGAGATAACTACAACATTGGGGTCTTTAAATCAAGAGTGGATTGGTTACTTCTAGAAATGTAAGCGTGCTTCACCGTAGACCACATGATCGTTTACCATCAGAAAAGATAGTGGTCAAACGCGAGTCTATTGGTGAATAAAAATAAAAAAAACTCTTTGGAAATTATCTTAATTTATAAGGAGTAGACCCAAATTCAACACCATCGTCATCGAATCTTACCTGTGGTGTATCTCTAGGCAGTAATCCTCCGGGAATGTTAGTGCTCGAACATCTGCAGTTGGGGAGTTCACACACAGTATCAGCAGTGCATTCTTCAGCTAAAGTTAGTTCCTCTTCTGAAGAATCGTCGGCAATGGCTGCCGAAGCAACCAGCAGTAATGCTAGTAAACCAATGAACTTCATTCTGCTAGTTCTACCAGAAACTGACGGTGAACGAATTAAACTTCGTCATTTATATATAAAGATTGATTTTATCGATGTAGTATGTTTAATCAATGCTTTTTGATACAATTAAGGATAATCTTATCTCTGATATTAAATTAGTAATGCAGGTATTTTAAATTTTATTACATGGGATCGCTCATTGCATACCCCACCTATATATTTTAAATCACGCACTTTTATGAGATTTATGTATATCATGTATGGAGATGAGATGTATGGAGCAGTGGTGGCCCAGTGGTATCGGCCGCGACTTACAAGTTGTAGGTCGTGGGTTCGAGCCCAGGCAGGCGCTTTACTTTGTGTAAATTATTTCTTCACCACTGCTCTCAAAACGGTGAAGGAAAACATCGTGAGGAAACCGGCATGTCCTAGATCTAGAAATTCGAAGACATGTGACATCCACCAACACGCACTGGGCCCGCGTGGTGGATTACGGCCCATTCCCTCTCACAGAGAGGAGGCCTGTGTCCCAGCAGTGGGAACATTAATAGGCTGATGATGTGATGTGATGTGATGTATATCATCTTGCCAAATGGTAGCTGAAGTAAGCAGGTTAGTATTGACACGGTAATGTTAATAATAACCGTGGTATTGGTAGTAGTTGAATGAACTGTAAAATGCGATTGTTTAAATTTTTATTGTTGTTTTAAATGGATTATAGATATTTGTGCTAAAACCTTAGCGTTTTTCTTTCAATTGACATGAAGACACTTCAGTCTTATTCGTATTGCAACATAACTATTTTCATAATAGCAAAATCTTCTTCATATTTTATAAACAAACAGATTTCCTTAAACATTACGTATTATTTTAGAGTAACTTCTAAATCCTGTTACAAATAACGTTAATTAGTTCGAAGAAATAACTGCAAATTGCTTGATAAGAGTGATATCTGAATCATAAATCTGATTTGATAGCGATAACGGTCCAAATATAATGTTTGCAGAGCCTAATTATGAACTCTTCCTGCTATTTTCAACCATGGCGACTTTGAATACTGTTTTTGGTATTGCATTGGATCTGATAATTTTGCCATTGTCATCATCATTATATTTTCCGTCTGGAAATAATGTTCCATCATCTGTATTATTTTATTGATGAGTATAAAAAGCTAGGATTTTAGCGTTACGTTCTAAACCCATGCCAAACTATGAATTTTGATTTGAGTAGAGGTGAGTTGATTTAAATTTTATTCATTCTGTAGCACTCTTCTATAATACGAGCCACATTTTTATAAATAACAACATTTATAATTTTACGTCTTTAATGTATTAGTTAAAGTTATACCGATTACGACAGTCATGGTCGAAACTTTTTTTTAAACTTTTCATCACCGAAACTCATCTGAAACGACAGGACACTGAATCACTACAGGAAAATCTTAATGAAATGCTCCTTTCTTCGAAAGTGTATTTGGGTATATTGTTTTCTATTTATTTTAGGGTATTACCTTTTCCACAATCCATATACTGATATAGAGATAAGATACAATACAATCACATGATATTAGGTCAATTATTGCAGTAGGTAACTACGTCATAACGGCCTTGATAAACTGCACCTCGAAATAAAAACGGTATTACCAGTAGCGAATTGTTATGCTTTGTACCGGTACTGGATTATAATCCAAAGTAAGAGGCTTGAATCTCCGTGGCACGTACTCATTCATGTGTGTTACTAGGGTAGTTGACAAAAAACAATCTATTTAGTCCGTTAATCTAAAAATATCGGACACGTATTTTTCATTTTCCACGTAAATAAAAAAAATAACGAAGATGAATTGCGTTGAAATAACCTGTGACGTCACGGTGTGTTACACTTTATACTGACAAAGTGACGTCACAAGCCCCCACTCCTGAACTTTGATGCGGTTTATCTTTGTCAATTTTACTTATTTAATAATGAAAAAATGCAGGTCTAATATTATTTGTATATCTCACTGACGGACTAAATAGAACTATCATTTTTTTACACAGGAAACATCCCTATTATAAGCGTTGAATCTTTTGATTTTTACCATAGTCTGACAAACCAAACCTTAATAAAAAAATTACCTCAGTCCTCTCCATCATGATCTGCCGAGATCAAGTTAACATGATAGCCCTCGGCAAGAGACAATCAGACTTTTGGGCTTCTACTTGGACGACAGTCAAAGATGAATGAATAACAGCTCTGCGGAGGTTGGTACCTCCTCATGTTTCTATATGATATTATTGTTACAATAACCCCTAATTTTTTGCTTGGTTAGCAGATTATACAGTACGTCGCCCCAATCCAATAACCGTGATTCGTGAGAAAATCGTAAGCGGTCCAAAGTCATTTAAACGACTACATTTGCTACACCCAAAAAAAACCCAACCCATTCCAGCTTTAACTGTTTTTTTCAAGTCGGGCATGAAGAAAAATACATCTTCGGAAATGCCAAAAGATGTTTGCTTTCAGTAAAACTATTATTGGAATATTATCTAACAAGATTTATATCAGAAAGATTTCCGGCTTACGATTGTAATAGACTAAACAATTGAATTAAGTAGGTTCTTCTGATAATACGATAAAGTTTTTCCTGGATTTTGGTGTAATTATTCATTTTGTTTTGATACGAATGACCAAATCCTTATTTATAATTTTTATATTAAAATTTTAAGCTGCAGCAGAGAGCTGTTGTGTTTAATGCTTATTATCTGAAAACTTTATTTTTCAGGTTACTAAAACAACTTTTATATTAATAATAATCCTTTCCTGCATCATTCCGACATTCCTATCAACTTTTCCAAGATCCTTCTTTTCTGAATAAAAATCCGATGTTTGCATTATTCTTAATTAATATCCCTTTTTATTAATTTTGATGTCATCAAATTTAATAGAGTTTCTTTTATCAATCTGAAACAATACAATATCAGATTAAAAGTAATTATCACTATCAAAACAATAAATCACGTCGGAAGGCTGTAATCGAGTTTTTATGTTAAGCCAATGACATCCGGCTGCAACTGAACTAAAAGCCGACGTAATTGATGATAAAATTACAATACGCGATACTCAACAAAAATATGTATATTGTTATTAAAATTTTAACACAACTTTTGACCGTTGCGAATTTCCTCAAAGTAACAACTTATTGTAAATTGCTAAACTTTATAGATTTTGGGTAGTTTTTTATAATAATAATCTTGCGCTCGCATTTGACCACTATCTCACCTGATGGTAAGCGATGACGTGGTCTACGGTGTTCACGGTGTTTGCAGAGGGGATGGCCGATGGGCGAATAAATCTGGAATGATGAATGCGTACCAAAATACGCACCGGACTATTCGATGTGGTAGTTTAGTAGACTATTTGGTTTTTGGCTGAAATGATGATGATAATGACCCCTTATTACATAACATAACACATTATCCTGCTTTAAGGACCAAAACTTTTTGGTGCCGACTGCGAATGCAGTAAATCATTAGGTGTAGGAAAGGAGCAGAAAACACATACCCACAATTATTGCTATATAAGTCTAAGAAATATTTGAGTTTATTATTTATTTATTTACATATACTTTATTGTACACCAGATTATAACAAAGAAAATAAAAATTTAACTAAAATACATACAATGGGTGGATACATAGAACGGTAATATTATAGCCCACGGAACTTATGTCATTGCCAAAAGGAGGGGAAGTATAACAATAGTAGTACCACTAGTGCCCGATAGATGACGTTATACAGTGACGTCAGATTTCTGAATCGCGGTGATAAGATTCTCCGCGAGCGAACGACCCTCCACGATTTTAAATTTTTAGTTATCGCTTCTCGGCCTTTTGGCTAAGATCAAAGTGTAGTATCTGTTCTTTTCAGCTTAATATCTGAAAGTTCCCTCACTGAGGGACCAGTATATTAAACTGATTTTTGTAAGCTGACGGGATGTTCGGGGCTCGCTCCACTCCCGTCACGGGTCGGCCCGGCATTGCAGTGCCGCCGGGATCGGCCCACATAAATTCTATTAATGAATGACAAGATGACAACGTATTCACATACAACTGTAGTCTGTACATTAAAACTTAAAACCCTTTAGGTTCAAAACGAACACTTTTTAGAACAACCAAACCCTTTTTTAACCGACTTACCAAAAAGGAGGAGGTTCTATGTTCGACTTCTTGTATGTTTTTTTTTTTTTTGTGTATGTTCACTGATATCTCCGTCAATTGTGGACCGATTTTGAAAATTTTTTTTTTGTTTGAAGGACTATGTTTCGAAATTGGTCCCATTTTAATTTGGTGAAGATCTGATGAAGAACTTCGGAGATATACAACAGAACTCTTCAATAAATGACGGCAAATCATTCGGGATTGCTGCAATCGCATGTGGGTCTATTGTTTATACCATTTCATAACATAACATCACGCCAGTACGCTCGAAAGGGGTACGCAGATCTCTCATTTCACCGGTTATGTTCAAGTATCGTGTTATTCGGGTAATCTATTCTGGCGTTATAGGCACCTTTCTAAACAACTTGCCTATTTTAGGTAGGTACAACTAAAAAGGGAAAAATAAAAAAACATTTTTGCAAAAAAATACTACCGACTTACAAACAAAAAACTACAAAGTGTAAAATAACTTAATTTTGGAAGTCGGTGTCCATATCGCAAAAAAATGGGAAACAAGAAAGACACCGACTTCCAAAATTAAGTTATTTTACACTTTGTAGTTTTTTGTTTGTAAGTCAGTAGTATTTTTTTGCAAAAATGTTTTTTTTTTTAGCTATAAGAAATGCAATCAGTTGTTTGTTTTCTGTAACACACTTTTCTTCGAATCTTTATCAGATTAATATCCGGTGTGTAATCTTGATATACACAACATCATTATTGTGACGTAACGAATAGGTTTGCCTAGCAAATATAATAGTATCAGTATAATGCATAATGAATACAAGAAAATACTTTTAAGAGTCAGGTTGAGCTCATTCCATCATAGACCTATACAGGTTCTATCAAACCGCAAGAGCGGAAGATTGAAATAGGTTTTAGAAATGCTGGTATTATTTTAGAAAACGCTTATACTACAGTCAATCACTTTGCAATAAGGAATATAGGTACACATTTTGTTGTCAAGGCCGATAAACAGTACCTAACGGCGGTCTTTCTTCAATCTATATTAATTTGAAAATACGTTTATCGATATTGATCATGACCATACTCTTACAGTGGTTGTTTATCAATACTAAATGCATCGATAGAGAATTATCAGTAGATCTTTATTTAAAATTCATTGACAAAATTATCCATACAAGATTTTGCACTTCAAAATATTTTTTTCGCAATTACTTTGATATTGGTAAGTACTGACTTGATTCTGGTATTCGGCTGCATTCGGTTAAACTGGAAGCTGACTCTAACATTGATAAGGTTGCTTTTGAATATATTTTTAATTAAATAATAGATATGATTGCTAAGATTAGGTTATATATTAAATAAAATAAATAAAACGAACAGGTTTTTTAATAATGTTCAAACTAACATAGTTATATACCGCTTTTATTTAGAAGAGCCTATTTTCATCAATAAAGAATTTAAGTTAAATAACACACGCATATATAACAGCGCCCTCTTTGCTTGTCAAGATAAAGTACAGGAATTTCACAACAAGGGGTAGTAAAATTTACCACGACCCGAAGGATTAAATTGCACCAACCAAGAGGCGCTAATGTCAAAATTTCACCGTAGATGGCGTTAGTCTGTTACTGCCATCTATCGGTTAAAAAGAGATACCGACGGGTTTGTTACGATCCAGGAAACAGGAATAGTAATAGTTATCATTCGATTCGAGAGATGGAGCTCTAGGTAAAAAAAGTTTAAATACATTTTAACCTATTATGATGATAAATATGAAGATGTCTTAGAAGGTAAAATAAATGGGCATAATTAATATGCAAAGGCAGTTATTAGAATCATTGAATACATTTAGATGACATCTAGAGGAATTGAATCTTATGTTTTTCTTGCTTATCTAGGTACCACGGTTTTTTTGTATACAAATGTTTTTTTAATTTTTCCCCTTATTTCTCAACAATTTTCAGTAGTTATCGACTTTAACATAATGTGCGTTAGTTTCACATCCACAAGTTAAATCAGATTCGCCCTATCAATTACCGTTCCATATCAACCGTGCAATAAATCCTCTTATCTTTCATAACCGAACATTCAAACGGTGTCAGAAACTAATTTACAGCCGCAACTAAATAACGATCCCAAAGGGCTTATTACGACCAAATAATTTCACTACAACACGCGTTGTCCCAAAAATGGGACATCAATTATTTGCCCGGTTTATTTGGCCTGAAAGGAATTTAGGATAGTGGGCATAAGGGTTTACACCTGGGACATCGTTACAGTACGACCAAAAGTCCCGGGCCTTGTAGGGATTTCCGGGATTTCGCGGTTTTGATACACAACTAGGGATGCCTTAGCTAGATCCTGGTATTTTCCTCTCTTGATCTTTGCGACCCCGATTATGTGTAAGACAGTGCTATAAAAATATAAGGAAGGTTATCTTCAGCACAAAATAAAATTCACGAAATATATTGTAGGATTTCTTACTCATTTCTTTACTTATTTGCATTATTTTATGCGGGAGTCATATTGTTGGGTTTTATATGGTTATAAGGTAAAAAGGTAGGGTCCTAAACGCTGTTTATTTACACCATGAGATATTCATTCAATTTTCCATATGGGTGTGAGAACGGGTCCTCGTCCATCATTCCGTGCATATAACTCGAGACTTTATTAAAGCGTAAAGGTTATATTAGGATGGTTCTTAAAGTTATATGTTCTTATTCATATCATCAACTGCTTCTATAAATCATGACTCATATTATAGTTTATGCAATGGAGTAAAATATTGATTTAGAATTGTAGTGTTTATTTAAAATTTATGATCGTTTATATTTTTTGTAAAATTATATTCAAATGGTTCGTGTAATATATTTCACACAGGTGCTGCGTCGCCATTTCTTTTTTTGCTTGAACTTGGTTTGACACGCCGCCGTGTATCTAGATATTTATTATAATTGATTTATTGTGTCGATTTCGAACCATGGCGCGATATTTTGATGTTAACAGTAACGGAAATGCTTCTGGTATCTTATCTTAGTATCATATCTTTGCACATCCATTAATTATTTCAGTCATTTATAGACCGATGTATTTTCCAAAAGATAACTTCTATAGCGGAAGCATTATTTCGTTAGTCGCAGATTGGAATAAGATTATAATCATTATCATCATCAGTCTATATCAGGCCACTACTGGACATACATTGATATTCAGAAGATGCCAAGAACTAACTTCTGTGGTGGAAGTAGTAATAGCTTGAAATAGGATACAAATAATTAATCAGCATCATCATAAGCCTATACCCGTCCGCTGTGGAACATACCGTTCATTAATTTCTTTAACCACACGAAAAACACATTTTTTATCCAGCTGGTACTATTGGACACAGGAGATTGTCGGTCTACCTAGCATTTGCATTTGCCAATTTGCGGCCTCCACTTATTGGATATACGGTTAATACACACATTATAAAACACTGTCCGTCAAAACTACACCATTACAAAGGCTTATTATATTTCTGTTTTAGTTGACCTATAATCAGGCTATAACGTACCCACTGCTGGGACACAAGCCTTCTCTCTGTAAGAAATTCTATCTATCGGTTGACTAAGTAGTCATAAATCATAAACAAAAATACATTTTATATTTACAGTTACAGCCAACCCTGCCAAACTTTATTCAAATACAAGTCTAAGTGCCTGAATATAAATAAGTCTGTATATCGTCAATTGTGAATTGTGTGCGTACAAAAGCGTCTGATCAATGCCACTTTTTGGTGTCCCGCAGGGAGTACCGTAAAGTTTGGCTACCGCTCGCATAGTTTGCAACTTATTGTGGGTTATAGAACAATGGAAGATATAATGTTGGGAGGTATTTATCAGGCGCTGTTTGTGTTTGTTATTTGTGTACTTGTTTGTTTAGTACAGGAAATTGGGCTGAACGATGAAATTGGAAATTAAACTTCAATTTCCTTTCTTCTACATAGGAGCAAATATCGAAGTATCTGGAGATATGCTAATAGTAACAGTTCGAAAAAAATAATAAACAGATTAATTCCATAGCAGTGAGCCACTAGTGTTTGAAGTGTCCGTTTATTTAAAGGATTGTCTGTATTTGAACACTTTGCTCTTCGCTTGTGGTTACATTAGGAATGTGATAGGTACCCACAGTTTCAAGAATAACAATTAAAAATAATTTAAATTTAGAGGAATATACAAATTATTAATTTTGAAACTAATATAATGGTAGGTGTTAATAGAGCATGTTTTGTGTATGCGTGTTTTTACATGTAGAATGTAAGTGTACGAGTGCGCGTGGAGTATGTGTGTAGGAGTGAGTGTGGAAAAACTGTTGATTAATTGAAACGGAGTCAAGATTCTTAGCAGTGAGAGAGCGATTGGGAAGAGAATATCCTCTCCTGGTTATGCTGCTTTTAAGAGGACAGAAGATAACTATAACCTCGATGTTGCCAAAAAAAGAGTTTTATAAAACAATAAAAAATACAACGGCACAATAAAGATGCTTATTGGATTTAAAAAATACTATCGCTATACAAAATATATGTATCGTCAGCGATAAAATTTTTCTTCATACGTGGTCGGAATGCAAAGGAACTAACGAAAACAGATTACAGATGTATTTTTTCGAAGCAATTACCGTAAGAGGAAACCATGAACATAATAATAATCACATGAGGATAAAATGTAATTAATGTAATAATATTGATCAATGTTACTAACCAACAATATTTTTACCAGCAGACAAGAAAACTCATAACATAGCCATCAAAAATAAACAGCCTGATATAAATCCTGAAACAAAAACAAATACTCGTATAACAATGATATCACACCTACAGACCCCAAAAAAATTCACAGATTAAAAAAACCCAGTTACAAATTCAACAATCTCACAGGAACGCTACTATAAAGGAAAGTACTAAATTGCGAACAACAAAAATTTCGCAGCAAACGCTTCCCTTGCCAAAAGGGTGGACAGACAAAAAGGCTATGTTCACACTGACACCGTGTTTTTGTCTCGTCCGTCATACGCCTGACGAGGGTCCCGGATAAGGCTTGCCTGTGTGCGCAACCCTTTAATTATTCTCGGTTTTTGCACGAGTGATTTCAAATATGGGACGAATGAGCTGTAAAGGTCGTTTTACTATGTGCTAGGCTTCTGGGATAGGCAATGTATTAAGCTGGTCAAATTCAGGCTGAAACTGAATATCGTAATTATGTTTTCGTCCAAAATGAATTTGGTCAGAAATTCGGAATGGATTTTTTTACGGCTTCGATATTATGTATGTCCAATGTATTGCGAAGTATTTGTAAAGTTTAACAATAAATGCGTAAAAGTAGATTTGAATAGCCTACTTTTTCTCTCTGAAATTGTAAGCAGTTTATTAAAAATCTGGGTCAAAAGAGATTACACCATTGCTCTGCCGTTGACAAATTAATGTCTTAGATATTCTTTACCTACGCCATTCAACATGTAGAAATATATTATAGGTTTTATACGACTCGTAAATTTAGTCAATGTTAACGTTTTAAAATCAACAACGTATTGTTTCAAATCAAAATTAGCCCACACTTCAAAAGTTCAGGATGAACTTATTATTTTTAACATAAACGTCAACCCACAACTCCGCATCACCTGTGTTAAAACTATCAAACTAGCACACAGTTATTTAGAGTACATTAGCGCTATAGAGACCTCAATTTGTGAGTTCGCGAACAGTTTAAAACTACTGTATTGCCCCAGGGTGGGGTTGATGTTTTAAACAGGGCTTCAGAACAAGACTTCCATGGATAAGTTATAAGCTGTAATTTAATTGATGTTTTATTTTTATAAAACTGATTTCTCAGCATAAAGGTTAACGCTACTGCCAAGGATCACCTTAGATAAATGAAAATGTTAGACACTAATTAGGTACACAGTTGACAACACTAGCAATTTATGTAGATGCTGTTTCAGGGTAGACGTTAATATTTACGTCTACCATGAAATACAGAACTAGGACATTTTACTCTGGCTGAAGAATTTTTTGAAAAAGCGTTATTAAGTTTTACTTACTCTCGAATTCAGTAGCAGGCTGAAGTGTAAATCGTGCTCAGTTTAAGACAGTTATCTGATTTGAACATTACTTACAAAATTTGGGCGGCATCTTTGTATAAAAATCTATTTAATTTACAATATTTTTATTTACCTTACATATTATGTAAGACAAATCTCGCAAATTAATTTGACCAACCAATTGAGCTGTGATTTTGAATTTACGTATACCAGGCCCCTCAGAAAGTATTGCGAAAAAAAGTTTTTATATATGGGAGACTGGCCAGTTATAATGTTTTTCGAAAATATGATTATTTATAAGTAAAAATAAGTAAGTTCCAATTTCAAAATTTCCCTCCACATTTTTTGCGAGTTAATTCAAAGTATTGTGTCTCACTGAAATATGGATCTGCGCCGGGAACATTTTAGAGCTATGATTTTATACGATTTCAAGTGTCGCCTGAAACCGGATGAATCGTACGATAGACTTCAAATGGCATTCATGGATGAAGGCCCTTCCAAGGCAACCGTGTATCGTTGGTATAACGAATTCAAGCGCGGTCGACCAACTTTGGGGGATGACGAAAGAAGCGGTCGCCCTTTGACGGCTGTTACCGAAGAAAACGTGCTAGCAGTGAAAAATTTAATCCAAGACAATAGGCGAATTACATATCAGGAGATTCAACACATATTGAAGATTGGATCGGGAAGCGTTCACGAGATTCTACACAGCCATCTTCGCGTGAGGAGGATAGTATCACGCTGGGTGCCGCACAACCTCACCGATGCTCAGAAGCAGGCCCGGGTGGAATGGTGCCGTGATATGCTTAACAAATTTGAAGCAGGCTCGTCTCGGCGTGTTTACGACATCGTTACAGGTGATGAGTCCTGGATTTATCAATACGACCCAGAAACCAAGCGCCAGTCGACTGTTCGGGTGTTTCAAAATGAGCCAACGCCTACCAAAGTGAAGCGATCTAGAAGCGGGGGTAAGATTTTGATCGCTAGCTTTTTTAATTTGACTGGCCACTTGGTATCAATTTCCTTACGGGATCAAAGAAGCATTAATGCCGAATGGTATACTACCAAATGTTTGCCAGAAGTTTTCTCTGTTATAAGCAACAAGCGACCAAACACAGGGCTCCGCGGGCTACTGCTCCACCACGACAATGCACCTGCGCACACCGCACTCAAAACGAGGGACTTCCTGGACAGCACGCCAGTCAAACTCCTGGGTCACCCTCCTTACAGCCCTGATCTAGCACCGTGTGACTTCTTTTTATTCCCAAAAATAAAAAATCAGCTCAAAGGGATACAATTTTCGTCGCCGGAAGATGCGCTGGCTGCGTTCGAGCAGGCTGTAAACGAGGTGTCTGCGGCGGACTGGAAAAAGTGTTTTGAAAACTGGTTTAGGCGCATGAATCTTTGTATAGAGGCTGGTGGAAAGTACTTTGAAAAGATTTAATAAAAATATATGTACGTATAGAACAATTTTTTTTAGTTTCGCAAAACTTTCTGAGTGTCCCACGTATGTTTGGTTTGGATGACAATGCATGGTAAACTGTAAAACTTGTTTAAAAAAAGTTATTTTTTATTGGAAATTTTTACTTACATTTATGGTACATAATGTAGGAGTTCTCAACGCTGAGTATAGATTTTAGGTAAATTCGATAATCATACATACATGGATGAAACTCTCACGACGTTTTGTTATATTTTAAAGGTTTGCACCGCGTCTCTATTCATTCCATTATCCGGGATGTCCGTACCACTTTTGTGTAGTGACTGTTTAGTGTTTAATTTCAACTGTATTAGATTACCGCGAAACCGTTGTTGCTATTATTTAACTAATAAACCTTAACGATGACGACAAAACTTCTTTTAGTTGCGCTGTTTGAAGGTGTTAATAAAAACAAATGAGTTTCATTATGAGTTTAATGTTCGAAGTTCGGATTGGAGCGTTTTTATTTGTTTTTCGTTTGTGATATCCTTGTTTTTGGGGTGGTTAATGAAGTGACTATGTTGATGATGTTGTTGTAATCTAAAAGTTCACTTTAGAGTGGCGAAAAAAAATATATAAGCAGGCACATTTCCGACACATACTTTTCCTATTTGTAGGTATGATTGTTTTTTAGTATGGTGAGGACTTACCAATTTAGAGGCAAACTCCTTGCCTGGTAACAGATAATTATTTAGTTTTAGAAGGTGATTCAAATTCGGACACAGAAAATAATTGAAGATGTTTTGTTTAGCTTTGGTACTTCGGTACCCGGCGCCTCCACCAGGGCTAATCATTATAAACGCAATTACTTTTTTTTAAAAAACAGTCATTGGCATGTTGTTGATACAATACAAATAAAAAAGTAATTTCTGCTTATTATTTATAGCTCTCTGAGCAACCCTTTCGCAGTATCCTGATACCTGGCGCAGATAAATTATTTTTCTTTAATTTTTCCAGGCTCCTGAAGAGAAGTAGTCATTGCCACTTATGGACATCTGCAATCATGGCCGTGAAACTAGTTTATCTAATTTAGAGACTAATTTAGCCTGTGGGTGTCTATTGCGATAACAGTACCACACCAACGCAGGCAATACTCCTAAGGCCCGATTTCTGAATTAAGAATTTATTATTAACGGTTGAGTATCTATCAAACTCTATTTTTGCTTGAAAAACTGTAAATCTATTTCAATACATCTCAAACCCCATGATGGACACGTGAGTAGCACGTTTTTGATTTCAAATATTTAATTTAGAAACCCTTCCTAGCCTAGGTATCAGAAATAGACAGTTATGTAGTGGTACTACTTGCCCGGATAACCTCTTTCACATAGAGCTCTTGTTTACAAACTTTTTCTATTTCGGTATATAACTAATAAGGCATCGCGGTAGAAAAGATAAGTCAGTTAGCAAGGTTGGCAGTCTACTTAAGGCGCCGATTCCCTTGAGTAGCTGAATTTAAAATGAGAATCACGTCTAAACGGCTAGTCGTAATTTATTGGAAAAAATATATGTTATATTAGACCATTTTTTTAATAATTTCATCTGAGCAAATTTTGAGTTTTATTCGTATAACATAGTGTAATTAATTTGTAAAGTTATGTCTAAAACGGACAAAAACACGACAATCACAACAAAACCGCTAAGCGTATTTTAATGAAATTGACACCATATCAAAGACAATTTAATTATCTAAATTTTGATCTGAAGCTTTTTTTTTTAAAGTCATAGAATAATAAGAAAAGTACAAAAAACTACTAAATTTCGGGTCGCGCGGGTGAGAAACGAGGGCGCGTTTTGTTCCCTCAAGGTCGTTGGCGTTAGTCGTCGTCTTAAGTATTGTCGCTTGTGGAGGAATTTGTATAGCACCCCATTTTACGAACCGCAAATGCACCACACCCTTTTATAGCCGGAAGGCTTGGAAGAAGTATTCTGCGGATTGCGGTATATTCTTATTTAAGAAACTCATATAAATTATTTAATTATAGTGTGATAAAGGTAATTAAAAAATCAAAACCCGACTGCTTAAGAAGCGGATTAAAAAGACGTAAACAATAAGAAAATCAAGCTGTGCAAACATATTTGAGAGCTGGCTGACCAACACCAGATGTGTTCTACGACTGCACAGCATAGCTTTCTTCTTGTTTACGTCTTTTTATTTCGCTTCTTAAGCAGTCGGGTTTTTTAAATTAACTTTTTAAGTATTTTTTTCAATTTAGATTACATTAGACATTTAAACATATAATAAATTTATATTTTTGATTTCTCTTAAAACACTTTGCTTTGATCCCCACACGATGAGATCGACAGAATAAAAAAAATTGGGTCCCCACAATATGGCACCCAAAATCCGCCATATTTTATTTTCCAATTTTAATGTAGCCATAGTGACACTCGAAAGGTTAAGACGAATCGATTGACGTAAGTTTCATCAAAATCGGCCAACGCGTTTGGTCTTTAGAACGCCACATACACAAACAATTTACATACATATAGTGATAAACACATTACCCTCCTTCGGCAGTCGGGTAAATAGTGGTACGTGTAATAAGTGGCGGAACTATTACTAAAAGGCATGTTCTACTAGTCAACTTGTATTGTGTGATAGATTTATAACCTGAAAATTTCCTAGATCTTTTGCAGTAGATACAAATCAGAAAGCTTGTCAACCAGTTTCACTACTGAGTATTCTGTTAGCCAGTCTTGCGAGTCCCTCCTTATATAAAAAAAAATTATTCACCTTTATCCAGTTAGACAGAAAGCTGACCTCAGTAAAGTTGAGAAAACACTTCATCATCTTCATCATTATTAGTATTTTAAAGTTCCCACTGCTGGGACACAGGCCTTCTCTCTGTGAGAGGGAATGGACCGTAATCCACCACGGGACCAATGCGGGTTGGTGGATGTCACATTTATTCGATTTTTTGTTTCTAGGACATGCCGGTCTCCTTAAGATATTTTTCTTAACTGTTTTGAGAGCAGCGGTGGTAAAATAATTTACACAAAGTAAAGCGCCTACCTGGGTTTGAACCCATGACCATTGAGATAATATGTACTACGTACTAGAGAAGCTATCCTAAGCAAAATGCATGCTCCATTTTGTCAATTTTGACAAGAGTTTAAACTAAAAAATTCGCTGCAGCGCTGAAACAATAATTAGTCGTCTAACAAAACAATATAAACATGCAGCGCTAGAGCGCTTCTAAGGTGTAGTTTTCTCGCGACCAAAAAGACGGAAGCGTCGTGATTTTCATGGCCCTTACGCGTTTCGTTCAACCTTGTCATTCATATAGACTAAATTGCTGACTGACTACAGAAGTGACATAGCATTATACCTAACAAGCTTCATTAGAATTCACACTTTTTCAAAATTTATTATTAGTTGAAATAACCGACTGTTAAAGTAGTGTGAGTAAAGTAGTGATACTTTTGTATTTCTTTATTTAATATATAATCAAATGCGCTTACAATAAGTTAAAAACATATCAAATTGGAATAGGGAATGTTAATTTAGTTACCCCTAAACAATATAAGTTTAGTTAACTTTTGACGCTTCGATAAATAATTATTAGTCTGATTAATTTTAGCTTCGTACTTCAAGCGAATTCTTGTGAATTTGTTTATGATGGCCCGTATCAAATGTGTTAGGTGATTTAAAGTGCTTGGTTGATCAAAAGAATGTTGAAGCAAATATGTAAATTTTTCCTTGTGAATAAAATATTCCAAAGTATTAACAGTAATATAACTGACATGATATTAAGTAGAGAGACTGATTCAGAAAACGCCTGCCCGCTTTTGTGGTATATTTATCCTCTTCGCGAAAATGCAACGAACATACGTATGATTGGATGGTAACCAGCAGCCTAATTGTGTAAGTGAATTCGGCAAAGGAAACAATCTGTTTCTCTCCCAAAAACGACTTTTCGTGTTGCAAAAAGTAGTTTTTGGGAAAGAAACAGATTGTTTCCTTTGCCGAATTTACTTACACAATTAGGCTGCTGTTATCTTCACTGCGGTTAATTTGGATAAATTTTATCCATTTTTCCCTATCTTTACGGTCCAAACGTGGAAACCTTAAATAAAGAAATTGTAACAAATTATTTCTTACATTATGTAATAATTATTTTTCATCTTTTATCTTTTTTCTTTGAATGACCACAGTTAGTTCTTTTCTAAATATATGTTATTATTATTTTCCGCTTTAAAAAGAAACATCAGCTAATTTTACCTACACTTGTTATACAAATTGTCACGTCTGAATTTTTAGTCTATATGAAAATTGACACAACATGGCGTCCAGCAAATATTTTGTTAAAAATAAAATTTAAAATTATTATCTAGTTAGCCACCTATGAAAAGTTATTCCTTTGCTCTTCGCCGTATTGGTTGAATTATTAGTGCAAAATCTTAAAACACACGACCGGCATATTGAATGCGTTTGAACGTTTTTTCATTTAAAAACATAAAATGACTTAAGCGCCCAAGATCTAGCAAGCAAATAAGTGAATTGAGGCTAGAAAACCACAATTGAACAGAACACAGTAGTGATGGGTGGTGACTTCTCTAGTGCGTAGTACATTATTACCTCAATGCCCATGACCTATACAACTTATAAGTCGCGGCCATACCAATAGGCCACCACTGCACTGCACACTGTGTAAACATTTAGCAGAAGATATTACAATACCGTATCACTCTATTTAAGACAAGCCCACCGCACTAATCCCAACCCCTGCAACTCCTTAAAACCAGAATTAAAATTGACGACCACCAGAAAAGAGCCTATTTCAAACAATTGTGAACACACATTTTATCTAGACCAACGACCAGATTACGCCGCAGCCATTACCTCTATAAGTTTCTGTATATCATTTACATCTCTTAAACGAGCTTGCCAACAGATAAACTGCCGAAATCTCCATCCCAACATTGACCTAGCATTAATTTCGGTGCTTTTGTCTTAATTATATGTAAATGTACAGTTTTAGTTGCTACCGCATTATTTGGCGTTTTGGTGAAAGAATTTTGGATGTACGAAACCAGTAGGGCTTTGGGTCTGGCTGTCAAATGTGTGTGCAAATTTTTTTAATTTAGGAAAGAGCGGATAAGGTAGATCATAAGGCAGATAGCGGCCTGATCGATACAAAGATGCTGTCGCAATCATAGACGATAAGAAGTTCTAGACCATCTCTATCCTTTCGTTGGGAGGATAACTCTTGATTGATTTATTAATTTATCGTCGCACTGGAACGCCTTGTAACAATTACACCAATGGAGCACAATCTTATAATAAACTCACTATAAGTCCAGGTTTCCTCACTATTGTCAGCTATCTTCACCGTTGTCAGCGATGTTCAAGATAAACTTAGAAAGTACATATACATACACACACACACACTACACACGCACACAAACACACTACACCATATACTTCACACGCTCACACTCACTCACTACACTTATACACTTGTCTCGCTATCAAGATAGCGATAGAATAAAAGTAAAAAAAAAAAAATTGATTGCCGAGCAATATCAGTATGTCCCGTGATCTCTTAAATTTAGGAATTTGGCCATCTCCTTCTGATATGGAATGAAACTTTGTCTAAAGACTAAATTTTGTTTCCAATTAAGGTGAGCGTATTTACATGTAACAGAACGTCGAACATTCACCGCTTACTTCGAGTGTCCGAAGTGCGATTAAAAACGACAAGATGCTTCATCTACAATGCTCAAATCAAAAAGAAACTCAAACCTGTTAACAAAAAACCAGGCTCTAAAAAAAGGACTTTTCTAACAAAATATTCTTCCAGGCTAATTCTTCAGCCTCGCTAATTCTTGTCTCTGATAAATAGTGGGTATCTTACAGAGGATTTACGAAAAACTTCGCCGAAAGAAATCTGAGCTGTAGCGATTAAAAGTGACAAGTTGCCGCTATTAACCGCATTACCATTCCTTTAGTGAGAACCACAGAGCGGCAACTGCTAGAGATTGCATTGCAAAAACAGGCTTGGTTTTGGCACCTCAGTGAGTTTTACCCTCTACAGCTGGTTCGTTACAATTTTGTCTATGGCTATGACAACCGAAACTAGTGGCTAGCACACGTGCGTGGACACGAATCATAATTCTCTTGCCCTTATCCCATTCCACTAGGATCCTGTATTGTGGGTGCTTTTACTTACATAAATAAACAGCAATAGCCAACAACTATCTGTAGGCCATACAAATATTTGTTCCGTGCGCGAATCGAACCCGTGACACGTAGCACAGCACCCAATCGCTAAACCAATGCGCCAACCGTGCCGTCATAATTGATTTGAGGTCGACACAGCATGTCTTCTTCTTACAAACCTCTATAGAGGCTTTTAATAGTCAAAGTCAATTGTTAATTGATTCCACTGTCCATTCGAAAAGGAAGATTGTGATGGAGATGAACGGACAAGAAACTCCACTATTAATCGTCATCACTCAGTAGTCGACCCCTTTGTAGACATCAGTCCATCCACCGTTTCGTCGAACTTTTCATTCAATATTAATAATGGTCTCTATTCGTCGCCAGATTCCGTGCTCTGTGGTGGAAGCCTAAGTTTGAGGTGTTGGATAAAAATATAGGGTGCTAAGTCGAGAACTAGGTTGTTTTACTTTTCTGGTTTTATTAAAGGTCTTTGAGGTAGATTTTTCATTTATTTTGCCTTGGCCTATAATTTGTTATGAGTTTTATTTTTTTGCATTTTATTGTGGGTTGGGTTATGTGCATTCTCCCAATTTTTTTTGTGTAGTATTTGCTACTAGTTTCAAACATCATCATCATCAGCCCTATTAGGATTCCCTACCAAAAGGGTAAAAACGGGACACTCCACGATCCGTCTATCTGTCTGTTACCAGGCTGTATCTCATGAACCGTGATAGCTAGATAGTTGAAATTTTCACAGATGATGTCTGTTGCCCCTATAACAAAAATGGTAAAAACAGAATAAATGAAAAACATTTAAGTGGGGCTCCCAAACAACAAACGTGATTTTTTGCCGTTTTTTTCGATTATGGTACGGAACCCGTCGCGCGCGAGTCCGACTCGCACGTGGTCGGTTTTATTTTCTGATTAATTTCGTTGCAGATCCATGATAGTTGAATCGCTCCTCTGCGACTTGTTGAGGTTCATTGCCTTTTTCTAGTGGTCAACATCGTTGATTCTGGCTTTCAGACATTGTAATGGTTTTGAATAGTGTAGCGGGTTTGTCTTATTAATGTTCTTTTTACAATTCACTATTTCATACAAGACCTATAATTATTATACTAGACCACTCCCATACAATTCTTTGTTCTCGGTGTAACATGGTCTTCTATTACGCCGTCGCCTCAACTGTAGTCAAAACCTAAGCACTCCAACATACTTGTTAGTATACACTGTATACAAAATGGGGTAATCCATTTTGTCATAAAACTAAGTTCTATTTTCAAAAGCTTTCATCTATGTAAGTACCTACACATTTTGTGAAGATACGATCTCCTAGCGTGTTATTCCCATTTCATGCTTCAAAATGTAAACAAAGCCATAAAGTTGCAAAAGAAACAAACTTTTTTACATTCTTTTTCTTCCAATACATTTTCCATGTTCTTTAATTTGTCTATGATTAGCGAGCGTTGTCACGCGAAACGAAAATCAATCATTTTTCGTCAGTCTAATGTGTTGCACGTGTTCTCTTTTCAAATTTATGTGTTTTGATCATTCTGGGAATGTATTTTAGTACGAGATCCCACCGCAAAAACCTGTAGTCCTAATGTTTTTGATTATAATTATTTTGATGAAAAATACTTGCAGTGTTTTGTTTTTATTTTTTTTAAACTTTGCCTTACTAGGATTTCTTTTGTATCGCGGATACGTAGCAGGCAACGGTCAGGCAACTCTGAGGTTAGTCGCAATTTATGATTTACCAAGTGCAAACATGTACTGAAAACTCAGTGCGGGTGATAGTTGACAACCTATTCTATTCCTAATTAGTACATAACTTTCTTTTAACTGACGATGGATTCACTTGAAAAATCTGGGGTAAACTATCAAACATAAAAAGCGGCGATATTGCCAGGCAACCCTTTGCAATATATTCTACTACAAACTGTCGTTAATGAAAATCAAGTTTTATCAAAAACAATGTACACGCAGATTTTTGCAGTGGGATCTCGTACTATGGGTTTAAGATGTGATTCATCTTTTGATGTATTATAATTGAGTAATGTATGATGATTCTCAGAAACATTTCAGAAGCTCCCTATATTACGTGAGGTTTGATAAATATTTTTCCTGAAATTAGTATTATATTTGGGAAACAAGGTTCATGTTATCCAGTTCATAGAAATTCAAATGTGATATTGGTTAGTTACAAGACTCAAGATTACTCTGATCCTTTCATTTATCTTCATCGTATGATGAATTTTCTTTAAAATCAATGTGCAGAGCGTGCGTTCGATACGTTCGTGTAAAGAAATAAATTGAGTTTTTATTCCAAGAATAGGTACTTGAATTTCTGTGTATAATAGCTTGTGAACCCATTTGATTCAGTTCATTGGAATTGGCATTTACTTCCATATTATTACAAGCTTTTTACTAACCTGCTTTGTTTGTGTGTGCTACAAATAAGTAATCCATTTTTCTATCACTTTCACCCAATTAAACTGAATCTTGGCAGGCATGATTATATCTATGACGGCTTTAGTCAATAGTACGGACGTCAAAACAAATCACAAGCACGCCCCCTAGCGGAAAATCAAGGACAACTAAGGATTGTCACGCTTTTACTAACCACTTGCGTGGTGGGGACAGCAGATTAAGGCACTTGGCGGTATAGTACTGACCGCCTCAAAGTTAAGACATCGTAGAATCTCTGTCGATCCGTAATATTTGTGAGCAAAAATTGAAACTGTGAATATTTGAATAAACCCAGTGTATCGAATAATTTGTGTGATTTAATTTTCACGATTATACCCACCTACCTGCACACACACGATTCTTAACCTAAGGGAATACATCCTGATTTCCAGATGATTCGCATCTCTTGGCCACCTCCGCAAGATAACTAGGGTTACCGTCATAGCCCGAAGAATTGCCAAACTTATGTGGCAGTGGGCAGGGCACATTGCTCGCAGAACGGATGGCCGATGGGGCAGAAAAGTTCTGGAGTGGTGACCGCGAACCGGAAGACGTTGCGTTATGAAACATATAGTTAACTTTGCAGACAATGCAATTTTATGGTAGGTACTATGGAGCTAGTCTGATAATGTTAATGGAAGGTGGCCACGGGAACTCCTCAACCAAACAAGACGTTACCATCGTGTTTGGGCTCATTGGATACGTTTAACAAGTGATGACTGTTTATTGCAACACAAAGCTAAGATTGTTAAGACGAAAGAAGAAAATCAAGACGGTTTGGAAAATGAAACGTACAGAAACAAAAGAAATAACTGATTACACGCTTGAGAAGTCACACATGAACTTATAAGAGATAACAAAAAATTTGCTCAAGAATTTATAAATTTCTTTACCAGCATCCCAAGTAAAACTACTGAAACCTTAAATTCTTCGTTGTCGCTCAAAAGCGAGCGGTTTGGTATGCTATTTTTATCTGTTGTATTTTTTAATCTGTTGTAAAGATATGTCAAGTGCTCTCTCTTCCTTTGAGCCCTCCATGAATAGACTAATATATATAAATTTTGACCTCCATGTGCCAATACGTTTTCAGTAAAAATATTCTGGAGCAATGAGCAAGTCGTTTCCATCCGACCAACTTATCAACAATACAGTCCATTAGAAACATTGATCCTTCGGCATATACTTGCGATAATTGTCAAGTATCGATTGCTGCGAGAAACAATGTCTTTTAATACATTTCAGATAGCGCAGAATTCGTGTATTTATTAACATAGAGTGGATTAGCTATTTGACATCCCCAATTTTTTTTTTAGTTCTGTAAGCCTTCAAAAGGAGCCTGGACTTTTGGGAAAAAGGCTAGGGAGTGTGGGCTTTTTATCACACTAAAACTACCCCGGTGATCACTACCAGCACCTGGAAGGGGCCCCCGTCTTCCTTAAAAGACCACCCTGGAACCCCCTCTGTGCAACGCCTGTTAGGGCACATCCCTGGGGAGACTGAAATAATCGCCTTCCCTGTGCCACACTGTGCACGGCAGCACGAGTTCACTGTGCTGCCGATCTGACCTTCTCAATCTAGTAACTGGATAACACGATACCCCTTGGCAAGACTGGTGACAGGTCGACTACTATTAACGACTGTCAAAATTCTATAAATGACAGCTGGAACCAACAGCGTGCTTTCCTAGGCACGTCAGATGCATTTTCCTTCAAACTAAATTGAATAAAACACAAGGAAAAAACCCACACGGCAGTGATACCGCCTATCAGAATCAACGATTGCACTGATTCATTCCCACACTGATTTACAGTCGGTAATACCTTTTGAGTTATTCTTCAGAATCGCACGCTTCGCCCGTGGGCCCACTCATTTCTCATTTGGTACGAAGTGAACAAATTACAAGTAGTTACTGAGGTACTAACGTCCGAACAGAGGCCGTACTAAGGGTGGGATAGTGCGAGTTTCAGGTTTCAAAATAAAATTATGTCTAATGATAAGTGGACTATAAAAGTAGAAAAACTGACAGTTTATTTCAAGCTCACTTTCTTTAAGTTTTACAGAATAGCAGGCCAGGGGGTTGACCATAAGGTCTTAGAGCAAGGTTATTTAGAGGGTGCGTAAGGGAGATGTATGAGACTTTTATACATCTGTCATTTTTTACATTCGACCTATGATAGTCTTGTCACCTCAGGGTACAGGGGCTGGTGGTAAGGATTGATAGCTCACTCGATCGTATTGTATGTATCGTAAAGGCTTAAAGGTAGCACAAAAACCGGCCAAGTGCGTGTCGGACTTCACACATTCAGGGTTCCGTACCAATTTAGAAATATATTGATATTTGTTAGTAAAATATACGCAAAGTTAAAGTTAAAGTTTATTTTATTCGCACAGATTGTAGGTACATGACATAAGGTATAAAAAAAACAATTGTGATCCCTGTACAATCTACCAGATTAGGCATGCAAACATTAATTAATTAAGTAAACGAGTAGGTAATCAAAAAACTAGTCTCAAAATACAAAAATAAGTATTACAGTTCAAAACGGATACAATTAAATAAGTTGGTATGTCGTTAAATTGCATAAAACATATTATGATTATAATAAATTAGAATAAATTTTAGTCATTGTCATTTAGAAAATCGTTAATCGAGTAGTAACACTTTTCAATCAATAATGCTGTTAACTTCTTTTTAAAATTGCGTATAGTGTTATCTTTTAATAAGTCAGGTATTTTGTTATATATTGTAGGTCCCATATTAATAACATTTTTTTTAAATAAAGCAGTATTGCAACTCTCAACTAGTAGTAGATTTTTGTACTGGCTTCTGATTGGTCTCTTACTAGTTTGCGAAACTGTAGTAAATAGATGCATGTTACGTTTAACAAAAATTGCCATTTCTAAAATATACATTGCCGGAAATGTTAACAGCTTTAGGGACTTAAACTCTGGAACACTACTTTCAGTCATTTTCATATTCAACATCGACCTCAAACAACGTTTTTGGGCTTTGAATACCTGTTCCCGCAAGCAAGAATTTCCCCAGAAAACTATACCGTATCTCAGAATGGAAGCTACGAGACCATGGTATGCAACCAAAGTTGTGGTGATGTTAACCTTCTTAGCCAAATTGAACAGGACATACGCAGATATGCTCAATTTTTTACAGACCTCTTCTACTTGAGGTTTCCACGTCATTTGACTGTCGATTACTATGCCTAAGAATTTTGATTTTTGTACTTGGCAATAATAAACATTATCACCAATTTTAAAGTTCATGGGTCAATGGGATGTTAGAACATTCTTCAGAACAAAATGTGTGACAGATGACAGACGGAAACGTGAATGACAGCAATAGGGCTCCGTTTCTACTAGAAAAATATGGGGCAAAAAAATTTATGATAGAAATGTTGATGGTGGGATCTCGGTTCCCTCTCACAGAGAGGAGGCCTGTGTCCCAGCATAGGGAACATTAAAAAAGGCTGATGATGATCATGATGCAATGTTGATGGATGGACAGGCAGAGTAAAACCAAATAAACATTTAATGGATGGTGTGAAGAGTGATATGAACGAAAAGGGAGTTAAAAATAACTATGTCAAGGGTTTGCAAAAAAGTGACGTCAGTGCGCGCGCGACCTGTATTCGCCACGCCATTACTTCCAGTCGTACAAATCTTACAGTACTTACTTAGCTTACAGTCACCCAAAGGCGAATGGAGAGACCTATGCTTGGAGTTTCCTTGCGTGATCGAGTCACACATGTATGGCTTCGAAAGAGAACCAGGGTTACCAACATAGCCCGAAGAATTGCCACTCTTAAGTGGCAGTAGGCAGGGCACATTGTACGCAGAACGGATGGCCGATGGGGCAGAAAAGTTCTGGAGTGGTGACCGCGAAATGGTAGACGTTGCGTTGGAAGGCCTGCCACCAGGATTTGATTCTCAAAACAAGCCCTTTTATTTGATATATCACATAGTACACATTTTTTTTCTATCTTGCTCCCCAAAAGTGGCACCACATTTATTTACAATATATTTCCGACTTTGGGTCACCTCGTTTTCAATCGTTTCGGAAAAAATTGGCTGTGACAGACCGACAGACAGACAGACAACGAAGTGCTCCTTTTTCCATTTTAGAAACGGAACCCTAAAAACTAACGTCATCATAGATATTAGTAGATATCTACATCATACAAAGCGACCATACATACTTTAAAAAACTCACCCTTTGCAGCAGAAAACCAACTGCACTAAAATTTCCACCAAAAAGTAGTACCAGCAAAAAGTAGAGCGAAATCAGAGCGAGTTCCCATCGTACCTTCCGTACTCTGAATGATGTGGAATAATGCGCCAGGCTTCCGTCATTACGGACCCAACGAGATTGTTTAGGCAATGAGTAGTGTATTGTTTGTTTGCGTTCCTACTGTTACGCTTTTTTCCTCTGGTGGAGTGAATCGCTAGTTATTGTAGTGGTTTGTTGGTTGCTGCTTTGTTGAAATCAGCTGTCTTTTTATTCTTTTACCTATGCTATCTGCGGTCTAGCTGTTGTAGGCATAATTGGTTTGTTTTCTATTTTATTGTATTGTCAAGTTTGTTTTTTTTTTTTCCAGCACATGAGCCATTTCAGCTCAATCTCTGAGATAGTTTAGATTAGTTTCGGCCTTAGAAAGGCTATATTTTTATGACATTGGAAGTTATCTATAAAATTTAAATTAGATTTTATTATATCCGTCGCCTATCTGCAACGTTCCCATCCCAGAGACCAATCAGAAATGTCATAAGTGTCGTTTATTTAACTGGCAACTATAACATTTAAGCCAGAACGCTGATTTTAGGTCGTAGCCGACATATACGACACCGCTCCAATCCGACAAAATAATAATGTTCATTGAAATGTGAGCTTCTGGGCGTCCTCTATGTAGACATACTTTACATTGACAACACAAATTAACAGACTACTCGCTGTAAGCGAGCTTAACGACATCGTACCATCGATAGTTGACGTCTCGCTTACCGCATGCTTACGACGCGCTTCAACCGGGCGGCCTGCGCGCTGTACGCACGCTTACTGCTCGCTTGAAGCACGTTCCTGGCTTGTCAAAACAGGAAGGTGAAAGCAGTCGGCACGTGGACAGACAGTTGACTGCTAGGTGTAAGCTCGTGGATAGCTAGTTGACTGCTAGCTGTGAGCGCGTGGACAGCTATTTGCCTGCTAGCTGTCGGTGCGTGGACAGCGAGCAGCCATCTCCGTTTGAGGTGGTGTTGGAGCGGGGTTGTGTAAATGAGCTATGATCTGGCCGAAATCTCTGCGTTGTTGACTCCATATGGTAGCTTAAGACGACGACTAACGCCAACGACCTTGGGGGAACAAAACGCGCCCTCGTTTCTCACCCGCGTGACCCGAAATTTAGTAGTTTTTTGTACTTTTCTTATTATTCTATGACTTTAAAAAAAAAAGCTTCAGATCAAAATGTAGATAATTAAATTGTCTTTGATATGGTGTCGATTTCATTAAAATACGCCTAGCGGTTTTATTGTGATTGTCGTGTTTTTGTCCGTTTTAGACATAACTTTACAAATTTATTACACTATGTTATACGAATAAAACTCAATATTTGCTCAGATGAAATTATTAAAAAAATAGTCTAATATAACATATATTTTTTCCAATAAATTATGACTAGCCGTTTAGACGTGATTCTCATTTTAAAATCAGCTACTCAAGGGAATCGGCGCCTTAAGTCTTAGATTTGCTTTGCCCGTTATGACTTTGGCCAAGAATTCCGAACACATAACAGACACGTCGGATCAACATTGTCAATATAATCGATTGTAGTATGTATTATAACTTTTTTTTTTGGTCAGATTACAAATTTAAATTTTTCAGATTTTTTCCTTAACTTGTGTTGTAATGTAATACATTGCTTCTTGCCAAATGCCATGATTCTAGGTCAACTGGAATTACCCTTTAGGTTTTAATTCCCTTACGATTCCTCAAATATGCGACATAAGTGGGTATATCTTTTGCTCGCGTTCATTAAAAAAGTTAGTGTTTTTCACAGCTGCAAGTGATTGCAGACCTAAGAATATCATATCAATTTCACTTGAAATCGCCAGGCGTTCCAGAGAAAAAGGGAACACGGGCAGACAGACAGACAACGAAGTGATCCCATGTGTTCCTTTTTTTCCTTTTCAGGAACAGAACCCTAAAGATTAGTTTTTGTTATAAACACCGTATATACTTTCAAATGCATTAAGTAAAACATTACAAATAAACACTTAAATTTTATTTATTTTTATATATGTTATGGACCAAGTGATTAATACGGCATTATTCATAATGCCCGGGTAATCATTCTTTTTTTTTTTTTCTATCCTTGTCTTGGTGCCCTAACCTCCTGAGCTCGCTTCGCTCACTCTTGGACTAATTCATTGACCTATAATTATCGAAATGCCCGTACGGTTACGCTATATTCATAATGACCAGACAATAAAACAATTATAGAAGTTTAAATCAGTATTCATTACATTGCCCGATTTGACTTGGCTAGATTCATAATGCCCGGGCATTATGTATAGCGCTTTGATTAATCACTTGGCGTTCATACACTTGGCATACATAGAGTATAGATGTACCTATATATTGTAGTTAATTTTTTATCAGATTTTCTTGTTAGCTGCGACGCTGGTGTTGATTATGTACTCGTAATATGAACCTTTTATACAGTTATTCTAATTAATCATATCAGTGATAGCAATCAGTGCGTTAGGTAAGATATAAACGATAAGAATATTTAATTAGACTAACAGGTCGATAAGTTAGTCATCGCGGTTATTGTTTTCTGAATATCACGACAATTTTTAATATTGCCTGACTTATTGAGCTATGAAATTTAAATAATGTTATGTAACGAAGTAAATTAGTTTCTGTTTGTTTGCTACAGGTTAATAATAATAAATAACGTTTAATAAATAAATAACGTTTATTGTGTCTAAAAAATTATACACAAACAATTTTGGGTTTGGAGTCTACATTTAAGCAAGTAATGCCTGTATTAAAAGACTCCGCTCCTTCACAACAGTAGGTACTTACTTAAAACACAATAAAAACTGTACATGGGAGTATTAAACAAAATATAGTTATGTAAACGTGTGTGTGCGTATACATGAGTGTGTGTGTGTGTTGTTGAGTGTACATGAGTGTTATGGATGAGTGGTAGTATGTGTATGCGTGTGTGAATGTACGTGTGGGTATGGGAGAGTCTCAGTAAGTGTGAGAGTTGGTCGTGCACTTGTATTAAGTTACGTTTTGTAGGAGAGCTTCAGTATTTTCATATGTCAGTGGTTTTAACCAATCAGTCAACATTTCTTTACAAACATGATAAGATTTTGAGTATACGAAAATTTCTTTATTAATTTTGTTATATAATTGAGCTGATCGTTTACTAAATTGCATAGTACCGAATTTGGTCTTTGTTGTAGGTATTTGAGCTATATTGTCTTTTCTTCTTCTAACGTGTATATCCGCATTATAAGGTAAGGTTTTGTGCTTTTTTAAAATTATTTGAGTAATGTATAGTTTCCTAACTGACTATCTCTCAAAGTGCTGATCTGACTATTTAATTGATAGTTGATAGAAAGCTACATTATAGCTGAGCCCCATAGGCATCTTTGAACCCGAAACAATGAACGGTTCCAGCATCATAAGCCACAGCACTAAAGCAGTGGGTGTTAAAAACTAGTAGTAACTAGTAGCGCCATCTAGTATCAATTAGCGGAACTAAATTTCTCGAAAGCTCGTGTCGAATGGCATTTTCCGGAATGTTCGGGCCGAACATCCTGGAAGTTTCTAGTCGTTTCGGGAACAATGAATTCGAAAGTCGTTTGCTCTCGCAGATTCTCGAATTATTTAGAACAGTAAGGAACGTTCTAGAAACATCTTCCGTGCTATATAAAGAGCGGTCGGGTTCGTCGTGAGTCAGTTTTGATTGGGAAGCGACACAGAGCGATCGGAAAAGGAAAATAGTGCGAAGTAATATAATTGTTTAAGGAGTGTTTTTTGTAATAAATTGTGATTAATTAAAGTCTGCTGTTTAAATAATTTATGCCTGAACCCCAACTCGTAACAATATTGTTATTGTAATTTAGATGTTAGATAATTCAGTTTGTTAGAAATTATTAGGTATTACAGCAAAATTACGTGTATAATGTGTCTGTCTAGATATAGTTATTTACAAAACTTCTAATGTTAAATCCTGCTCTTGACACTTCTTGCAAGTTTGCACGTCTCCCTGTACTATAAGTGCTTGTCTACCGTAAAATTGAGTTCCTTTCCAACGGAATGCGGCCGACGTGTGCTGAAAACCAACATAAACATACATCTAACAACACTCTTACACCCCGGCAATAAGACCTACTTTACTTTGTCGAAAACCAAAATAACATTGCCAAGCGCAAGAGACGGTTGTACAGACCATTCTAAGTTGACCCGTAGCGAACTCCTAACTTGCCTTCTATCGCCTTATTGTAATAGTTTGGCGGGTAACGGGGTAGTTCAATTTATGTTAGTGTATTCTAAAACGTTTTATGGTACACATGTTTGACACTTCAACGCTGAATGACGTCAGGATATAGCTCGTCCACTATCTGGTGCCGGCTCGGGATTTTGGAGTGCTAAATATATTTTCAGAGAGATTTCCCGGACAGGCTTGAGAATTCTGTGGGTTTCTGGGGCAAATAGAGGTACCCTTTGTGGTTTATTGGGCTGCAGGCTTTTATTAAAATAAAATACGATCAGGTATTTGCTTGGCAGTTTATCAATTCGGTTCGTATGTATGTAATATTGATGGAATTGCACGATATATTTACATAATTATATTATTCTAAGAATATTTGAATTTAATAATACTTTAATATAAAATTGTAATAATAATATAACAATTAATAATAATCTAAGTATATATGAATTTAATAATACTTTGATATAGAATTGTAATAATAATTGGTAATAATGTAAGAATGATCTGAGAATATATGAATTTAATAATACTTTAATATAAATTTTTAATAATATAATAATAATCTAAGAATATATGAATTTAATAAAAATTGTAATATTGTAACAATAATCTAAAATTTAAATAATATGTATTCCATTCTTTCCGTGTACTTTACCAAAGGTGTAATCAAATCGACTTATAATCACAGTTCTGTTGGGGGGCCTGGTAATCTGTGTGACAGGATTTCCTAGTACAGATGCCAGTCTCCCACAAAGGATTTACCAATTGATATTGCACTATTATGTAATAGTTTATAAGAAACCTTTGTGGAAGAGAAATAAATATTTTTATTATTGTTATTATTATTACTCTATGTGACCTTCTAAACATGTGTGCCAAATTTCATAAGTTTATGTATGTGTGTTTGTTCACGCATTTCTATGAAAATAGTTATTGGATCGTGATCATTCTTTTTTTATTAGTTTAAGTATCTTTTAACTTAGAGCTTACTGAAAGTTACATCAAAATTGGTTCAGCAGTTTTTAAGATATGCAACAAACAAACTAACTCCTAAGTGACAAACAGCACGATTGTGTAAATTTAGATGCAATTTTGTTATCATGGGTTTTTTGTCAATCCTTTAACTTTACTTGGATACCTAGAACTTGTTCAGTTTTAGTGATAGTACGTCAAACAGAAAAACAAAACAAAAAAGAGAGAAATAAACACAAAAAAATAAACCGGCTTCAAAAGCAAAACACTAAAACGTGCAAAAATAACTTTCGTTTCCGACGCCGGTGTCGCAAAACGATAAAAACTAGAGGTACCGAAGACACCGCCTTTCAAAACGAAAGTTATTTCTACACTTTTTAGTGTTTTGCTTTTGAAGTCGGGTAGTTTTATTCATCATCACCCACTGCTGGGACACCTTTGTGAGAGGGGATGGGCCGAAAATCAACTCGCGGCTCCAGTGCGGGTTGGTGGGGTCACATGACTTCGAATTTTTGGTTCTAGGACATGCCAGTTGCCTCACGATGTTTTCCTTCACCGTTTTTGAGAGCAGTGGTGATGAAATCATTTACACAAAGTAAAGTGCCTGGATGGGTTCGAACTTACAAAAATACTTGCATTCTGCGTGAAATTTAGTGTTGTTACAGATAGTTAGAAGCTAGAAAATCTGAAATATCTTGTCAAGGGGTTGGTATTACCAAGTTATTGGAGGATTTCTCCATGTAAATACTGGTGCTTAGCTGCAAACGGTTAGAATGGAAGCCGACCGCAACATAATTGCGCAAGACAGATTTATTGACGACTTATATAAAAAAGTTAATTTAAAATCAAAAACCAGACTGCTTAAGAAGCAAACTAAAAAGATGCAAACAAGAAGAAAATCATGCTGTGCAGTCGGAGGATACATTATTATGGTTTAATTTTGGTCAGTCAGCTCGCAATTATGTATCCTGGACTGCACAGCATAATTTTCTTCTTGTTAACATATTTTTAGTTCGCTTCTTAAGCAAAGCGGTAAATAAAAAAAAAAAACAATGCAGACTGCATTGGTTTTTTTTTTATTTACAGCTTTTTAGTTATAGTATTTTTTTGGAATTGCTTTTAAACATATAAGTGGAACATATTTTTGTAACCACCACTTAAAACCCTTCATTTTGATACCTAAAACGAAGGATTTGGCAAAAAAATTGGGACCCGCACAATATAGCGCCCAAAAGCAGCCAGGTTTTTTTTTAACGTCACCTATCTATGGACATTTGGGCGTTCAAGACACAACTAACAATGTCTTAATTATATAATTCCTTCTGGCGGTTTGAAGGATATGATGAAATACATACATACAAACATACCTACAAGATACGCGCGAAAAACATTACCCTCTCCTTGCAGTCGGGTAAAAACAATATATCATTATCAACTTGCTTGGCCGTTGTTTTTTACGATCGTGCATTGTAGCGTGTTATCACAAAGGTTCATGTACTAGCACTAAACTTTTATGTTCTAAATTCGCGTTTATTCAATACGGCCTATTCTCTCGAAAAGCCGCTTTATGGAGTGCATTAAGAACTTTAAGATCTAACACACTACCGAGCATAAAGTTCGATTTGGTCCATATTTGAGAGTGTTTATGCACTTTATCACCGCTTAGATCCATATTGACGATTTTTATCGAAGGCGAAAGAGCTATGACCCTTGCAGAGATTACCTACAGATTAGCAAAACATATTTTGCCTGTTACGTTTAAATCGCACAAACAAATCCAGACTCTGGGGTCCTACTCAGAAACTGAGGTAGTTCAAAACACCACCATCAGCCACCATGTAAGATTTATACATAGTTTTAACCTTGAACCTAAGATAAAATGAAAACGTTGGGGCCGAAAATTTCTAGAGTAGCGACCGCGTACCGGAAGACGCTACATTGGACGGCCTCCCTCTAGGTGGACCGACGACCTGGTCAAGGCTGCGGGCGCCCAGTGGGTGCGAAACGCACAGGACCGATCAGTGTGGCGACGCTTGGCGGAGGCCTATGTCCAGCAGTGGACGTTTTTCGGCTGAAAATATGATGACGTTGATGAGTGTGAACAGCCAGCGATCAACTATTAATATTATGTGTCTCTTATATTGACACGGGATCTTTATCTTTTGTTCGTTTTTTCAGCGAGAAAATAGTCGATAGCTAATAGCTTCGTCGCCAGCAGTGGGACAAATGCCTAACCTAACTGTTCCATTAACGAAAACAAACTGACAAGTCTAAATGAATTGCTCAATCGCTCTTTATTTGATGAATGTGAGTTGCTTCAAACGGACACATGAATGCATGGTATAACCTTACTAGCACCTATTCTATACCAAAAGGAGAATTCAGAATTGGCTCGCTCACACTTCGCAGTCAGCCAATAACTGTGCTAAAAGCCTCCGCCTCGAATTCCTTTGAACTTCGAAGAGGCGAATATTAAAAAGTATTTATTGCGAAAAGGGGGCAGTTTGTAATAAAATAGCCAAAGTTTTTGACAAGGGATGTTAGATTACAAGACAAAAGAAAGATGTAATTAAGGACAAAATACTTATTTGGTCTCTTTCATATTTTTGATAGCTTAGATAGTGCGCACAACTGCGTTAAAGCTGTCTGCTGATCTAATCTAAAATAAAAATTAATCTAGTTTAAGAAAGTTAGCTAGCTAAGCTAGCTTGTTAGCTAGTTAACTAGAGTCAAGAGCAAACACATATCAAATAAAAAAAACCGGACAAGTGCGAGTCCAACTCGGACGCCGAAGGTTCCGTACCTATCCATTATACCGCCATAATAAAATTAGTGGCTAAGTTTTAAAGATATGGCCAAATTTAGATTTTCGCGAAAACTTGTAAGTACCAAAATTTACCTTAATTTTCAAAAATTTTGATTTTTTGGAATTTTTTCTTTACTTTTGAGGTAATACCTTACTTTTACCCAAATTTCGTGATTCTAGGTCAACGGTCAAATTTTTTAACCCTAAATTTGCCCATATCTTTTTATCTTGTTGACTCAGGACCTTGATTTTTATACACGTAATAGGCTATAGACCTCAGTATCTGGTATAAATTTCAACTACTAGGTCTACCTGTTCCTGAGAAAATTGGTGGTGACACACGGACAGACGGATAAAAGAGTGATCTTATAAGGGTTCCTTTTTTACCTTTTCAGGTACGGAACCCTAACAATCTATTGAATAAAATGTTTTTGTTTGCAGGTCTCATGAAATTGATTGCGATATTAAGCGCTATATTTGTTTTTTATAAAGCAATATCTACTTTTCTTAAATCGCTGAAGGACCACATCGTCGTGAGAGTTTTACAAACAAAAATTCAACAACAGACACAAACCACACTTTGTCCGCGTTGTGTATTACGGCCCACTTCATGAGTTCTAGCAGTAGAAATATTTAACGTCAGAAGCTCAAAAGTTTCACCACTAGTCTGAGCAAGGTGTTAAGTAGAAAGCCAGTAACTTGGTCGCCGGTCAGATAGGCAGGAGACTGGAAGCCGGCTCCTACATAATTGGAAAAAGGCAAATCAGTTGATGTGCTAAAACAGTCTGGACAGTTAACAATCGCAGGTCTGTGCTTAATCTTAGATCGTTAAGTCGCGTGTAAAGAAAGGAAGTTGTAATCTTCTGAAAAGATCTTTGATGACGCCTTTAATTATTTTCGTGGCCTAGTTAGTCTTTAGTGTTCAAGGAAAATATTTTCTTAGGTAGTTAAAAAGTTTTCAAAGATTAGGGATTATGATATTAAAATTATAGTACTTTAGTAACTAACTTTCTAGATGTGCGCGTGGTTGGATCAGGAGCTTATGGCCGATCTTCAAAGTTAGTGAAGCTTGTAGCTAAAAAGTATCAGCCACACAGGACGATATTCAAGGTTAAGCAGTGCTTGCCGAGGTTGGTGGTTACATACGGAGTCTCCTCCGCCTTTGACAGTCGTTACGGGTAATCAGAGGAAAGACAAATCTGATTCTAGTCTTGAAAAGAGGTTTCGTGTTATCCAATTACAACTGAGCGTTGTGAAGTTTAGAGAGGCAGTCGCTAGGTAGCGTGGTAACGGCCACGACTTACAAGTTGTGGGTTGTGGGTTCGAACCTAGGCAGGCGCTTTACTTTGTGTTAATTATTTCATTACCACTGCTCTCAAAACGGCGAAGGAAAACATCGTGAGGAAACCGATCTTAGAACCAGGCATACGAAGACATGTAACATCCACCAACCTGAACTGAGCCCGCGTAATGGTTTACCACCTATTCTTTCTCACAGAGAGGAAACCTGTACACAACGGATCAAATGGGAGTCTATGTACGTAAAGGGACCCCTCTTTACGTACATAAGCTATCATATCCTATCCTAGACAGTCGCTACTATGTAAAATACAACATTCAACTGAATGATTAGACTGGAAGCCAACACGAACACGATTGGAAAATAACAAGGCCTAATGATGATGAAATGTAGAACCCAATTACATGAAATATTGAAACCATTTTGTTTTCTTCATCATTCCTGACGACCAACTCTAAAAACCAAGAGACGCTCCCTTAACTTCACCTTGAACCTAACAAACCTACAGCCAATAGAAGCTTTGTTAGACCTTTGAAAGGGAAAGGATCGGAGTAATGTCCTTAATGTTTTCTGATAAAAATAAAGTAGAACATTCAAAGATCCTATCACCAGATATGTGTAAGGAACCCTTAGAACTGGTTTTTGCATTTAAACGTATGGAGTTACGCCTTAAGATTTTTTGGGTAAGATTTTCTTAAGATCAAATCTAGAATTTATTTTTGGTCCCAATCAGAGTTTTTCGAATTTCAGGCTCTCGACGACTCTTAGAGACTGTGAAAGTGAAGGACAAGCAAGATAAATAATGCACTGTCAAAGGCATGGATTGATCTCATAAATAAATACAACTTTTTCACAACAAAGCAAAGTAAAAATCGTTTGAAAAATTATAAAAACCAGGTACCAAAGACATCGACTTTCAAAACGGTTTTTGGTTAGCACGTTTTAGAGTGTTTTGCTTTTAAAGTTTGTTTGTTTTTTAACCGACATCGAAAAAAGGATTGACTTTGTAGTTTTAGTACACCATCACTACAAATGAGCAACTTCTATAGTTCGGTACCTAAAGGATTGAAAAATACTCATAATAACTTAATTTACACATTCGTGCTGTTTGTCGCTTTGGAGTTTGGTTGTATGCTATATATCTTGAAAAACTCTGGACCGATTTTGATGAAAATTGCACTATTTCCTAAGTAGAGCGATATTCAATTCAACACAAAAATGTAAGAATGATCACGATCCAAAATGTAATTCCGGAGAAATGCGTGGACATACATATAAACATACCATACATACAAACATACATACAAACAAACATACTTATTTTTACTTATGAAATTTGTTTGGCACACGTGTTTTAGAAGCCCATACACAGTAAAATATGTGAATATTGTGCAATGCCAACAATATTACATACATACAAGTTGAATTTATTACCTCCTTTTTTTGAAGTCGGTAAAGTGACGAGGAATTAAATATTGAATGCTAACGATTAACAAAACTTAACATTTATCAGGCTTTGTAATTTTCAAGTAAATTACGGAAAAAGAATGGCACGAAGATTTCTGAATTGAGTATTAGGCGTGCAAGTATCAAATCCTACTTTAATGCCAATGTTTGCCAGGTTTTCAGTCTAAAGTAAAGACTTGACAAATACTTAATTTAAATTCTTAAATTGGGGATTTATATTACTATTCATTAAAAGAATTTTAATAGCAAACTTGAATACGAAGTGCTTATTTCTTACAATCAAATCAACTCTTGGCGTTAAAAAGCGACCATTTCCATAAATGAATTTAACCTGACTTCCTCCATCAGGCTTAATGAAATAAAAACACAAAATACAGCAATAAAGAAGTAAAATCTGAACAACCTCAAGTTAAAAAAATGGCTCACTTTAGCATAACGAGGTGTACATCGTGGGTACAGCCAACAAAATAGAATAGAGCCTACGTATCTACTCTAAATTTATATCACTTTGAATGCGTCCGCCTCAGAAGTATGGTAAGGTTTTATCCATTTGTAAGAATTTGCTAGGTAGGCTCGATATGCTATACTCTGAGATGTCACTAAATAATAATAAATAGAAAATATCATTAATTGGCTTTTACCGTGATTTATCTCGCAGGAACTGTGAGTTCTTCCGAAATAAACATCAGCTAATGGTACTCAGCAATAAAGCTAAGAAAGCTCTATTAGTTAAATAATTATCGCAAATACACGAGTACTTTCAAAAGTAATCTCTTACAAACATTTATAGAATCTTCCAATTTTGTGCTTAGATATTGTGCTGGTCAATTAAAGATAATGATCGACTATTATTTAATTATGTCTCAGTGTGTGAAATTAATAAATTATCACGCACGTGCACAAAATTTAAGAAATGTTAGATGTATTCTAATTTTGAGCTGAAGAAGCAGAATACGTGTGTTTTGTACCTGCATACCAAACTCTTTTGTCGAATGTACCTCGTAACTGTACAATTTATGGCACAGATGTAAATAACAGGAACAGGAACGGGGGATCCAATCTGAAACACCGCTTAAGATGTTCACAATTCCTGTGAGCCAAGTGTACGCATTATTTATATTGTGGTGTTACAGTTGAGGCCGAGAAAATTAGAATGAGGTTATCTTTTTAAAGACTTATAGTTCATCTTGAACAAGTCTAGTGACTTATCTGTATGAAAGAGAGTTTTGTCCCGAAGTGGGATAATAACGAGCTGGCATTAGCATTATTATGTTAACTTTTTATACGAGTATTAACATCGCATTTCACAATCTTTGGTAATGTTTAGAATAGAATATAATATATACTTTATAGTAGGTACACCGAAAAAAAAGTTACACATCTCTTTTACAAGAAAACTTATTTCTACGGGTACAAAGGCGGCCGTATCGCTGACAGCGATATCTACCAGACAACCTTTACTGTTTATATGTTACAAAAACAATTAAATTATATTTTAAACTGATATTTTGGTAGTTATTTAGACAATACAGTTTGTTCTTTCTAACGTCAAATTCAAATTTTAATTCAAATGTTTTTATTGCTCAACACAGTACATATTCATACATTTCCAGATGTCAAGTGAATGCGCAGTCCAATGTGTTGCACCAATTTAGACATGCAAAATTATCATTAAAATTATCAATTTCATAAATTCCAATCAATCACCTGTGCAATGTTATATGTATATTCAAAATTATTATCCTATACAATCTCATGAATGCAAATGAATAAATTAATAAAAATCTCATAAATTATTACCCTATACTATGCCATACATTCAAATTAATACTTTATACAATGTCATAATGTAAAAAAAAAACCCTATTAAATGTCATAAATGTAAGTTAATACGTTATACAATGTCATAAATTCAAACCTTTTAAGTTATACAATGTCATAAATTCAAAACTAATAAGTTATAAAATGTCATAAATTCTAAACCAAAAAGTTATTACAATGTCATAAATTCAAAACTAATAAGTTATACAATGTCATAAATTCAAATTCATAAGTGAGTAATGTCAAAGTTTATTATGTCATAATATTTTTTATTTTATTTATTTATTTCAACAATACAGAAATAAAAAATAATAATAAAATAATTTAATAAAACAAATCGGACCCAAGTATTCACCATAACAATATGTATTATTATTATTCACACACATTTCTATATGAGAGGTACTCATTTATTGTGTAGTATGTCTTTTTCATCAGATTTTTTTTTTTAAATTTATTTATATCGTTAAGATTTAATAAGGAATTAGGTAGTTATAAATCGTGAGTTTAGAACATGCTTGTTGCATATAAACCTGTTAAGAGTGCAACAGCCGAGCCGATTACCAAATACATCAACCGTATTTACGGGGTCACGGATCGTCCCTTGTCCGTGGAGGTTTAAGATTTTTTTTAAGGCCGTACCCTGACCAAAACACCGCCGTGAGCATTCCTAGTGCCCTAGCGGCACACTGGTGGCGCATGAGTTACGTCCAGATTTTAGGATAAAATCTTTATAAAATCGAATATTGGCCTTTTAAAAAAAAAAAAACTTTTAAAATGTTCGTTATTTAACTGTCTATCGATTAGTGTTAGTACAAACATTAATTAATGAACACTTTACGAGGAGATGCATGCTATCAGACATTATTTCTCATTTTTATGGTTTTGTTGGAAGGAGATTAGTGAAACATATACTTCATTAAAAAAAGAAATCTACCATTTTGGAATCAATAATATTTGGAATTTTGACGTATTTTTATAAATTGATATTTCTTTTTTAATAACAAGTAGATAGCTCTTAAAAACTACACAAAAACGGCGTTTTGCTCGGGGAGGCGACTTAACTAATTTTATCACACTAACAGTTATTTTTACTTATTTTACTGTATAAAAACATCATGGTCAGGCCAAACTTCACAAAACACAGTAACGAAACCAATAAATTTTACCACACATCATAAACTACCCAGAACGAACAGAAAGGGATTACACAATAAAACGTATAGAAAAAATAAAGTAACATGAGGATTATTGCACAAAAAATGGAATAATACAAACAGAAAGGAGACAATCGTTTTGAACCTCGAGAAGAACGTAAAAAGAATACTAATCCGCTCGCTTCAGAGGATTCTGCGAGTAATAAAAACCGCAGGGTAGCTTCGGGATTTCAGGACGATTTTACATGGCTTACTTCTATGCGAGATCCTTATAATACTTTTGTTTTGCCTTTGAAGTGTTAAGGGATATTTTTTAAGTGGAATTTGGGGTCATTGTACAAGTTGACTGCCTTGTTGGGTTTACCAATAGCTTCACTATGGTTTATACTGAGCGTGGGGTCCTTGGACTTTATATAAAGTGATATTCTATGAGCAAATATATTTTCAAAAGTTTATAATTGTTGGAATTGACCGCGTGATATTTCGGTTTATTTTGCACTTTTGACTGTTGTTATCGCCGATAGAATTCCACTAGAGGTTTTTGACAAAATGTTACTCGATGTCGGCGATGACAATGTTTGAATTGCCAAAATGTAACATGAGATTGTGATAACGCTTAGCATTCCCATACACATTTGACATTTTGTCAAAAGTGTGTGGGATGATTTCGTTCGGAACGAAATCTTCGCGATGATTTCGTTGATAGAATTCATATATTATCAATTATCTTGATGTTCATGTTGTGAATAATCTCAGTAGCAACATGGAGCCAGGCTACTCGACTTATAAATGGCAAATCATCACAAAAAAAAAAGCTCTAGCCCTTTTAGATGGAATTTCATCATAATAAAATTATTCATATTTTTTTTTTATAAACAATCTTTTTTCGTATTATTCTCAGCAAACTCTTTCATTTGATACCCATATCATGACAGTGCACAAAAAATAACTAGTCCGCCATCCTGGGCCGCCACCATATTAGATTTAAAATGACGTCACTTAGCTAACCATGTATTGTCATCCAAACTAAACGTGTATGCAAAATTTAATCTTAATCGGTGGAGGATAACTGCTTTAAAATTCAGTTGCAAGATTTGACCCAAACACACTTACATACACTAGCTGTCCCACGCGGCTTCGCTCCCATCAACTGGCAAACTACCTGCCTATCAACCCTACCCTACCTACCCTACATACATGTTAGTTGCGTAACTTAAACCGTTTACGCAGCGCACGCAACGGAAAAAGGAATATTGTTTTCCGTTTTTGCTACATTTTTCATTTAAGCTCCGCTCCTATTGGTTGTAGCGTGATGTTATATAGCCTATAACCTTCCTCGATGATTGGGCTATCCAACACAAAAATAATTTTTCAAATCCAAACAGTAGTTCCTGAGATTAGCGCGTTCAAACAAACAAACAAACAAACTCTTCAGCTTTATAATATTATATATATAGTATAGATTGTAAGTTAAAAAAAAGCTTGTAAAAATGAGACTCAACAAAACATAATGCATATAACGAAGTGTCACTACAAGCAAAGGCGACGTTGAACTTCGAGAGACTCGTATATTGTCAAGTGTCATACGTTTGCATCGTCATGCTAAATCCAATAACGTTTGCAGATGTTTTGCGCTTCAGATACCATTGAGTTTTTAGCGTACAAAATAGGATGTTTAATATTGTTTAGACAGTAGTTAGCTGTATTTTAAGTTCGATCGTTTTTCTTATGAGAGTGGTGGAATTTTGAATTGCCTTTATCATCGGCCAAGATTTTTCTCAACTATGTTGGGGTCGGCTTACAGTCTTACCAGAAGCAGCTTAATACGAGTATTTAACATAGAGCTTTTACCCTTCATTTTATATATGAAACTGAAATAATATTCAATTTATAATCGCCAATTTAATTTTAATTTCTAACTTATTATTTTCATTTTGCACGCCATGTGAGGCAAAACATGTGGCTCCGGTAAAATTATGTTTCCACCTATATGTGCATATTCGTGTATCATGTTACACATATTTAAACAAATAAATTTATCTATAACTTCTCTCTATTTGGAATTTTGAATGGACATACGAGAAACGATTTTTTTCGTAGACAAAGTTGTGATGTATAGAAAACTTTTTATTCCCAGTGCGAAATCTAGAGTAATCCATACTTAATATTATAAATTCGAAAGTAACTCTGTCTGTCTGTTAACTTTTCACGCCCGAACCACAAAACAGTTTCAATTAAATTCGGCAAAGATATAGATGGCATCCTGGGGAAGGGCATTGGCTACATTTTGTAAAATAATACTACTAAAAAAACAATAATACTATGTAGGGACACATTATATGTACAAGCTAACTCAGCAAATATAATATAGTTGGTGACGCACGGCTGCGCCCGTGAGACAGAGAAGTTTTCAGTCGCAAATAAACTACAGTCCTAATTGGTCGTTTCTATTTAACCTGTTACCTCAACACAAAAAGTGGAGCACATAAAGTTATACATACATAATTACAACAGACATTAATGCAATAATAAATTAGCATCATAATAGCTAAAGTGGTGACCCCGACGTGATCATTTTATTTTGGGTGAGGTACACGTATAGACTGAAAAATGGACGGAAAAATTAATCCACCGCAAGGAGTTGCGCCGCGGGCGCAAGGTGTGAAGGAGGACATGTCCGGAGATGCCAGCGAAAAGGCGCTGGCCAGCATAACTGTCTCTTCGCGCATTCCTGAGTTTTGGACAGACCAAACGCGACTCTGGTTTGTCCAGTTCGAGGCCGCGGTGGAGAATCAAAGGCTGAGTGATGCAGCCAAACAAAATCTGGTGGTTACAAAGCTAAACAAGGTCGCTATACAGCAGGTGAGCGATTTGTTATTGGCTCCGCCTGAGTCTCGGAAATATCAGACGCTGAAGGAAAGGCTGTTGGAAGTGTTCGAGGAGTCGGAGACGAGGAAATTGCAGAAGCTGATCAGCGAAATGGAGTTGGGAGACCAGCGCCCATCCCATTTGCTACGTCGGATGCGTGAATTGGCCAGGGAGAAGGTGGCGGACGATACCCTGAAGTTGATGTGGCAATCACACCTACCGAAATCAGTGCGTGCTGTGCTGGCAGTGTCCGACTCGAAGAAATTGGACGTGCTCGCAACCATAGCAGACAAGGTGCTGGAAAGCATAGGAGAGGGCTCAGCAATGGTAGCAGAGGTCAAGGCAGGGGAGGTCCAGACCAGGGGTGATGGATCATCAAGCACCAGCCAAATCCTGGGGGAGCTAGCGAAAATCAACCTGCGTCTCACAGGTCTGGAGCGTGGCAGAGGCAGAGAGCGTTGGGACGGCGGCAGCCGAGGTTCGAGATCGGCATCGAGACATGGTGATGCGGGTGGCGAGAGAAAAAGTGCTAATTGGTTGTGTTTTTACCACTATCGTTACAGGGAGAAGGCAACAAAGTGTGTGAAACCCTGTAATTGGAGCAAGGGCCAGGAGAAGTCGGCGGGAAACTAGACATGGTGCAGCCGACGGCGGGACGTTGCACGGTGTACAACCGCCTAATTGTATGTGATAAGAAGACAGGTATGAGATTTTTAATAGATACGGGAGCTAATGTATCCGTAATACCCGTGAGGAAAAATCGTTCGCGTAGTTATTATGATAGTAATAGGTCTAACTTTACTTTATATGCCGCTAACGGTACAATAATAAAAACTTACGGTATTGAAACATTAACTTTAAGTCTAGGATTAAGACGGCCGTATACTTGGCATTTCATTGTAGCAGATGTGAATCAGCCCATAATAGGCGCAGATTTTTTAACAAAGTATAAATTGCTAGTAGATGTAAGCGGCCGACGACTCATAGATGAAGTAACGAGTTTAAGTGCAGTAGGTTTAATTGTAAAGTGGAAGGGACCATCCTTAACTACGATTGATAACGCTTGCATTTATTCGGATATTCTAGCCGAGTTTCCCGAGATCACTAAACCTGTGTCTTTTAATGAGGAACCCCCGCATGCGGTGTTACATTACATTGAAACACACGGCCCTCCCGTATTCGCTCGAGCTAGACCATTAGCCCCAGAGAAATATGTAAAGGTAAAGGAGGAGTTTAGACGCATGCAGGAAATGGGAATTTGTAGGCCGTCGAAAAGTCCTTGGGCCAGTCCGTTACATGTGGTACCCAAAAAGGACGGGCAGATTCGTCCCTGCGGTGATTATAGAGCCTTAAATGCAATAACAATACCGGATAGGTACCCCATCCCGCGGATAAATGACTTTACATATATTTTAGGGAATAAGTGTATATTCTCGCGTTTAGATTTAAACAGAGCGTATCATAATATTGTGATTGCACCTGAAGACGTAGAAAAAACCGCGATAACCACACCCTTTGGGTTATATGAGTTTACGCGCATGACCTTCGGTTTACGGAACGCCGCGCAAACATTTCAGCGATATATGAATAACGTGGTATTACAAGGCTTAGATGCACAATGCAAAATAGGTGCAGAAGGCCAAACCGAGTCTAATTTCTACTTTTGTTACATAGATGACATCATCGTAGCTAGTGAGACGCCCGAGCTTCATAAGTTACACGTAAAGGCGATATTTGAGCGATTAAGCCGATTCGGCATAACTATCAATATGGCAAAATGTAGTTTTGGAAAAGAGAAACTAGAATTTTTAGGTTACGAGGTCACGTCATCAGGAATCAGTCCATTACCAGATAAAGTTCAGGCAATCATTGATTTCCCAAAGCCCGAAACGGTAGATCAGTTACGGCGTTTTTTGGGAATGATAAATTTTTATAGGTCTAGTTTACCTAGGGCAGCGGAATATCAATCAGTGTTAAATACGTATTTACAGAAGGCTAAGAAAAAAGATAAGTCTATAATTAACTGGTCGCCAGAAGCAAACGTTGCGTTTGCGAAATGTAAAACTAGCCTACAGAATGCGACTATGTTATCGTACCCGGTGCTAAACGCCGAGCTTGCAATATGGGCGGACGCGTCGAACGACTGTATCGGTGCCGTGTTACAAGTTAAGGTTGGCTCACACTGGGGCCCCTTAGGTTATTATTCTAAGAAACTCAGTGACGTGCAGCTTAAATATAGTACGTATGACAGGGAGCTATTAGCTATTTATTCGGCGGTTCAGTATTTTCGTTATATGGTAGAAGGCAGATCTTTTGTAATTTACACGGATCATAAACCATTAACTTATGCATTCACACAAAAACCTAGTGACAAAGAAACAACTAGACGCGTTAGACAACTTATGTTTATCAGTGAATTCACAACAAATATACAGTACATTAACGGTAATGAAAATACGGCAGCGGATGCACTGTCTCGGGTTGAAACTATCACATGTCCAACAACGCTCGATTTCAGCGAATTAGCGTTGGCGCAACGGATGGATGACGAGCTGACGTCGCTTTTATTGAAAGAAAACAAAGTGATGCAATTTAAGCGAATTAATTTACCCGACTGTCAAAGCGAGGTGATGTGTGAACTATCTACTTCGGTTGCAAGGCCATATCTACCAGTAGCTTTTAGGAAAAGGGCATTTCAAGCAGTACACGGTTTGTGCCATCCTGGAGTTCGTACTACTCGGAAATTAGTGACGTCTAAGTATTTTTGGCCAGGTATGAACACAGACGTAGGACAGTGGGCCAAAACCTGCGTTCAATGCCAGAAGTCGAAGGTTATACGTCATACTGTATCCGGACTGGGTCAATACGAAAGTAGTGGCCGCTTTGAACATATACATGTCGATCTAGTAGGACCATTACCTACGTCACCAGAGGAGTATAGATATTGCCTTACGGTGGTTGATAGGGCGACAGGATGGCCAGAAGCTTTTGCAATCAGAAACATGTATGCTAGTACGGTAGCCAAGACGTTGTACGAAGGTTGGATTTCAAGGTACGGTTGTCCGGTAAGGGTTACTACAGACCAGGGCAGACAATTCGAGAGCAGCTTGTTCAATGAATTAATGAAATGTTTAGGGATAGATAAATTAAGAACTACAGCGTACCACCCGCAGGCGAATGGCACTGTAGAAAGGTTTCATCGCGTGTTAAAAGCAGCACTGATGGCCAGGAGGGACAGCGGCGCGTGGGTGGAAGAATTGCCGACAGTTCTGTTTGGGTTACGAGCAACACCGCGGAGCGACACTGGTGTCAGTGCCGCGGAATTAGCATTTGGAAAGACATTACGGTTACCCGGGGATTTTTACGGGGGCAATAGCATAAGCGTTAGCGATTCAAACGAATATGTAAACAAAATTAGAAATATTATCGAAAACCTTAGGCCGAGACCGACTAAACAGAGAGACGCGAGGAATATATTTGTTCATTCTGATTTAAAAACTTGTTCACATGTTTTTGTGAGAGTAGATCTGGTTAAAAGATCCTTACAACCTCCCTATGACGGTCCATATCAGGTTTTAGAGAGAAAAGAGAAGTATTTCATGTTACAAATAGCAGATAAGCGTGTGAAAATATCAATCGATAGGTTAAAACCGGCGTACGTAGTTAATGACGGAACCTTTCCACTAATACAACAAGAAAAAGATTGCGTAGTAACTAAACCTAATAACAAACTGTTTAATGATAAGACTTGTAGTACTAAGCGTATAACTTATACCACCCACAGCGGTAGAACGGTTAAGCAGCCGATAAGGTTTGCAGAATGAAAACTATGTATGTTATACCTTATGGTACAGTAAGCTAGAGCATTACGGGAAATGGGTTCGATTCCCAGTTTAAAAAAAGTGTACTCTACTATAATTGTATTGTATTCATGTAATTAAGTAAACAAGTTAATAATATAAGTTACAGGTGATATTCAATAAGTAGGTAACATGTAAATTGGTTAATATTGTATCAACGTAGAAGCATTTAGTAATAAACAATGAATGCAACTCTAGCATATTGAAGGATGTTTATTTAGGCCAGCCAATTGCGAAGTATCATAAAGAAGTGCTGACTAAGATTAAATTATAACTAAGACAAAATGTTCTGGTAGTGTAACAAATAGCATTTGTAACATTAAACGTAATTTATCCATTGTTGGAATAAGTCCTTACGAACGTGTTTGTTTTGTTAATAGAATAAAAATCTCTGAAATTAATAATGGGTTGGGGACAAAGTAAACCACAACAGAACAATGTCGCGTTAGCACAGTCGGTGTCTAACGAAACGATGGGGCAAAGAGTGGGTGTATTGGAAATTATGGTGATTGTGTGCGCTGTGCTCATGGGAGTGTTGATTCTGTATTTAATCCGAGGCCAATGTAAAAAACGAGTACGAGGCTGGTTCCAAAAGGAAGCAGTTGCGGCTGGTTGGAGTCTGCCAGTCGTTAAGGTGCAAGCAGTGCCACCGCCGACCATACCCCGTAATCCAGATGTGTATTAATTGTAAGCATAGTGTGGTGTCACATGTGTCGTTTTCTTCTTCATGAAGAAATAGGATTATGAAGATAAAGTAGTGTATGGACATTAAAATAAAAAACCATGTAGTTTTAAAAAAAAAAAAAAAAATATTTGTATTGTTCTTAAAAAGTATACTTAGTGTAAGTTCCATATTTTTTTTTTTTTTTTCTTTAAGGAGGGGGCTACTGTAGGGACACATTATATGTACAAGCTAACTCAGCAAATATAATATAGTTGGTGACGCACGGCTGCGCCCGTGAGACAGAGAAGTTTTCAGTCGCAAATAAACTACAGTCCTAATTGGTCGTTTCTATTTAACCTGTTACCTCAACACAAAAAGTGGAGCACATAAAGTTATACATACATAATTACAACAGACATTAATGCAATAATAAATTAGCATCATAATAGCTAAAACTATATGGTAGGGTAGGGTAGGGTCGGCAATTGACGGGAGCGAAGCCGCGGGGGACAGCTAGTAATAATATAATTTTCACATCGCGTAAATGTATTTCTATATTCAAAGATTCTCTTACTTTGCATTGAATATTTTTGACACAGACAGTGAACATTTTATTGTTTGAAGTTTAAGACGAAAACTTCTATGGCTGCAGGGCATCGAGCGAATGTAAAAGTTTTCCGACGCTTTGTTTGAAACGAGTCAATGAATCACATTATGCTTATACGCGTTGCGTTCGTTGTCTTTGTTTTATCTAGAACGCTTGGGAACAAAGGGATCCTAAAATTCAGATAAAATGTGATACTGAATTTATGAGTGAATTCAAACATACATATTTAGGTGTTCATATATTTGGATGGTTTGACGATGCAGTGGCTGAGTGGTTGTCGATTCGATACCTATAGAGTCAATAGTAAAAATATTAAACTGGGAAGAGACAGGAATAAACATCAATGGCAAATATTTATCCCACCTACGCTTCGCAGATGACTTGGTTCTGTTGTCAGAATCTAACACACAACTATAAACCATGATTGATTCACTAAACACAGCCAGCAAGCAGGTAGGACTAGAAATGAATCTTTCAAAAACAATGGTTACGACATATAGTATACACAGAAGAATATCAGTAGACAATGAAACTCTGAAATATACAGAAAAATACATCTACCTTGGAAAACAAATTGGCTTCAACAGAAAAGAAAATGAACTAGAAGTAGAACGAAGAGTACAAAATGCTTGGAACATGTACGGTCCTTAAGAGAGATATTCAAAAGTAAAATAACAAGTAATAAATATCAAAACAATAGTTCTGACGTCATGCCTCCTACCTTGCCTAACCTACGCATGTCAAACTTGGAAATATACATCCATAATAAAAAGAAAAATCACTACCTGCCAACGCGGAATCGAACGAAGTATGCTCAATATTAAAAAAATGCAAAAAACACGTCACACAAAAATCAGAGAAACCACTAAAGCGACGGATGCTCTAACTTACGCTAAAAACTAAAATGGAAGTGGGCTGGGCACGTAGCGAGGCTAAAGGACGAGAGATGGACCAACAGGGTAATAACGTGGAAGGGTCCAAACGGCAAGCGTCTTAAAGGCAGACCAAACACGAGATGGGCTAACGAGTTGATAAAAATAGCTGGTACCTGCTGGCCGCAAATACCTCAAGATAGAGACCAATGGGGTTCTTTAGAGGAGACCTTCACCTTCACTTAAGGAGAGGTTCATGCAAACGAACAGTTTTTTCATATGATATATATTTAAATATTTCTTATAATATGAAAATGTCTAAATAACGTCATTTATTTTAATGTTTCTTTAAACTATGTTTGTATTCCACTTTGCATGAAATAAAAGGTTTTTTTTATTTTATATTTGGATGGTTTGACGATGCGGTGGCTGAGTGGTTGTCGATTCGATACCTAGGAGTTTGATACCGGCACGCTACACATTACTTTTTCTTAGGTTAGCAAAAAAAAAAGGATTGGGCAACCGTCATCAATAGTAAAAATAACGAACGGAAAAGCAGAAAATAAAATTTTTCTTTCTGTCGAGCATTTTTGTGTTGGCGCCAAACAACCAAAAATGCAAATAAATACCTAACCCTCAGTTTCCCAGCTCAAAATTAGCTGTTGAAAATTCATTCAACCAATCACAGCAGATAACGCGTGTTTGACAATTTGTCACATTAATTCTCCGATAATTTTAAGCTGGGAAACTGAGGGTTAGTCCTAAAGCATAGAATTATTGTAGGAGGATCTTCGTTGACTGTTTCTTTGGCGCCGCTGCCGCCGCCGCCTCAAAATGCTAGAATAAAAGTTATTTTTTTGGTTTTCATCCTTATTTCGTCAGTAATTTTTTTTGTTTAAATGGATTTTTACTTGTAGCGTACTTAATTTCAATAGAATCTGAAGGGAAAATGATCAATAAATCCATATTTTCTACCTTTAAGGGTGGATTTTATTGTTCAAATTGAAATGGAACGAAGTTTGAGGTATACTCTTCCAAATAAATAATATTTTTTGTAATCGGACCATTCTATAAAAAGTTATGCATAAGATCTCTTTGTTTTCGTCGGTTAAAAAGGGAAAATTCTTTGTTTGTAGGGTGTAATATTTGGGATTCCTTATCCGATATGATGTTACTTTTCACTAATAAAAAGCTACACCATCGCTGAGAGCTATTGCAAAGAAGTTCCTTGTCAGGGCTTGCGGTAGGTTTGATCCATCTTTGTATATTTTAAACCGACTTCAAAAAGGAGGAGCTTCTCAAGTCGACGGTATAGTTTTGTATGTTTGTTATTCTCCGCCAATTATGATTTTGTAGTTTCTATTTATATTAGAAAGCTGGTGCTTCTCATGTGGTACCATTTACATTTGATCAAGATCTGACGAGTAGTTTTTAAGTTGTACCAAAGTACCAAAAGTAGAAAGAGAAAGATAATGCGGTGTCAAAAACGAAAAAAAAATAGGTTCCTGAGACACCGACTGCCGAAAAGAATAGTTATTTATGCTACAAGTGCGGAAGGTAGGTGATTGCCGATGAGTGACATTTTTATTCACGAGCGAGCGAAGCGAGTGAGTGGATAAATCGACACGAGTCGGAAATCATCTTACGTACGTGTATCATACAACATTTTACTATGCATTGTGCGAGGAAATAAATAAAATTAAATTAATAAAATGGCGGGCTAATTCAAGCGCGTTCAGCATATCCACAGATTAACTAATCGTTCCTCGGGCATATCTACTGCGCATGTGCAAATAGCTGTCACATCGTAACGCAATAAGGCACGAGCAAAATATACGTTCGGCCAAACATATTTAATTAATATTTAAAATTAATTTATTGATCAAAATCTAAATCTAGAGATTAAAAACGCCTAAAATAAAGTATTTGTTTTATTTTACCTTTTATATGAATGATAATCTGTACATAACTAATTTTTAAAACTTTTCTCAAATAATAAAAACTCTATGCGTCGGGGTGACGTTGGAGTGAAAAATTAAAAAAGTACAGGAAAGTAAAAAGCACTAGTGAAAAAAAGTGACACTTTCCGCACAGTTTGGCTGCTTGAAAAACCGCTCTTTTCGAGGACATGCATTGTAAAGTTATTTTTCACTTTGTTTTGTTTTGTTTTGGAAATTGGTTTTTTTTTTGTTAAAAGTGTTTCTATGAGCAGACACCACCGCGCCACGGGGGCTGATTGCTAAGAAAGAAAATTTGGTTCAAATAAACCTCACTAGATGGCGCGACATGTACCTAAAATTAACATTTCTGTAACTGAACATAAAAATTGTATGTTCTTGTTTAATCAACTCACCTAAGTACAAAATTATGGAATATTGGGCTCTTAATTCACATTTCAAAGATTATTTGAACAGATCATTTAAAATTGATGTCAATAGATGACGCATTTTTAAATTTCTGAGGCATTCCACTCGATTGTTAAAATTTGCATTGTAACACATTTTGGTGCAAAAAACTGTAAAAACGTGCAAAAAAATACTATAAAACGAACCTTCACTGTATTTAAAAAAAAAAAAATATTCACGAACCTAGTAAACTCTTCTACTTGCAAGACGCTGCTTACACCATCTATTGCATTCATAAATAAACACATAAATTCATTTATTTGCAAACAAGTGTCACAGAGCTTTTATGTAACTGTGACACTTGTTTGCAAATAAATGAATTTATTATTATTATTTCCTTTATTTCATTATTGTACATAGTTTTTACATTTTTAAATATTATCTTATAAAAATAAAATAAAATAAACATTTAAAAATATAAAAATTAGTAGCCCACCGGTATCGGGAACAAGGTCCAAGCTACCGGTGGTTAGGGCTGCTGAGAGAGGAACCTCCTAACGATACGCGCCGTGTCCAGGAGTACCGCTTTCTGGATCAAGCCCTTGATCCAGCTGCCCAACGAGAGCCTCCTCAGATGTTCATCGAGACTCTTAGCTATTATGCCATTGGCCGTCACGACTATCGGCACAATGACTGCTGTATTCACATCCCACATGTCGACAACCTCGCGAGCTAGATCAAGATACTTACTTTTCTTATCTCTCTCAGCCTTCACGAGGTTCTCGTCATGAGGGACCGCTATATCAACAATCATTGCGCGACGCTCTAATCGGTCTATCACCACTATATCAGGCTTATTGGCAACAATAGTCCTGTCAGTGATGATAGACCGATCCCAATACAACGTGACATTGCCATTTTCGAGAACTGGGTCGGGCACGTACTTATAGTAAGGCACTTCCGATTCCACAAGATTGTATTTAAGAGCAAGTTGCTGGTGGATAATCCTGGCTACAAGGTTGTGTCTATGCAAATAGTCTCCGTTAGCCAGACTAGAACAACCGGAAATAATGTGTCGGATTGATTCTCCCGGCCGGTGACATGCCCGACAGATGTCAACCGTGCCGTCCTTCACAATGTATTTCCGGTAGTTGTACGTCATCATAACTTCGTCCATAATCGCAAAGACAAAACCTTCGGTTTCCCCGAAAAGGTCACCAAATCGCAGCCAGGCCACGGACGGTAAAAGATCTACATCGGGCCCATATAGGACCTGGTAGAGCGTCTTGCTCTGCCATACCTCCCTGCGGTCATTAGTATCTAATACTATAGGTTTGCGCCAGTTCTCGTTAGCCAAGGAGAGCGGGGTAAGGCCCTTGTCCACCGCTACCACATCTCGATGCATACCCACGTCGGCAGCCTGGAAATATTCCCTGAGACTGCATACCTCGCGGTTGTGCAGGGTTTTAGCATTTAAAAAGCCACGACCTCCGCACTTCCGCGGGATATACAGTCTCATAACCGATGATCGTGGGTGATGCATACGATTTGCGGTAAGCAATGTGCGGACTCTCCTATCCAAGGCGTCAAGTTCTGTCTGAGTCCATTTGAGTATGCCGAAAGAGTACATCAAGACCGGCATGACCCAGCCGTTGAAGGCGCGCACCTTGTTCCCACCTGATAAAAG
>OX459052.1:12042679-12072470 GCA_949775005.1 Orthosia gothica
ACATTTGTCCACACCAAATTCTATCCTGATGGAGTCACTGAAGGTTTCAGTTACCTTTAGTAGCTCCGTCAGTTGGAATTTGTTGGGGGTAAAGAGTTTCAGATCATCCATGTAAAGGAGGTGAGATATAACCTGACCACCTCTTCTCAGCCGATAGCCTAGACCTGAATCCTCCAGCAGTGTACTTAGAGGATTCAAGGCTAAGCAGAACCAAAGTGGACTCAAACTGTCGCCCTGAAATATCCCCCGCTTAATCCATACAGGCACATCATCCCCCTGAATCAGTCAACATCCTGGATATCGAAGGACCGTCTTCCATTGCCCCATACATGACTCAAGGAAGGCGCGTAGAGTTGAATCTATTTTGTACAACTCCAGCACCCTCATGAGCCATGTATGCGGCACAGAGTCGTAGGCCTTCTTGTAGTCTATCCAGCATGTCGACAGATCCTTGCGGGATCGACGAACCTGCTGGCTTATGGCCATGTCAATGAGGAGTAGCTCCTTAGTGCCGCGGGACCCATTCCTACATCCATTCTGAGAGGCAGACATTATTATTATTATTATTGCCGTGAAACGGGATCTAACGCGATTGATGTACTTATAAAAATAACAAGATTAGTTAGATGAAAAACGCTAGTTACGTCGGCACGGTTTCTTTGTATGGGATGAGGCATCTATATGTTAGTATTATATTATCTATGACCGCGCGCTCTCTCACTTCCTCCGTCTTGTGTGCATGTGTAAATTCGTTAGGAACTTCGTTCCTGATGGCACCCTTTTATATCATGGCAAATGCTTTGTTCCTGTGGGATACACCGCGAGAGCAGAACCACTTGAAAAAACTTTATTATAAATTATATATCTACGTAAAGTCTTCTATCGTGAACATAGCTTAGATTCATAAAAAATCTTCATAATATAAATTATATTGCCACGTAAAGCCTTCTATCGTGAACAAGACTCATAAGCAATTTTACTAAATCTTCATACAAACTAAACTCTCTCTCTTCACTCTATTCTCTGTAATAAACTGTAATGTTCTACAGTAATTTCAGCCCTTCATTTTAAAACATCAACAATGTTGAGAACCCCGCACTGTTGCAAAACGCTCAACAAAATAAACTCAACACTCCAACGTTGTGATACTGAACACGCCCTGCTCTTTACAACAGTTACACGGTACCTGTTCTAAAATAATTCTACACAGGAACCTTAGCTTTGGAACATAAAACAACAAATGTAGGAACTTGGATTTTAGAGTAAAACCGAGTAATGTGGCGTTTTCAAGTGGGGAACTGGGCAAAATAGGGAACGTATTTCGAACAGACGAACCGTACAGATGCTTGGATGGTCGTGCAGTTAAGAAATGGTTTGGAGGTACCGTTTGAAAATCAGCGTTGTCGAGGAGAAGAAGGAATGTTTAGACTATGTTATATAAGAGCTGGTGTGTAAGTGTGCGATCATTACGCTGCACGGTTCGGTCACGTGTCACGGTCTAACGTGTCATAGGTCGTGGTTTTGAACCCAGGCAGGCGCTTTACTTTGTGTAACACTGGGCCCACGTGGTGGATTATGACACATTTCCTGTCTCACAGAGAGGAGGCCTGTGTCCCAGCAGTGGGAACATCAAAAGGTTGATCATGTGTGAATCATCGTTCACCATGGGTGACCAAAGATTATTCTAATCATACCGAGACTCTTCCGTGCCTTGGAAAGTCCGTTAAGCCGTTGGTCTCGGTTGTCATTTGTCGATCTTTAATTGTCGTGCAGGCATTCATAAGCGAAATTTCTGGCACCAGGCTTACCAAAGGGCGAACCAGATTCTAGATGGTGGCTGTTCGATAGGCAGTTGCTCCATGTACAAGAAAAAATTAAAATCCCCGAAATGTTTTATTTCATACTATACAATTTATCTAGTAGTAGACACGCTTCAATCGACAATCTTACTTATTGTGACCCAATTCAAACAGTAAAACCCCAATAACTTTAGAACGGCTGAACCCATTTTCATAAAACATAGCTAAGAAGACTCTCGATAAAGTAACCTTTCAAACAAAAAGGTTCATCCATTTAGGAGCTATGATGCCATAGACAGATACACAAACACAAAGGTTAAACTTATATAACACAAGTCTTTTTCCGTCAGTGGTTAGAAATATATATATATATATTTCTATAGCTGCATCTGGTTGAACGGGAAGCCGACCCCAAAACAGGAAAAAGCTAGAAAAGGTTTCCTGTGACTGCATCTTCGCTTACATCATCATACATCATCAGCCTATTAATGTTCCCACTGCTGAGACACAGGCCTTCTCTCTGTGAGCGGGAATGGGCCGTAATCCTCCACGCGGGCCAGCGCGGGTTGGTGGATGTCACATGTCTTCGAATTTTTGGTTCTAGGACATGCCGGTTTCCTCACGATGTTTTCCTTCACCGTTTTGAGAGCAGTGGTGAAAAAATAATTTATACAAAGTATAGCGGCTGCCTGGGCTCGAACCCTAGACCTACTACTTGTAAATTGCGGCCGATACCACTGGGCCACCACTGCTCATCTTTGCTTGCATTGAATATAAAAAACTACATATAAAGGGAACACATTGTATCTCTGAAAGAAGTAAACAAAAACGTAAATCCAATATTTGCCTCTCGAGTTATAAACTCTAAAACGGTTTAGCAGAAAGAGAGAGTTTTATAAAATTATTTGTATGAAAAAATGATTGGATTTGTCCTTATTCTTCTATATCAAATAAAAAAGTTGTGATTGAATTTAATAGGACTCTTGTTTTCTTGAAATGTCAACACAAATTTTGGAATATTAACTAAAGAAACATTATATTATTATTAAAGTCTCGCATTCAAAGCGTTTACTGTTTCAAGAGTTCTTAGAAATAACTATCTAGGAATTATTCAAACACTAAACTGTTATAACCAAATTTTCAGTCTGTAAACAGAATATTTCAGGGTAAATACAAATCAATAGTGGACTGACGCGTCACCTAAAAGCATTTGGAATAACCCTTTGTATTGATTCAGTTTGGTATTTACGTTCGTTGGATTCACTTATAACTTGTGACTTTCAATGGTAGGTAGTACTGGACTAAATTGACGGATATATATTGACCAATATACCATATCGGACCATATCTGACGGGGCGTCAGACAGTTAGATATATATTGGCACGTGTGAAATATTAAGAGCTTCCATTTTTATGCTCACCTGTTGGCGCCACTGGCGAGTAGGTCCTTAAATATAGCTGTAAAACGTTGTTATCATGTCGTACTCGGAAGCAAATTTTGAATAAAAATCATGTCTAATGCCGTAGAAGTTCAATTAAATATAAAATCGAGTATGCTGCAGTTCCACGCAGCCCATTTGTTAAAAAAAAAGGAGGATATTTTTTTTCCGAAACATCAACCTGTACCTATTTTAATCTGACATATTTGGAAAATATTCACAATAATAAAAAAAATAGTAAATAACCGCGCTAAAAGCCAAAACTCTATGAAATATGACATTTTAAAGACCTCACTCTACCACCAGCACCCCTTTTTTAGCGTGGGTAAGTGCTCATGCATACTGCGCTACCACGAACTCCAACCCACTAAAACTCTTCGGTGTCCTCCTTCGGTGCCGCTTATGGCGGGAACACGGGCACGCGTTAGCACTCACCGCGAACCCACCGCGGCTATCGCGCGCGATCCAAACCAGCACATGGGTGCCAGACGACCCCATGTTGTCTGGTCCGCCTTGTTCCCTTGGTCCCCTTGTGACGGTTCAAGGTCAATGGCCTCGCCACCTGCCATTTTCCGGCCGCAGGTTATAGGGAGAGCGGCCAACGCCGACACTCCTCCTCCCCTGCGACCCCACCGCGTCCGCCAGCAGACGGTGGCGACCCCGTCCAGGCCGCGGAAGGTAGGAAGAGCGGCGCACCGCAATGCCGGCACTCCTCTCCCGCCACGGCCTCCAAACCTTGCAATTGTTACAATGTCGCCCAGGCAGCACCGCAACCTACACGTTGGCCGCTACGTCGTCGGCTTATCGGCAAAAGCCTTGACGAGCGGCCCCTCCTCAGGTTCTTTTTCGCTTTACCAGGTGACCAAGCCATGGTTACTGAACCCCCTTACCTCGACAGTGCGGGAACCCACCGGGGAGGACACCAGCACACCTTTTTTTTTTCTTTTTTTTTTTTTTTTTTTTTTGGGTGGGAAATCATCCAATGACTTCTCCCGCCCTGGGTGAAGGGGGGGGCGTGTCAGACTTTTACTGACTAAAACCCACCCGTGTTCCATCAGTTGCTTGCGCCAGGGCCGCGGTAACTCTTTTTCAAATTTATCCGCGACCCAGACAGGCATCGGTCCTATCAGGCCCCGTCACTTTTGCTGACATCTCTTTGAGGCGCGCGTGGAACACTACGCGCCGTAAACTCGGGCTTGGTCCTTATCGGACGGTAAGCTACCCATAACTTGCCGTCCGCAAGCCCGTGCCTACGGTGGCCGGGAATCGGCTTGCGACTCCCTACGCCCGGGGCGTCTCCTGCGGTGGCTAGGGGCGTGAGGGCGTCTCCTTTGCGTCTCCCTCACGCGTTCCGCCTCCTCCTTTGCGAGCATTACTGCTTCACAGAAGGAGGAGACAGCTTCCCATGCCCTCTCGCTCCGTACCATGGCCTGGACCAGGGCCGGACGCGAGAGGTCGCCACCGCCAATCGCCTCCACGAGGACACGGCGGTGCTCCGCCCAAGCAGGGCAGATCTCCACCGTATGCTCCACCGTGTCCTCTGGGCGGTCCACACAATGGTGACACCCGGGCGTTTCCTCCCGCCTAATCCTGAACAGGAACCTCCCAAAACAGCCGTGACCGGTGAGGACCTGCGTCAGGCGGAAGGTGAGGACGCCGTGACGCCTCTCTAGCCACTCCTCAAAGAGGGGCCTTACCGCCGCAATTGTGGCGTGCCCAGCGCTGGGTTGCGACAATCGCTCACTCCATGTCACCATGAGATCCTGCCGGAGCTCTGTCCGCCGAGCCGCGATTTGTCGCGGTAGCGGAGTTTCGCCCCGGCATTTGGCCTCCTCGCGCCACTCCCATATTTGCGCGAGGACTTTTGCTTCCAGATCCCATGGTGGTAATCCGGCAAGGAGGCTCGCCACCTCACCGGAGACCGTGCGGTATCCCCGGATCAGCCGGATGGCCATTATCCTTTGGGACGCGCTCAACCGGCGGGCTGGTCGCCGCCTCAGGGAACGCGTCCATACCGGTGCCCCGTAAAGGGCCATGGGCCGCACGACCCCCGCGTAGAGCCTCCGGCAGACACCAGCACACCTAGCGGCAAATTCAAACGCGGTAGCCTTCATTAGTAGTGGACTCATCTTTTCAATGTATTTTTGACATAGAGCATCAGCAAGTTAAAGCAACTTTTTTGTTATAACTTGGACTATTACTGGACTGATTGGCTGGAGAAGGCAAAAATAAGTAGATAAGTGTAGAGTAGGGTGAGCTCTTAGCAGACATCAGAAAGCTAAGCGATAATTGTTATTTATGTAAGAGTTATTTACATGTATTTTATGTTTTGCCTTTTATTCTTTCCATCGATTCATTCTCTTAATCCACAAATTCAGAAAACCTACATACTTTGTTAATAACGAGCTATTGTTCCCAAGACCTAGTTCATCCAAAAACAGCCTCCAACCGCTTCCTATCTCTCGTACATCATTGGCCCGTCTCAGTTCATTAACAGCGATTAATCACGCCGTCCTCTGAGCGGCCTTGAGCCACTGTTGGAAGCAACACGGAATAAATAGACACAGAAGGCCAGCTCCATTCAATGAATGACAACAAGCACACGCACACATAGACGAGTAAGTACGGCGATGTCAAACAAATGACAATCGAGAGTGCGCTTGCATCCGTTGTACTTGAAGTGTGCCTAACAATCTGCCAAGCCCTTTGCCAGCTTATTTGAGGTTGGATCCAATCTAAACGGGTGCAGCTGATTAGCAGTATTTTTAACCGACTTTCCAAAAAGGAGGAGGTCCTTTTTATGTATGTGTGTTCTTCGTCATTTATAAACAGATTTACAAAATTCCTTTTTTGTTCGAAAGGAGTTTATTCCGAAATGTTCTCATTTAAGAACTTCGAAGACATACAACAGAACTCTTTAATAAATGACCGCAAATCTCTCGGGATTGCTGCATTCGCATGTCTGTTAATTGTTTATACCATTTCATAACATAACATCACGCCAGTACGCTCTAAAGGGGTTCGTAGATGTGTACAGTTTTCCTTGGTACACTCTCATTTCACCGTTTGGTATTTTTTATCATTCATTGTATGGAGCCAGCCTTCTGTACCTATCTATTCGGTGGTTGAGCCAACGCTGCCACTAATCTACTAAACGAGTGTTAACTTGGACTAATATTCCAACATACATCAAGATCTTAGCCATTTAGAACATTGATGTATTGATCCTTCTTGGAACTGGACGGTAACAGAACTATTGGTTGCAAATTGGTCGTTTTGTTTCTTTTGTTTGGGAGGTTTTCTTTGGAAATAGTTTGGTCATTATGAAGGTTTGTTGGAATTATAGAGCTCTTGGCAAGCTGTTATAGATTGACGAGTCGATGTTCAAGGTTAAGCAACAGTTGTGAACGTCGGTTCAGGGATGGGTGGTCATACATACTGAGATTCCTCCAAGCCTGGAAGCGACCTACGAGCGTTATGTCGTTGGTCACGGCTGTCATCTATTTGTAGATCTTAACAGTAGTTGGTAGTGGTAGGGACTCGCTTTTTCGCACTTTGACTCCCATTTGGTCCGTTGTGCGTGGAGGTACTGGCTAACATAGCCAGCCTAGCTCCGTCCAAAATTACAGAAGCTTCCTGGGACCTTCACAGGCTAAACGGAGCGACCGTTCACTGTTCCGAGGATTTCTCCGCGTTGAGATGCCATGGCCTCATTCCAGGATTACGTGGGTGGCTGATCCTTCGTTAAAACAGCCCTTTAACAGTCGTTACGGATAGTAAAACCAGAAAATATGACACCGATCTTCTAAAGGGATTTCGTTATGTACAATTTCTGAGGTGTAAAGGTCAGAAAGGTAGTCGCTCCATGTACATGTAGCTACATCCAGTAAACTGGAAACTAACTACATCGGCAGAGGCTAGGTATATCGATTGATTGGATTATTCGAAACTCTTCAACCGGCGCGAGACCATTTATGGCTCCTGTTTGATTGTTTTACTATTGTGTCTGTAATTACGCCAGTTATAACACTGACTCTGGCATATACAAAGCAGGACATAAGTTTATTTATATAAGGTCCACATCACTATGTGTTGTCGTATTTTCAGTTTGATCTCATGAGATCGCTTATCTTAATTGTAATTTTCTTTGTCTCTTTTAACTTTTTTGGTTATTATAGTCAAACTATAACCAGCGAAAGGAGTTGTTTTTTTTATTAACATTGCACAAACAGTTACTCAATATCAATCTGCCTAGCCTTTCCCCAACTCTATTGGGGTCGGCTTCCAGTCTTACCAGATTCAGCTGAGTACCAGTGTTTTACATGGAACGACTGCCTATCTGACCTCCACAACCCAGAAACTGAATAACACGATACCCCTTGGCAAGACTGGTGTCAGATCTCAAGCTTCTGACTACTCGTAACGGCTGTCAATCTTCAAATTACAGCCGGGACCAACGGCTTAACGTGCTTGCCGAGGCACGGAGGTATCTCGGTATGTTGAAATGGTTACTCATCCACGGACCGATCTCGTCAAGCGTTGCTTTAGTTGTCGATTTGCACGGGTCACCGTGTGGCTTTTATTATTTAGCTACGAGTTCCTTATACTGACATGAGAAATTAATATATTAGAGAGTTTGAAAGTGGTGCCAGATACAGAAATGAAAATTGAAAAGGAGTTGTATGTGCTGGAATGGTCTTGACTGTGATGAAAAAGAGTTATGAATATAAATATGGACAGTTGGACAAAGAATACTAAAGAAAAGATGGATGGATTGTGTGAGAAGTGATATGAAAGAAACGGGAGTCAGTGATAGCGTGACATAACATGTAGCATGAAACAAGCTCAGGAAGATGATGATGACACAGTTACCGACGAGTCTAAACTAAATAAATAAGTAAAATGCAGCCAGCGTTCTAGGCATTTATCCTATTGAGAGCGATATATACTCGTACGAATTTGTTGATGCCCAATAAGTTCTTGCCTTCCCTCTTCTGCATTAAACCCGATTGTATATGACTGTTGATATCATCAGTTTTTATATATTTACGTAATATTTATAAGCCCATATTGTATGAAGTTACATTACTTGCTAATCTAGCAGTGCTACGACGCAGCAAAACAACAGAACTTATAAATAACTTAATAATATGTTGTTTGATCTATACTATCTGTGAATAGATACGTATTCAGAGCGTCTATTTTGCCGTTAATGTATAATTGTTATAATATTGCCTATTACGTTTACCTTGTGTTCAGTCGGGAGACCTCAGTGAACATAATATGGTTTGATGCTAATATGATAGGCCGCAATGTTTGAAATTGTCACTAGGTTGACACTGTGGATAAGTAACTGTCATACAATATTGTTATACATAACAAATATTTACTGTATACTGTAGTATGCAAATATATGATTTGATTTGTCAATTCCATTCTAGCCAAGGTATTTGTGCTTTTATGTTTTGTGTATCTAGTCTAGACGCACAAAGTTGGGTAATATTATAAAGAAATATTACTTTTTGAAACATAAAACTTTGATATTGATATTTTATTTGTTATATTTCTCAAGCGCACCAATTGTTGCAATTTACTGAATATACTTCACCAGGATAAAGTCAAAAGAAATTGCGCAAGTTATTTGCAAAAACAATACCGATTATAATTTCACTAAAACGTTGCAGGTTCCAACCAAATTCTATCGCACATTACCTATAAAATCTATCTATTTTCGCGATTCCATTTTCGCTCATTTGCAGGAAGAGATTGGAGCTATAAAATTTTATACTAGATGCAATACTGAAATAACGAAACAACTATTGTTAGTCTTGCTACCCTAGTAACAGTAAAATTGTATACGGAATAAGGAAAACGAAATAAATGAGAATCTATGAGCATTCTAATCTTTGGAAGGAATCGTCCCTATCGTAAAAATTCAATGTTATTGACACAGTCTTATCATTTGAATGATATATAAAGTGTAGATAGTTCTTCTTGTGTTTTGTTAAAATTTATAGAATAGAGATAAATTAGGAGGAAAACGTAGTGCTATAACTAAAATAATGGTTAAGACCTAAGCATTATTAGACCACAACCTAGATTATAGATAAACTAGTGGACGCCTCACGGTTTCACCCCGTTCCCGTTATAAATACAGGGATAAAACGTAGCCTATGTCACCCGGGGATAGTCTGGCTTCCCAACGGTGAAAGAATTTTTAAATCGGTCCAGTAATTTTTATGTTTATTCGTTACATACAAAAATACAAATCTATCCTCTTTATAACATTATATATTATAAGTATAGATAGTATAGATATCACTACAGAAATCTGAAGTCATAAGAGAAGGGGCAGAACAAAGAGACGAAGGGCGGACTGTGAAAAAGATGATATGAGTAAGAATAATAGAATATTGAGAATAAAGGTCATAGCACACATATCAACTTGAAAAGGGATCGCAACTACGAAAAAACATCACTCATAACAATTCCAACAAGCATAAACACGACTAGGATACATTGTTTTATTACGGAGTTCCGGTGCCTACCTTCCGGCTTCATCACCAGATTAGTTCGATAGTACCATTTCCACTAGAACCATATATTTAAATTTGCTTTACCACAGTCGTATAACTAATCGAGAAAAAGAATTACTTAGATGCAGTAGTTTTAACAAACAAACAAATAAAACTTCATACTCATGACTGCCGCACGTGTGTTGCTCTCTCGCTGGCTTTTCACCGAATTTATATAAAAATATAAAATACACGTGCATTGCTCTCGCCTCGGTAAAACTTAAATTGGTGACAGTAAAACAGAACTGAGTTCAAAATAAACGAAACAAGTTTTAACAGCATATAATAATGGCATCCGACAGAACGTAATAATTATTACGCCTGTATTCCCCGAAGCATATATGCAGAGGTATATTCACTGTACAAAATGTACACACATTTGCTACTATAATCATATAACAGGGGAAATGCCTATCACCATCAACTGGGCTAAACTAAATCCGGACACCGGGTGATTCTGACCAATTCCAGACAGAAAACCCCAAAAAACACTACTCTACTTCCTTTGGCATAATTTCTGATGACGCGGACGAAGTTACTGGCAGAGAAGCTAGTACTTCACTAAATCAATGAACAAGGAAGGCCCATTATGATTTGAGTTTACAAATCACAATTTATTCCAAGTGACAATTTACCTTGAAGTGTCACAAATAAATAATATAATGTATGTCAGTGTGAAATGACAGGTTTCAATTCCAATGACAGATGTTTTCCATTTTCTTTGTTATTTCCTTGTCCATTTGGACCTCTAATATCTTTCTGCGTTTTAAATTATTTTCTTCCCTTTATTGGCAAACTTCATCAAATATTATAATGTTATTCTTATGTATGTAATGTTGACACTTTCTGCATTTGATTTCAAAATTATAGAAAGCCTTTTTTGACTAAACTCGTCAGGTAGTGATTTTTGTCTTTTCATTAGGGGTCTTGTTTCCAGATTCGGGCTTCAATAGGCTCTTTCCTATAACATGGGGCTTAAACTTAGCTAGAAAATGTGGTTGTACTACAGAAAACACCTCTGCTTTCCCTTTTGGGGTTTACAGGATCTTATTTTTATTTATTTATTTTATGGTGACGTCATCATCTTCCTAGCTTTGCCCTACTTATTACTGGTACTTGGGTTCGGCGTAAAACATTTTTTCTCCACAACTGTCCCGCTATCAAACTACCTTTCTTCACACATACATCCATTCTTTCTTTGACCTCCCCTCTCCCAGAGATTATTTTTTTATGATAACTTAAAGAAAACAAAACAAATGAAAAACTACTTTTCTTCTAAAAAGTAAACAAAACATTAGATTTCCATACACACTACTTCAAAATGATGAGAAAGCTGAAGCATCACGGATGGGCAATCATAACATCGTTAGTCGAGACGGACAAGGGAACATAATGTTTACAAAGTAAAAAGTTGCAGTAGGTCATCTTGGAGATAACTTTTAAACATTAATAGGAAATATATGAAGTTGGCACAGAAGCACGGATATTGGTGCAAGAAAAGAAAGGCATTTGCCCAGTATTGGATGAAGTTGGGCTGTGGAAGATGATGATAAACATATCTTTATAACCACAGAAGACTAAAAATGCTTTAGTTTAGAACAAAAGTTACTTAATATAAATGTCAAAGAAAGCAGCATTATTTACCACGATTGCTCAGTTGCAAGCTGCTGTTTGAAAATCATTTAATAAACCTATGCTTCATCCAAACTTCACTATAAGTCAGTAAAGCCAAAATAAACTCGGAAAGTACACAATAAAATATACAGCATAAATATTTAACAACCTGCCACCGTAAGTTTAAAGATTGGGAATATAAACCTATATAATATGCGCCTCTATCGCTTACTGGAGAAATAAATTGATTTATCACTCGAGGTCGAAGATTCGGCAAGTTAAATTTTCGTATATCTTCATTAAATTACTGTTTCATACACCCTGTTCTTATATATCTTTAGCAGCTAATTAATCAAATATTACTTTATGTATGAAGTTGGCAAATTAATTTTGGCTTTTTAATTCTTACATCATCATATTAATAAAGAAAGAAAGAAAGAAAGTAAATATTTGTTTGTGATCCGCACAGGAGACACGAGAAATAAGCATACAATTAAACAATAATAAAATAAAAACCCCGTGCGAGACCAAAAAGGCTCCTATCTCAGCATGTGCAGCGATATCCAAAAAAGGTAATAACGCTGCGCTGATATTCTGATAGGGCACACTGTTGATGCTACGGATACACTTACGGAAATAACTATAATATACTTAATCATCCATCGTCAACAGACTAACTTTTTCTTGTGCCAATTCCAAAGTTACTGTGTCAGATTCATCAATGTTTAGAATTTATCTAAAGAAACATTCCCAAGAATTCGTTGAACCACTGGTTTATCAACACAATGTACTGCAGCTGTCACATCTGTTTTTATTTTTAGTCCCTCAGCACTTACTATTTATGTTAAACGTAAACGTTCCTTACATTAGGCCCTTAAAAGGACTAAGGAAGCCCGATAAGGAAAACGGCTCCAAGAAATTTTTATTTGTGCTATATACTTGTTGCGAAATTACCAGGATCGAACTTCTAAAGTAATGAAATGGAATGCATTCGGGCTTAGAAGTAGAACAGCTTTTTGGGAGTTCGTAAAACAATTCAAATAATGAAACTTAAGTATTTTTTGTTGGATGCTAAGAGTGAAAAATTGTTAAAATATTTTATGGGAGTTTAGAAGTTAGAGTGGTTTTAAAGGTACTGTATATTTTTAAAACACTCTATACTACATACTTTAGATTTCAGTTCGTCGAGGTGATTTGGCGGCCAATTTTATAGATGGTATTATGAAAATATTCCGTATAAAACAAGCCTCTGCCACTGTTTACTCATAAAAATGAATTCTCATAGAAATTCTGACTTGAGAATAAGGAATTAAAAACGTGTCGTGCCTACTTGAATACATTAGTTTGACGGGTTTTCAGATTAAACCAGAGTTTGAAAAATAACTACTAGACAAGAACTAGAGTTTTTAAAATTCTTAATTCAGAAATTGGGCATGTCATGTCCAAGTAATCTCTTTCCATTCCAGGTTGCCTGGAAGAGATCGCGGAATACGATAAGGCCAACCGTTGTATGTTTTTATAGTTTTCAGTTTCTTTTTTCTTGTGTATTTTGGTGTACAATAAAGTGTATATAAATAAATAAATATAAGACTGCTTAAAGTTGTGCTCAGCGCACATTGCGTGAACACGAGTATAATATGACTTCTTGTTGCTGCCAGTGCTATTAACCGCAAACGAAACATGCTATACGAAAAAAAAGGCTACTTAAATGAAGTTTTTTTATAAAAAACAGTTTAAGCCCCATCTATTCGCGACATCCATCTATAACCCCTTTAATGGGTCTTCAATTACTGTCTTTTTGTCATGTCCCCAGCAACTCACCTTTTTGGTAACAAGCAAGCCTTGGTACCATCAAACCTTGAAGCCATCTGCAAAGTAAACTGTACATTAGTATACTTTGTTTCTTTTCAAAGTTCGCGATGCTACGATCAAATTATATCGAAGCACGTCGCGTATCGATTTGCGCTGTCTACGGAATTAGGGGCCTGTGAGGTGCTGAAGAATGTTTTTTATGGAATAGTAGATTTATTACTGCTGATAGCTGAAAGAAATTGTGATTACCATCTGAGCTTGATATAAAGAGTGAGAGAAATCCTATCATCGCTAACATTGGCAGCCTTGTTCCACTGTCTGTTGATTATAGGCCTTGTGATCTTTGTATCTTGCTTCCCTAGTCTGGACGAGTCTCAATCTCATGTAGCCAGTAAGCTGTAACTTATTCTTGTAAGGGTCCTTTTCGGTCTAGAATATTGGAAGGTTGACGGTGGAACGCCAGTAAATTTAATTGCATATATATGACTTGTACTGGCGTTCCGACGGGAACGATCGGCCACAGAATTTCCGTACTCTATGTAGCGTAGGCCTATATGACTGATAAAACTAATAAAAAAACAGTCCAGTGGAGCAATAATCCTCTTTAACAATACCATTCACGTAAGAGCGTATAACAATAGAACAAAAATTAATAACACAGCCATTCTTCCATTGAAGTAAGTCTTCTCGACTGAATATGATATCATATAGACAGCAAAATGAATGGATGTCTGCAGATAACTTAATACTGGCCTGACCCATAAATTAGGCTTTTGGTGTCAACTGATATTGGCTAGCCCAGCAGAATTATTGTAGGAAAATCTTTTAGCTACTTCGGGAATGTGTTTTAATAACGTAAGTGGAATTGTGTCATGTAGGGATATAGTGATTTCAACGACCTTGTCTAGAAGCTTTGTTTTGTTCTTTATTTATTTTTATTAACTCTGGCGTTAGTTGTTTGGTTAAGTCTGCTAGACGCACGCTTAAACAAGTAGGTGATAAAAGCAATGTCAAATAGTTTTAAGAAGATTTTACCTACTTGGAAACTGGCATGTCCCAGAACCAAAAATTCGAATACATGTGACATTCACCAACCCGCACTGAGCCCGCGTGGTGGATTAAAGCCCATTCCCTCTCTCACAGAGAGGAAGCCTGTGTTCCAACAGTGGGAACATTAAAAGGCTGATGTTGATGATGACCTACTTGAAATTGTTGACAAAGAAGAAGAATTTGTATGGTCTGCAGTAAAATTTATTTTGCTTCTTACTTTTGTAGGCATTATCTTTATTGATTATGGAGAAAAATTTCCATCTTTCTTTTTATTTTTTAATTTATTTGGGATCAGAACAGCTACCATCTTTTCTTACATAATTTCTTTTCTTACAAATTTTCTTAAATATTTTTGTCACCTCAAAGATCAATTGTTTCTCTTACCAGGAACTTCACCCACCACACTTCATTAGACTGAAAAGAAAAATATTTACTCTAAAAAGAAGTGCCTACGGAACCCTTTACATGAAACACATTAAACTATCCTCCGTTCCAAGTCATTTTACTTGATGCCGTGCAAACTTTTATGAATGCCTTGCCACAGTATTGATTTATTTTCTTTTTTTTGCTTCCCTATTGAACGAAGTTTGGCAAGTCAGTGTGGCGTGCTTTGCTGTATATGTCGGTGGATAGGCAGCCATTTTATTTTATTTACGAAGCCGGTATAAACAGGTTGGTAGTTTCACTGTGGCTGTTTGTGTTTGGAAAATATATTTTTTCTTTTCGAGGTAAGGTGCTTTTGGTTCTGTCTTTGCACCATGTGTTTTCATCAAGTCTTCATTGTAATTCATCAAGTACTTTTCTTGCATAATTTCTCCAGGCCTATCATCAGAATCATTATCACGCTTTTGATCGGCCTGTTTGGAACCCTATCATCAGAAGGTTTCGTACTCCATTCGTCACCGTTGTTAAATCTCATTTTTATTGATTATTTTTTTAGTGTCATACCTACTTGGTTTCATATTGCCATCAATCCACAAAGATTACCCGTCTTCATTTGCAAATCACTTACAGTGATTTTGATTAAGATACCAACAACAGAGATTGAACATAGTTTCACTAATCATAAACATGATTAGTGAAACTATGAAGTGAAGAAAGCTTACTATGAAGTGTTAAAACCATTTCAGTTCTATTGAGAAAAACAGATGCCGCTATTTATCGTTTATAACTTCACTCACAACAATATTATCGTGATGGATCTTCGACAGGATCTATTATTTTCAATTGTTTCGCTAATTAGTGGCACACGAAAGGTTAAAACATGAGTGCTGAAATAAATGATGGATAAAAGTTCCCAAACTTTTTTCGTCACACCTCCCTGCTAACTAAAATGAAAATGATAAAGTTTAGAGGCCCCAAAAGCATTGATCAGGTTTCTAAGAACCGAGGCTTCCTTTGTTCTCGTACTAAGGTCATTATTTTCAGCACTTATGTATTTAGCGTGTTCCCAGAAATATCGAGCGATTATAATGAGTTATCAAAGGAATATCGCTGGAAATCGGATCGCTCTATTATTCAGAGTGCAGAGTTTTGAATCTGACACGGTAGTGAAAGTTTGGCAGTTTTAACTTTTTTAATACAAAGCTTATCGAGAAACAGTCGACTTGCTTTCAGTTCTCGCCATTATTCAGTATTTAGTTTTTCCTGCAGCTTCTTCAACGTGAGAGTCGAAAATTTTTCCACACAAATATACTAATGCACTGCACTGTAGCTGCACTGTTGTGTTAAAAAGTATTGGACGTCCTAATTTAAGTAATGGTTTACTCGCATGTCAAAATTCGTCCAAACTCGTTCATCCATTGTGGAGTGATTGATTTACTCAAGTTTATGATATTAGTAGGATGATGTTTGATATTTTAGAGCGCTATCAGAAAAATAGCATTGGTAAAGAACCATTCGTTCTAAGCAAAAGGAACTGGCCGTTAACTATAGATAGCAATGCAATCTCCATTATCGTATCAGCACGTCACTCAACCCTCAATCATAAACTTTTTCTTTAGATAAATATACTCAATCTTTTATATATATTCCGAAACGCTACTAGGCAAATGTCACCCGCTCTCTCACGTACAACTTTGTTTTCTGCTAATGCGAGCTCATCCTTTCGGTAGGAGTCGAGTTTGTCCCGCCTCCTTGTTATGCCGCGATATCATCATGCGTTTAGTGAAACACTTTCGGTACTTCTTCTAGCCCATATATCATTTGATATGCACAGTACCTACATGTATCTACACATGTATACTTGCTACTATAAGGAAATACAAAGTGATGTGTATAATCTTTATATATAAAAATTTCGTGTCACGGTGTTTGCCCGCGATGAACTCCTTAGTTGACTGGTAGAGAATGCCTCAGGCATTAAGTCCGCCTATGTACTTGTATGTTGCATGAAGTTTTAAAGAAATAAATAACTCCTAAACTAATGAACTAATTTTAATGTAATTTGCACACTGTGTGCAGTTTGGTCCAACTTGAGAGGTATGATAGATTTTATCTGAACCCGTGTGAAGCCGGGTCGGGCAGCTAGTGTACTTGAAATTATTGCTAGTTCTACTATAGTTGTATAACAAATGGTTGAAACTGATTGTTTATCATTTATAACTTCAATAAACATAGTTATAAGCATTAGTTTCCGACAACTTAGTTGTTGCTCTTATAAATAGTGTTGTCTGTGTAATTTATCGATAACATCTTGAACTGACTTACCTGATACTATAAAGCCCCTCGCCCATGGCGACATTTTGTAGCGATGCTGTCACGCGTTTCATAAACGCGCGACAGCATTGCTACTAACACGTTTTAGTCGCATTTGAAACGCCCTACAGAAGCGATGCCAACGCGCTACTAACACGCTACAGCATCCATCGATGCAAACGCGCGTCCGTCTCCGACGACATCGGGGAGAGAACGGAGGGAGGGTGGCGCGTGAGTGGAGAAACGAGCATCAGTGCAACACAAACAGGTCGAGAGACCAAAGACAATATGACTAATGTTGCCTCAACGGAGTCCATGTTTCAACTGTGGCATTTTTGTGCCGTTACTGAATCGCGTTTGTATTGCTACAGTAGCGCGACAGTATAGCATTTGTATCGCGCCTGAGAATCATGGTGGGGGCGAGGGCAAACAGCAAGCGACCGCATCGCGACAGTATCGATGCGAGTGCGCGACAGCATCACTACTGCATCGCTATAAAAAGTCACCGTGGCCTTAGTATCAGCCAGGTGCCAATTTCAAACTTCTGCCTCATAATTTTGCCATGCGTAGGCAACGCAAACTTGTTGCGCAGAAGTTACCATATTTGGGTAGATGTATACCACTCGATAAGTTCAGGGAATGATTCCCCTTTAACCTGGGGCTTTACCATGTTGTGTCAAAACTAAGATAGTGTGACTGCTCGACTGTGATAAAGGGACAGAGCTATTTGTCTTGTATATTCCGTCCCTTATTCTCAGTGAACTACAGCACGTCAACATTTTTATCCTTATTTACAAAAATTTCGATGCTATTGAGTGACTTATTGGCAGATTTTCAATGCAATTTTTCCATAGAGAATTTCAATGTAGAATGTCGTAATCACAGTTACTAAACAGCTCAGAGATTTTTGAAATAAATACCGTTTTTAGGTTTCCGTTCGAAGAGTCCAAACGGAGCCATATTGCTGTCACGTGTGTCACGTGTCTGTCTGTCTGTCACACAGGTTTTACAGCCAAACGGTTGGAGCTACAGTCTTACAATTTTCACAGTGATGCTTATCTTGTTGACCCAAAGCCAAACAAATATGACAAAAAATATTTTTGTTTTTTTTTAAATTTGACCTAACCCATTGAATAGGATATCGTTGTTTAGAACTCGTTGAGAAGATAAATAATATATTTTTGTTTTAAAAAATATTGTAAAACAAAAGAATGAGAAACCACCAACGTCAGTAACTTTGCAAAAAAAAAACTGAAGAAATTTTTAACTTCCCATTGACCTATGAACTTTCAAATTTATAAATTTTACCAACAAATATCAATATATTTATAAATCTGATTTTGTCGTTGAAATCCCCTTTTTTTTACTATTATAACCAAATCTTTGGTACGGAACCCTAAATATGCGAAGTCCGACACACACTTGGCCGGTTTTTCTTAATGCAGAGACAAAATGAAAAAAAATAAATAAATCGATAACCACATACTGCCCATCCTTAAATAAGCAGAGAAACTTGCCATAGTGTAAGCAAACATTTGAACTGGTCCAAACAATGATACCCTTATTTAATCAGACGCACCTGCTTGCCTGATGCCAGGAGTTAAGTGGTATAGGGCTAGGTATTTACCTGTTATTTAACAGGCGCTAAATGTTTTCAGTACTGACATGGGGTCCTAGAAAATGATAGAATAAGCTGTGTGTTTATCGCCTGATAGGACATCCCATCGGCAAAAATGACGATTTTTTATACATACTTTCATTCTTAGTGCCGATGATCAACGCAATAATGTTGTCACTGTTGGGGCACAGGGGGGTGACCATAAGCTCTTCATCATCATTATCAGCCTTTTTAATGTTCCCACTGCTGGGACACAGGCCTCCACTTTTTGAGACGGAATGAGCGCACCAGTGCGGGTTGGTGGATGTCACATGTCTTCGTATTTTTGGTTCTAGGACATGCCGGTTCCCTCACGATGTTTTCCTTACCGTTTTGAGAGCATTGATGACGAAATAAATTACACAAAGTAAAGCGCCTGCCTGGATTCGAACCCACGACCTACAACTTGTAAGTCGCAGCCGTTACCACTGGGCCACCACTGCTCAATATACGCTCTTAGAGTAAGGTTATTTTGAGTGTGTGTAAGGGACAGATGTATATATATATTTTTTTTTAGAAACGTTGCCCCACACTAGGAATTTCTTCCTGTATCGTGGCTGCGTTTACAAACATATAAACACACATACACAACACCCAGAACCGGAACAACTATCTGTAAGTCATACAAATATTTGTTCCGTGCGGGAATCGAACCCGCGACACGCAGCACAGCAGTCAATCGCTCAACCACTGCGCCAACCGTGCGCCCAATGACTTGTATACATCTGTCCCTTACTGACACTCAAAATAAAAATACTCTAAGAGGTTATGGTCACCCCTCAGGCCTTCACTCTGCGAGAGGGAGAGGATTATAAACTACCACGCGGGTACATTATCTTTGATTTTTGTTTCTAGGCACGCACGGCGTGAACGTAAACCAAACAAGGAGTATGTAGGGATCGTAGCAAGTGGCGTTCTGAAGTTTCTTCGTAATTCCATGGAGAAAAGGCATAAGTGAATGTGTGTGTTGTTTTGACATAGGCACATGCTGGGCAAACTAAATTAAAGATGCGGAAAAATCTGCAAATAAAAGGTTCCAACTATATTACTTTAAATACTTTTCACAGTAAACTGTTTTGTAGTTTTGGATTTGAAAAAAAAGACATCTGTCAGTTTGACATTAAATTTGTGTTTCTTGATGTAAACAAAACTAATGTGTTAAAATATTTGTGTTTTTAATGTGTTTTTCTATAAATTATTTTTGTAAGACGTTTATTTTTCACGAGATCTAAGACTTTGGTTACCTTATTTTACGAGAATTTATTTTAAGTTTGAAGGTTTGGCACAAAAGCAGAGGTATTTTTAAAATATTGTCATAATAGTGCTATTTTTATGAATATTCTAGTGTACTTATTACGAAAGATTTTATATATGTATATATGTTGAAATTGGGTAGTACTGTATGAAATCGACCGTACCGCCAATTCTTTTAAAACTTATTGAGGTGCATTCCACAATTACCTATCCCTATAGTTTTTACGACCGGTAGACATTGGATTAACCATGCTACTAAATTCATTGCCGTCTAATCTAAGAATATTACAGGAACAGTCTAGATCGAGAAGCAATTTTTGCATAGTGGCTGGTAGAAGCTGGATGAGAATGTGCAAAAAATTTAAATAACTTTTTCAAATTAAAAAAAAACTTTTTTTTAACTAGTTTTTTAGCTAATTATGCATTGTCATCCAAAACAAACGCGTATGCAAAATTTCATCGTAATCGGTTGAGAATAACTGCTTTAAAATTTAGTTGTAAGATTTGAACCGAACACACACACATGCAAACAAACGTCTACACATTGCAAGTTAATAAACAGCTTGTATTACATGGCGTGGGATTAGAGAGGCCTATGTCCAGCTCTGGACCGATGTGGGCTGATGATGATGATATTTAGAAATCCAATGATTTATACATCCAAAAAATACAATTTATAATAAGATATACAAGAATATAAGAGCTGTGAATGATATTAACAAATTCAAAGGAATATTAACAGATTTTATTGTTAAAAAAGCGTACTTTTCCATTGGTGAATTCTTAACAGACAATTCAAATAAATAATAATTAGTTACGTCGTTGTGTGATTCAAATCAAATATGCGATTTATATAAGCTCAATTCAATTTAATGAGATTAATAGTATCTAATTTAATTTGATTAATAATTTAAATAATACAATGCATAAAAAATATATTTTATATAAAAAAATTGGAATTATATTTATCCAAAATTTGTATGGCTATAAGGTTAAACATAGCGATCCCGACATTAGAATTAGACCTTATTATATTGTACCTATGTTTTTAAAAATAAATAATTTGAATAGATGCCCAGGATCTTCACAAGGTCAACCAGTATTGTGGGGGTTCGATATTTTACACCTACTAAATGGACTTTCTCTTCTAGCTAAGCAATCATGGCGAAAAACGATGCGGAAACTTTAGAAAAGATGAAACTATTGGAAGAAAGAATCAAAGCCCCTTCCATATGGGGCAGAGTGCCTTGTGGAGTGAGGTTTGAAGACCTGCAGGACAGACGGTATGATGATGCGATACGGTTGCTGAAGAAACATTATTTGACTGAAGAGGGAGAGGTGAGATGCTTTTGATTTAACGTTTTACTGACTTCACAAAAAATCGATACGTATGTATATGTCGGAAACACGAGGGGTTCCTTCCGTATACCCTCGTACTTGTGCGCTTATCGTGGGTAATGCGTGCACGAGGCAGGTAACTTATGCCGTTTTAGAGATATTCCATTGTCCAATTCTAGTAGCAAGTTGACGCGCCAATTTGTAATCACTTTCACTAGCCTGATACTTTTCAACGCAACTCCACCGGCACCAATAATGCCACCCATCATACTTAATCGCGAAACGGTCTCCAGTTCTTTTTACCCAAGTCCACCCCGCGACCTCGCGTCTCCCTCCAAATTGTGTGTCACGTGTCACCTTCCTCTAGGATTTGAATCCTTCACTAGCATTGGACACTGGAGAAAACTAAGTGTTGCCAATCGAATAAAATCTAATTTAAATTTGAATCAGAAGCTAAATGTTGCCAATTAAACAAAACTGAATTAATAAGTTTACAAGCGATATTTCTTCGTTCCCAACTATTAATCATTTACCTTCCTCCGATATATATAATAAATTGTTGAAATTGCACAAAATTTACATATATGTTAGTCTGTATGGCCTTCTAAACACATGTGCAAAATTTCATAAGTGTTTGTTTGTATGTATGTTTCGCCACGCATTTCTCCGAAAATATTTATCGGATCGTGTTCATTTGTTTTATTTGATTGGATATTTCTCAAATTAGAGAACAGTGGCAGTTTCATCAAATCGGTTTAGCAGTTTTCAAGATATGGAACATACAACCAAACTCCTTAACGACAAAAGGCACGAATATGTAAATTAAGTAATTATAGGTATTTTGCCAATCCTTTAGGTACCTTACTTTATACTTTGCTATTTTTTAGTGATTGGGTGCTAAAACTAAAAAGCTTTTTTACAAACAAATAAACCGGCTTCTAAAGCAAAACACTAAAAAGTGCAAAAATAACTTTCATTTCGGATGTCAGCGTTGAAAAACGATAAAAACATGAGGTACCGAAGACACCGACTTCCGAAACGAAAGTTATTTTTGCACTTTTTTGTGTTTTGCTTAGAAGTCGGTATATTTTTTATAAAATGTTTTTTGATTGGAGCCAATGAGGTATTTTAAGTTTTATCAACGAATAGCGCTGTTATTTATCTGACTTATCATAACATTATCGTTAGGCGCCTATTTTCTACAAAGGATGAGGCAGAAGATAATCAATAGTAGTAGTAAAGGGTTATTCTTTTGGAGGTACTTTTTAAAAACAAAAAAATACAAATTTATCGGGCTATCTTTATTTTCATACACAAAATTGTTTCCAAAATAAAGCCATGGTTTCAAGTACTGTGTGGCATGTGGCACCGTCTTGTTGGTACCAAATTTCCTGGAGATCACGGGCTTCAATTTCAGGAAACAAGTCACAGCATGATAACGGTCACCAATACCTCTCGAAATGCTTCATCGAAAATTGGAACTGTTAACCGCAGTTACAGACATAATTTGAAAGAAATAATCTTTAAAAAATAAATGTATAGAATGATTCTTTTATATGAATTAAGATAACCCGATTGATTTGTTATTTTATTATTTTTTAGGTTTGAAAAACGCACCTCCAAATGAATCAACCTTTATAACAGACCAGTCAATTGCCGTCAACCGAATTCCTGTTGGAAAAACACAATGCTCTTTAATATTAAGTCGCAAAATGTATGTTTTCCAATTAAGAAATAGGCAGACATGACTTTGCGTCTTAAAATATTATGTGAGGTAAAACACATGTGTGCTACGCCTTGCTACGCCGTAGCACACCGCGTAACAAGGCAATATACAAAGTCATAACAAATGTCTGCCAGCTTCTAAAGGCAGATAAAGACATTGCGAGGCATGCGCAGCGTATGGCACTCATCGCATGGTGTGGAAGTTATATTCGTGGTGAGGCATGTGCTACGACAACTCAAATCAAAGCAAAAGGCGTGCGTTGCGAGGCGTGCGCGGCGCATGCCTCGCAATGTCTGTATCCGCCTTTACGACGCGCGACGTTTTGCTACGCGGTGTAACATTAGTGGTGTGATGCGTAGCACGTGCATTGCTACAATAACTTAATAAAATAACTAATTAGTGCACATTATATACAAAGTATACTTTGAAAATTATATTTGTAGTATTGACGTAATTTTAAACAAGCAATTTAAAAATAATAAAACAAACCATTCAGAAAATTTCAAATCATTATTTAAGCCTAGTAAATTAAATACAACACGATAATAAAAACTCTCCGAATATAACACAGAAGAAGCCAATTATTACCTCCTAAAAAAAATATATAACTTTCCTCAACAATGTGGCAATCGGTTCGAAGACGACTATTTAATTAAAGGGGCGAAAAACAAAAAAGATGAATCGCCGTTCGGAAATCTTAATTTACTTAATTAATATATTTTGTGCCAAGAAAAAGTGGGTGGAAAACAAACTGCCAGTATTTTAATACAGGTTTCAGTGAAAGCGTTCAGAAAATTGGTTTATTTTTTCGGAATCCTCGTGGTCTTACTCAAATTATACTTGTGTCAACTTTTAAACTAATGTTACAATAGGTTGATATGTTTGTTTGTAGAGATAATCTCTAGAAGTATTTATCTGATTACAAAAAATATTTCAGAGTCAGAGAGTTACATAATAGAGATGTTTACTGTGTAGAAAAATGATAATTCGTGATAATTATAATAATTATTCAAGCGAGCTCCATCATCGACCACATCATCGCTTACCATCAGGTGAGATAGTGGTCAAACGCGAGCCTATATTAAATTAAAAGAAACAATTTAGACCGACAGTATTGAGATTATCAAAGAATATTGGACCCGTATTTTTTTGATTTATCAAATAAATAAAAATTGACAAAGATAAAGCGCATAAAAGTTCAGTAGTGGGGGACTTGTGACGTCACTTTGTCAGTATAAAGGGTAGCACACCGTGACATCACATGATATTTCAACGCACTTTATCGTCGTAGTTTTTATTTACGAGACAAAAGAAAAGTATGTGTCCAATATTTATAGATATTTTTTTGTCAACTACCCTATCGCTAAGCGTCACAGGTGGCTGTTACTACCTTTTATGCCAAAAAATGTACGGTTCTTGTAGAATAGGATACGGGTGCAAAGCCGCGTGAAAATCCTAGTTTATAAATAAATTTTCGGCATAGGTTTTCATGTCGTGGTAGCCCATTGGCTAAGATCTCGCCTCTTGTGCTTAAAGTCGTGGGTTCTAATCTGGGCAAGTACCAATGTGACTTTTTCAATTCATATGTACTTTCCAAGTTTATCTTGGATATTGCTGACAACGATGAAGGAAAATATCGTGAGGAAACCTGGACTATAGGAAGTTTATTATAAGTTTCTACTCCATTAGTGTAATTGCTGCAAGGCGATCCAGTGAGAGGAAAAGCGAATAAATACTTAAATTATATCATGTTACCCAGTACATGGTTTGAGGTTTAAATAGCTGATTTATCTGATCTTACTTATATTATAAATGCGAAAGTTTGTATGGATGGATGTATGTTTGTTACTCAAACACGCCAGAACGGCTAAACGGATCTGAATGAAACTAGATACAAATATAGATTATAGTCAGGAATAGCATATAGGCTACTTTTATGCCGGTAGTATGTTCCCGTATAATTTCCGACTATCACGCGGTACGCGGCAGTCCAGCCACTGGCGGAAGCTAGTAATCACATCACACTATCACACTAATCATAATATCACACTATCACACTAATATTACATAGGTGAAAGTATGTCTGTATGTTTGTTACTTCTTCACGATCAAACGGCTGGACGGATCTGGATGAAATTTGGAACAGAGATAGGTTATAGTCAGGAATAGCACAAAGGACTTTTTATCACGGGAATATGTTCCCTCGATAATAGTCGACATTCACGCGGGCGAAACCTCTGGCAGAAGCTAGTAATAATATTGTAAATGTGAAAATTCATATGGGTGGATGTATTTTTTTTGTTACTCAATCACTCCAGAACAGCTAAACGGATCGGAATGAAATTTTGTACAGAGATAGATAATAGTCTGGCATAGTACATAAACTACTTTTTATCCCGGTTTAATGCTCACCTGGGATAAGAAAACACTTGTCACACGAGCAACGCCGCTGGAAGAAGCTAGTATTAAATACTGGTATTCAGATGTATCCTATTAGACAGAGATGCGACCCGGGTTAGACCGAGGTTATAGTTTGAGGAAGCAAAGAAACTTTCAAGAAGTATGACGGCGAGAGCAATCGGGGCATAACCAGTTATCATCAATACATATAATAAATCTGTAGAAAAGTGATTTTTGGACATCAAAAATATTGCCAAATATTACAGAATTTTTGTCTGTTTGTCACATAAAATTTATCACGATACTTGAAGTATTACTTAGTTTTTGTTATATCGCAATCGATTTACTCTATCAAAAGTTAGATGAATTTAAAGTGTTCAATACGTACAATTATCACAACACATGCAATTCAGATACTCGGACAGTTGAAATTCACATTCGATAAATGGCGTTGTGCATTTGAAATGATTTTCTGAATGGCAGTGTTAAGAGTCTCCGCAAAAGAAAAAACATTGGTTGGTAGGTAGGGTGGGCAGGAAGGTAAGTAGGGTTGGTAGGTAGGTAAGTAGGATAGGGTAGGCAGTCAGTTGACGGAAGCGAAGCCGCGGGCTCAGCTAGTAAATATTATGAATTCACTACTGGTAGGGCACAACGAATTGCATGAGAGGCTAGACATATTTTCGTGCAATTTGAGTGAATTCGCAAGAGTTTTGTTAAATTTTGTTCGTTATAATTAAAATTTAGATGAGTAACGTTTAATTTTATATTAGTTTAGAAGATATTAATAGTGTTAGAAGTTTAGGTTTATATAATTATTATAGTTACATTTATTTAAGAACTGATTTTAGATTAAGATTTCAACCACTCTATTGTATTGGGTTCGACCTGTAAGATAATGTGTGTAAGTTAAAATAAATAAATAAATAAACTTAACATCAGGCGAGATAGTGGTCAAACGAGAGCATACAAAAAAAAAACTTGTTTGTTACTTATAAACTCTGAGAACGCACCGCCTACACTGGCACCCTACCATTTTATTAACTCCATCGAAAAATAATTGAGAAATACTTTCCAGAGTTTTTTTTTTTTAATTAACCTTAAAAAATATTAACGTAGACACCAACTCTCCCATTTCAATCGAATTTCAACAATTTGTTTAGAAAATATTTGATCTAGAATTTGGATTAGATTAAAAATACTTTTGGAATCTTTACAATGATGTTGAAATTTAAATTGAAATTCTTGGAAAAATAATTTGAAATGTTATATCTTTTTAGGGCTTTAGCAGCCCTAGGACTGTAATTGAGTTCGATTGAGAGCATTAAGTCTACGAAAAATAAAGAGTGACTTTTAAATTTGTTCAGCTAATTGTTTTTTTTTAGGAGCTGGAAGTACTCATCTTTCTTTTTCGAGTGAGGATGTAGCCACCTCTAGTGTCCAAGATAATTAAGCCACCTCTGGGTACACCAGAGGCCTTTGACTTGGCCATTTCAGACTTGGATTAACTATATAAGTCCAGGTTTCTTCACTATTTTTTCTTTCACCGTTGCCTGTGATGTCCAAGTAATAGGCTCGCGCTTGACCACTATATCTCATCTGATGGTAGAGGTGATGTCGATGATTCAGCACGCTTGCCTAGAAGAAACCTATTCACTCTTGGTAACGGATTTTAGCAGATCCTTTATGTGCAGCAAGAATAATGTTGCTAAGAGTACTGACTCCTGAGGGACCCTGGTGTTGATATCCAGTTGGTCAGTCGAGCGGTTATCAATAACCATTCGTACAGACCGGTCCCTCAGGAAGTGTGCATCCAATGGCATAGACCACCGGGTAGATCAAATGAAGGAAGTTTACCAATGAGGCTCTCCAGCCTGACCCTGTGCGTGCCTGAGCCTTCGAGATGTCCTGGGGGGTCAGTGACCCGTCGGGTGTCAGTGGTAGTGAGGGATGGCAGACGTGTCGATTCAACTAACTTAGCCAGGGACCAAAACGCTTTACTACCAGCTGGGTAGGAAGCAAGTTTGGTTCCAAAACGGCTTATGTGGTCAAACCGAGCCTTTTGCAATACCAAGGAGGTATTGCTCGGGTTGCAGGACTTGGCAGCCCTATTTAAGGCTCTCTTCCGCTAGCTCACGCCTTTGACTTTGCGCGTCCGAGCGTCGATCCATGCCAGGTTTCCTGATGTTTAAGCGTGTTGGTGTGATTGCCCTCGGCACCAACACATGGCCGGTCAACGCTAGAAATTGCTACGTCAGAGAACGGAATGTAGTACTGGTAATGAATATATTTCCCGACGCAACACATCCGTCACGGCGTCCGCGCTCGACGAAAAATTTGCCGAAGATAAGCCAATGGGCTGCTAAGGATAACATGCAAAGAAAGTACGCATCCCATCCCAATCTGCTGTTCCCAAACTGTGATAAAAATGTGTGACTCAAGCCTGTCATAGAAAGTTGTGCTCGCCTGGTAGGCAGGCGCTTTACTTTATGTAAATAAACTATTTAATCACCGCCGCTCTCAAAACGGTGTTGTAAAACATCGTAATAAAAGTTATCTTTTTTTTTACCCACGACGCGGATGGTTAAAAAAAAGTAATTGAAAAAGGATAAAATAATTTAAAACCCTAGAATATCCGTCGGGGGCTGCCAATAAATTAACTATTATTATAGAAACGTAAACAGTAATTGGAGATTTTTTAGCGCTATACACCCTTAATGAGTAGGCCGTGCCCTTACATTGGGGACTTTTAGAAATTGATGATGATACTTATTTATATTTACGATGAAATTAAAATAGTGATCATAGATATTAAATCGGATTTATATAAAATCGGACGTTTTGGAGAAAAATGGCAAAATGGATTTATTTTATTTTATTCAGAAAACTTACGGCTAACTTTAACAATTGTTCGTTATTATAAAAAGATCAAGGCCAATCAAAAGTTTTTACTAATAGTAAAAAAAAAACAAATTTGCACAAATGTTTGCTACAGCGCCCCCTGGTAGGTTGCCACCGTAACACCTATCTAAGAACATGCACCAATCAAACCCTAACCCATAACTAAAAACTGCATCAAAATCGGACAAGAAGTTTTAGAGAAAAATGGTGACATGGATTTGCACAAACAATGTTTGCTGCAGTGCCCCCTGGTGATTTGTCACCGTAACACCTATCTAAGAACATGCACCAATCAACCCCGAACCCATAACCGAAAACTGCATCAAAACCGACTAGTTGTTTTTGAGAAAAACGGCAACATGGATTTGCACATACATCCTCTCACCCTTAACGCATATACCGTCTCCGTTCCGTCGTGGGTAAAAACCAGCACGTTCTAGAGCTAAAAATGTGACATGCCAAACCAAATTTAAGCTCACAATTTTCACATTTTGGAGTTCTTCTTCTTGGTCGCGTTCTTTATTACTGAAGGTCGTGTCCCTGAAACGCCCTCGTGGCTTTATGCACGATGTTCTTCCACATCAATCGGTTCTCAGCTTCTCTCAGGGCGGTTGTAACAGAGAGTCCAGTGAGTGGCAGTTGTCCAGCAGGCCAGCGGTTAGGTGACCGGCCGCGAAGTTTTTTCCCATCCACCTTGCCCATTACCACCAACTTCTCTAGATTGTCTGGTTCCCGAAAGGCAAAGTAGCTGAGAATCCTTCGGTAGCAGAGCGTGGTTAGGGTTATTTTGAAGTTAATCCGATCTAAAAGGCAAAAGATTGCAATTGAAGTAAGAAACCTAAATAACTAGTGAAATGTGTGCTTACCAAACATGCAATAAAAAATAAAACTTCTGAAATCAGTTAAATTCTTTTGTTTTTTCAGATAACCTACAGATCAATGAAGATAATAGACGACAAGGAAGGCACAGATGAGTTCGTCCACAACGTCCGAATATGGATGAAAGATAAAATGTCTCTAGCTGCTGTCAAAGAAGGAACTGATAAACTGGTTGGAGTACTTATCATGAGGATACAGGAGAAAAGTTCGTACTTTATCTTCTTCTCATAAACTGTTAAATAAATAATAATATGTTTGGTTCAGATTTAAGCCACGTCAGCTCCGCTAGTGGATTTGATTAAGAGATACTAAACTACAGGTGATAGGGAATGTGACACACGCTCAAAGGTCGAACTTTTTAGACTAAAAACTTTTTAACAAAAAAATAACCGACTTCCAAAACAAAACATTACAAAGCAAAAATAACTTTCTTTTTGGAAATCGTATCTTTGATACCTACTTTTTTTCGTTTTTTGACGCCGACTGCGGAAAAGAATTTATTTTTCGCATTGTAGTGTTTTTTTTTGGAATTCAGTTTATTTTTTTTATTTAAAGGTCATTAATTTTTCTTATTAGTTTTGATACTCTAATTACAATGAAAATGACAATAAGCCCCAACACGACTAGGATACATTGTTTTATTTGGAGTTCCT